>CM073467.1:38465000-39065000 GCA_037074535.1 Gleditsia sinensis
TTATTAAATATAATAAAAAGAAAGAGGGAAAGGGGGAGTTCGTCAGCAAATTTTCGAAAAGAATCGAGAAGATGAATAGTGAGTAAATAGTAATCTTCAACTTTTTTTCTAGATCTGGAGTGCTTATTAGCTTCCGATCTCAAAACTAAAGGTGCTATTGGATTCAGAACGAAGAATACGATGGTTTTGATCGATCAATTTTTCAAATCAGCTGTTGAATCATCGTAGATTTGAAGTAAAAAATCTCAGAAAAAGGTAAATTCTAAAACTCTTACTTAGAGACCTCTAATTGAAATTCTGACACCGTAGATGGATTCAGGAGTTAGATAAACCTTAGGATATGAAATTTTTCAGTTATCTGACAACCTTTTATTTGTCGTGAATAGTGATTTCCGACAGATGAATAGTGATTTCCGACGGATGAATAGTATTTTTCGGCGAGTGAATAGTATTTTTCGATGATGAATAGTGACCAAGCTCTCGGAGTCATTTTCTAAGTTTTTGGACCTTCCGAACATGTTTTTAAGATCTAATTGGTCAAATTCAGCTTAGAAAAGTACATTTTAGGGCTGTCCAACCAGGAGCCCTACCTTGTAAGTAGATAATTATTTCTATGACTTGCCCCATGCTCTTCTTGAACTATAAATATATTATTGTTTCTATTTATAAATTATTTATACTATTATAAGTTTTTGAAATATGTTAAAATATCTGTTATACTTACCAACTGGCACATAGTTCAAGAAGAGTATGGTTTTAGAAATGAATTTTAGAACTCATTGAATATGTGGTTCTAAATGTATTTAGTTGATAAAGTGAATATTATGTGCACGATGCATTGATTTGTAAAGCTATATACTTGTGAAAATGATGTATGTCATATTATAAATGAGATTGAATGGCAAGCGTAAAACTCATGGTGAGTTGCTTGATAAATATGACAAATGTAAAACTCATGGCGAGTTGCTTGATAATTTTATATATATTTATATGTATTGATGAATATTGACTGGTTGTATGGCTTGTGACGGTACCGAATAAGGGACTCCCTATTAGCTTGAGTGAGTTGGGGGAGAGCTGCTCCAACCAGGTGACAGTGGTAATGTGAAGGGGCAGGAGGGTGATGTACTCACATTCCCTGATCACTTATTGTGACTGGGGTCGAGGTCACTATGCGTATAGCAAATGAGTTATATTTTCATTGTATTGACCAAATTGCCGAGTGAGGCAGGTGCATTAAAAGTAATGATTTTACCTTCAAATCATAATATTTTACTATAACTTATACAGCTGAGCATAACAACATTTGTTTAATAATCATAACATGGTGCAAATGGTTTTGGATATCTGAATATCCTTTGATTTAAGAATATTTGAAATACGAGTCCCATATGAATGTACTTCTGAACTGTATTTTTTATGTGACACATTTTAAAATATAAGTACATTCATATGCTGACCTAAGAGGTCATAGGAGGAATTATTTGCTCACTCAGTTGTCAAACACACTACACGATATTTCCACATTTTTCAGATAAGAATATCAGAGTCTGATTCGGCAGATAGGTGATATATTCTCTGGGTGAGTCAACGTTGCTTCCAAGACTCACGGTCTTTGAATTATACTGTGTTTGTATTCTAGAGTGCTCTGAACGCTATAGGCAGGATCCCCGTTTCTGCTGTATTTTGATGTTTATAGACTTAATTTTTATATTGTGTATACATGAGAGATCCTATATATATCTGTTCCCATGATAAAGAATTGAATTATATATATTTATGGAAAATATCTGATTGCGGAAATAATAATTTAAAAAAATGTTTATTTTACGTAACGTAAATTGGGGGCGTTACACTACCAACTAAAAATAAATCAGCAGTATAGGGCCATAAGAAAATTTAAAGAAGAATTAAAGAAAATAATTAAGAGTTTGAATGATTGAATGGATTCCCTTGATGCTTCATCTCTTCCCTTTTTATAGATTGGATGCTCTTCAATGAAGATTGATTTCAAGTCAGATCTCGGCACATCGGACTTCATTTGGAGTTAAAAAACCCTAAGAATTGCGAACTCAGCATTCTAGTGCGGTGCGACGTGGCACTTGATCTAGCACCAGGGCACTTTGGTTTTGACACTCGGGTGCCCCAGCACTGGGGCTCGAGCACCGCGACGCTCGGTGCTTCTGGGCAGCCAATGCTGCGGCGTGCTGGGGAGTGCCGCGGTGCCCAGAAAATTCTCGAATTTGCCAAAGTGACAAACACGAAATCCGATATAAATTGAAGGAGATATGCCAAAATTAGTGACCAAAGGTCAAGATTCATCCTGCTGCACTATGATTCTGATTTGCGAGCTCTGTAACGCTATTAAATCCCCCTAATTTAACCAAGTGTTCAACATAAAAGTTGTAGATAATTGTTTTATCTTTTCACAACCACTTGAATAACTTTGATTGGAGTTCATATGGGAGAGATATGTTCTAAACAGTGCTGAAAGGTCTAGAATCTCTGCAATTTATCATTTTTCTATGAATTTCTTATATTTTTCTTCTCTTTTATTCTTCCTTTGTTCCTACAACACAAAACACAAAACTAACATAATTTCTATTCATATTTTACTTAAATTAAATAAAAAGTAAGTTTAAAGGTATTAATATCATACTTAATTAAGATCACATCATTCAATCTCTCTCTTTTACGTTTTTGTAGTTTTCTCTTCAAAATAAAGACAATGTAGAGAAAGAATGTCATGAGCATGAGGGAGGAAAGTAGAAAATCGATGAAGATGTTGTGGGAGAAAATTTGAGTGATGGATAAGATAGATTTGAATAACTTAGTATTGAACGTGATATGATATTATTTTCATGTACTTTCAGATTTTTATTTTTTTATTTTTTAAATTGATTTTGTATTTTTTTTATTAAAATAACTCAAAACTAAAATATTTTTATTAAAATATTTAATAACATAATAATTTTAATTAAAATAGAATAATTTATTAATAAATATTCTATTTTATTTCAGTGACTATTTTATTTTGATGACTTCAAAATATAAATATTTCAGCCGTTTTAATAAAAAAAAAAAAATTTAGTTTCTTATCCCAGGCTTGTATGACCACGAGGCTTACTCCTCGATTGATTAAAGTCATAAATTGGTTTTTGGTTAAATTTTTATGATGGCGTATCTTTTACAATTTTCAAAAAGCAACTACTTTTTAAAAAATACCATAAAAGATACTTTTAAAAGCAACGTCTCGTGAATTTAAAATATCTGACGTAATCTTTATTTTTTTAATTAAATTCAAATTTATATTCTTAATACGTTCTTATTAAAAGTTTTATACTATTACTTATACATATCGCTATTTTATTATATTTTTTCACAAATCACAAATTATTATTTAAAAAAATTACACTTATCTATCTTAATATATATTTATAATTATATTTTTTCTTTAATTTTAAAAAAGTATAATATCTGTTTAATTTATATTCTTTTATTTAAATCAAATATTAAGTCTAACATTTCAAAAATTACATGTTGCACTTGACTTTTGTATGATCTAAATAATTTAAAATTTTCATTATATCCCTTTTTCTATTTGCTTATATCTCTTTTTAAAATTATTATTTTTTAATTAATGAACTTTTTGGGAGTATAAACAAATAAGGTAAATTGAGCCGTGAAGAAAACACTCACTAGTGACCCAAGGATACATATCAGAAGTCCATCCCTATAATAGGTACAATTTTTTGCTACTTTTACAAAATGATTTGTGTCGGCTCCTTAAACTTATAGATTGATTTAGCCATCGGAGAACCGTAGAGCCCTGAGCTGCACAAATTCTCACTGTTTGTTTTGCAGATTATTTTAGGGTCACGGATTTGTTAATCGCAAAGCACTTTAGGTAGATTTTAACAAAATCGAAAATACAAATTTATTAATAAAATATTTATAAAAATTAATACAAAAATATTATAAATATATAAAATTACAAAACATGTAATATAAGTTTAAGTGTATAATAATTTAAATTATGAACAACTATTACAATTTTATATAATATATACTTTTAAGTATTATATATATATATATATATATATATATATATATATATATATACACACACACACACACACACACACACATACATACAAATGTAGCATATTTGGAAATCATCCATGACTTATTTCTAAAAAATATTGGCAACTTTGTAAAAATTAATATAATAAATACTTTGAAATTTTTAATAGTGTAATGAATAAGTTCAATATGGATATTTAAGAGATACCAAAACTCCAAATGATATCAACTACCTTTTAGTCTCCTTTGTTGATTAAATTTCTTTTATCAATTCTCTTGAACTTGTATTATAACACTACTTGTAACTATAGGTAGTCATGAGCCTATAAGTAGAGATATACTTCACAAGGATTAATACACACAAAAAAGAAGAAGAAGGAATCTCTCTTCAATTGCTCCCTATTCTCTTTGTTTCATTATTGCTTTTTGTTCTTATCTTTTTACTTGCTTTCTTGTTTATTTCATAACAAGTTATCAGAATAATTGATCCACCAACTTCAAGACATAAGGCAATGTCTATCTTAAGAAATTTTAATATACCAAAACCCTAGTTTTGTCTCTCATTAAAAGAGTGATTCTAAATTTGGTCCTTGAAGGAAAAAGAAGTCAAATAAGTCTTCTAGACAGGATAACATTTGTCAATCTAGTTCCTTTGTCAATTTGACCCTCCCAAAAGTGATGGATTGAATGACCTACATGGTTAATGATGATGTGAAATCGATAAATGCATTCATGGAAATATTTCCCACTCAGAAACTCGTCCAAATGCCACGTTACCTAGTGGAAAATTTTGGGTTAGAAAATTTCATTAGGTATTAATATAATAGGAATTTTTTTGTAAAATTTTAAGTGGAAAATAATTCCACATGTGCACTTAACGATTACACATTATCATTAACAGTTTAAGTTATTCATTGATGTAGAACCAAAGGAAAACACACGGAGAATTATTATTTTTTGGGTACAAGAAGTAGCCCATGGGCTAACAGAAAATAGAACGGGGGGACGATCCACCCCACATGTCATTGAGAACAAGTTTCCCAACACCCACAGGGGGTCTGTCCAGAGTGTGAAGCCCAATTACCCTCCTGTGTGCTTCCTTTGCAAGCCAATTAGCGACTTCATTCCCTTCTCTGTATGAATGCGCAATGCTAACTCTCCAATCTCTACTCAAGATTTTCTTGATGTGGAAGATGACTCTTGCTCCTGGGTGACTTCTCCTACAGACTCCGTTGCATAGGTTGACCGCTACCTTTGAGTCTGATTCGATGATCACCTCCCTAAAGTTCCTATTCCAGGCCATGATCAGTGCTGTGTAAATCCTCCATAACTCTGCGCAATTGATACTGCAAGATCCCAGTCTTTTGGTAAATCCAATTATCCATTCGCCCACTGCATTCTACAGAACTCCACCACAGCCAGCTGATCCAGTATTCAGAACTGATCCATCCACATCAAACTTGACCTGTTCTCATACGGGAGGGGACCAAGCAATTTCGCACACCTCTCTTGCTCTGCCATGAATTGCCTCCATTGACTTCATCCAGTCAATACATTCTTGTGTTCTTGCCAGGCAGGAGTAGAATAAGTCGTTGGATTGGGTCTTAGAAGGTTGGAAAGTTACTTCACATCTCCTTATCCACCCATACCAAACAGTCGTACCGAAAAGGGTTTCCCATTTCAAGTTAGCTACCTTAGCATTTCCTAGCTTCCAAGGTTATAGTGGACCCAATCTTGCAAACTCCAGGAAAATAAGCTTTCCCAATGTCTTGGGTGTAAAAATCTCATCTAGAGGTTCTTCGTCTTCTCACAGTCTCTTAGACAATGTAGAACCGATTCCTAATCCCTTTTGCATATATGGCATATCCCTGATTCATCAAGGTGGCAATCAAACCGAAACTTGTTGGTGATGATGCTGTTTCTACTGGCTAACCATAAGAAGGTTCTGATTTTCTGAGGTCTTGCCCACTTCCTAATTTTTTTCCACAGCCTAGTTTCATTTTGTCTCCGATTCATTTTGCTTGCATAAGCTGTCCTCACTGTAAAATTTCCATCTTGATTATATTTCCACCTGACTTGGTCCTCTCCCCTCTCCTCATCCGGTGGCATCGTAGTTGTAAGAGCATCAAGGGCTCTCTCAAGCAATTTGTCTATAATGTTAGCCCAGTCCCACTATCCTGACAAAGTTGTCATCTCAGCCACATAACATCGCCTCGAGGTTTCCTAGATATTTCCAGTTGCAAGGTCTGCAAGGGGTCCTAGTTTTGGAATCCAGTTGTTCGTCCAGAATTTGGTGCTTCTTCCATCTCCCACATTCCATATAACCCCTTCCTCAACCTCCTTCCAAATTTTCAACACTCATTTCCACAGATTGGATGTGTCACGGCCCCAAATGATGGAACACATGACCAGCACGACATAAGGGTTTCCCCCTAGCCGCAAGCCTAACACATAGCATGCACAAACATCCAGCACACAATCCAGAGTACATAATAAATATAACTGGCCACATATGCCACATCCAATATCAGAAAATACTGTATATATGTATATATATATATATCTCATGATATCTCATGAATCCAACATTCTGATTCAACTTGGCCCATGGCCTCATAATATTCATGTGATTCAACTTGGCCCAAGGCCTCATAATACCAACATTATTGTAAAATATAAAACCATTTTTTCAAACAACACATCAAAATACGCAAGAAGCGAGGATCCTGCCTGTATGTTCATGGAGATACTCTAGACATAACTAAACTAAATAAACAATACAAAAGAGCCTTGCTCAAACTGGGGCTCACCAACACTATCTTCAGCCTCCTACGAAGCTGTAGCTGGATCAAAGTCTCTTTGACTATCTGTGGGGAGGAAACAAAAGAGGGGTGAGATTACCACATCTCAGTGAATGAGTAAATCATACTATAACTGAAACAGGGCAAACCAAGCACGAGTGTTTCGCAATGGGTTTAATAATTGAAATCCAAATGTAAAGATAACAATAGAAACATTAAGCATTTAACCATAATTTATTGAAAGAATGCTAAACAGTTCAAATGTGTGTTCAAAAGATAAAACATGATTAAATCAATAACCGTAAGCAAATCAATTATGCATGGTAAGTAATACATGAAGATATTTATGCAATAACAATGATGAATGAGCTTGTTTAGAAATATTTAATCTTTAAGAAAAATGCATCAGTTTATTGGAGGTCTTTTCTAACAGATCTATCATCTCCCCCAAGCACATAGCAAGGGTAGGGTAATCACTGTAGGCGTAGACATAAGTCCACCCTAAATTTCCCCAAGCACATAGCAATGGGTATGGCAATCACTGTAGGCGAAGACATAAGTCAACCCTAAATTTCCCCAAGCACATAGCAATGGGTGTGGCAATCACTGTAGGCGAAGACATAAGCCAACCCTAAATCCCTGTGTCTTAGGCAGTCATATGCCCGTCACAGTATCCTAGGCCGAAGCCTTCGTATGGCCATGGTGCACCAGGGCTAGCACTACCTGTGGCTAGCTAACAGTGATCTAAAAGGGTCCCTCCAATAGAAAATATTTGAAATATGCTATTCAAAGAGTTTAAAGTAAAACATTTCAATAACATTACAATAAAGCTATAATTCTCCATCTAGCTCTTTTCATGCATAAAACTCCGTTCAAAAATATGTTTCATCCATGTATTCCCATGGAGACCTTTATCATCATAAACTTTCCCTTTAAACATAGATCGTCCGTAGACGTCGTATAGATGCTCATCATGCATCAAATCATTTTAAACATAGATCGTCCGTAGACGTCGTATAAATGCTCATCATGCATCAAATCATTTCATGGTCAACTTAGTTCATTTCTATGACTAAGTTCGCATTTCTATAAATCTAGCTCAAATGGAGAATTATCAGTCTAGATGTTTGCCCTGCATACCTAGGGTTCAACTAGGATTGAAATTTATAATTTCTAACATGGTTGGAACATATTGGTTTTCAAAGCGGTAAAACAACTTAGCATACATTCCAACTAGTTAAAATCATACGAGAGAATTATAAACTGAATTCATAAAACATGCGCTATAGTATGAAAAACCCACTCACAGGTAAGGGCTCCAGATTGGACAGCCCTAAAATCCTAGTTCCTGGTCTGAATTCGGTAAAACAGACCCCAAAATCGAGTCTGGAAGGTCCAAAATCCTTAAATGAGCTTGGTTACTGTTCACCGCCGGAAAACACTATTCACTGTCACAAAAATTTTACCGAATCAACAAAACAATTTCATATCCTAATATTTATCTAGTTTCTGAATCCATCTACGGAGTCAGATTTCTAATTAGAAGTCCCTAAGTAAGTTTTTTCAGAACTTACCTTTTACCGAGATTTTCTACTTCAGATCTACGGCGATTCAACGGTTGATTTGAAAAACTGATCGGTCAAAACTGAAGTACTCATCGTCCTGAATCCAATAACACTTTCAGTTTTGATATCGGAAGTCAATTGGTACTCCAAATCAAGAGATGAAATTGGATATCACTATTCACTCACTATTCATTACTATGCATCTTTCCGTTTTTTTTTTCCGAATATGTTTTCTCCGCCCCCGGTTTCATTTATCATTCTGCAGGTTTGTTTCTTTTTTTTTTTAAATAATAATAATTATTAAATAATTAATAATAGAATTTTCTTTTATAAAATTCATATAAATTCCGTATTTTACCATAAAATATCTCAAAAATTTTTAAAAATTTCCATTCTCATAAATCTTTAGTTAAACTCTTAAATCATAATTTTTCTTAATAAAAATCATAATAAAATAAATTTCAAAACAAATATCTTAATTCATATTAAAAAAAAGAATATTTCTAAAAATACCATAAAAATTCAATAGAGGCCGGTATAATTATTTTAAGCAATACAATACTTCTTTTACTTAAAAGTCTACTTACTTTTAGCAAAACATAATCATTTTTAAACAAATAAAAATATATTTGCTTATAGCGCGCCAAAACATAAATTCTCATTTTTTTTTAATTTTTTAATCCATGTAATAAATATACATATTTTCTACGGTTTTTATCTCTATTGTCAAAATTCTCTCTCTTTTATTCTAAATTTTCTTTAATTGGAATTTTCGTTAAATTTTACGGTTATTACATTCTTCCCCCCTTAAAGAAATTCGGTCCCCAAATTTTATCACCACAATTGCAGATAAACACTAACCTCATTGTTCAAACAAGTATAAATATCTAGCGCGTATATCCTCCTCTCTTTCCCCAAGTAGCTTCTTCAGTAGAGTTATTTTTCCATATCACCTTTACTGTAGGTATTTCTTTTGACCGTAACTTCTTTACTTATCTGTCCACTATTGCTACTAGTTGTTCCTCATAAATTAAATCTTTAACTGAATCTATGAACACTGTATAACATGTGTAGAATTCGGTAAATATTTTCGTAGTATAGACACATGAAAAACTGGATAAACATTATCCAATGCAAGTGGTAAAACCAAACAATAAGCCACTGAACCGATCCTATCAAGAATTCAAATAATTTTATATACCGAGAGGGTAACTTCCCTTTCTTTCCAAATCTCATTACCTCTTTCATTGGTGAGTCATTAAAAAAAAATATGATCACCAACTGAAAATTTCTAGTGCTCAACATTCATAGTCCTTGTAAACTTTTGACTTGTATTGAGTTTCCAGTATTCTTTTTCTTAATCAATTTCACTTTATCAATGACATCTTATAATAAATCTAACTCCACTGAGTCATTTAACAGAACATTTGTAACACCTCTTACATAAGGCTTAAATATTCTAATATCATTTTATTATAGACAAATTCTGTTAAGAAATCTCCTACCTATCTCAAAAACATATGTTTGAAGCATGCTCTTCAAACTAGCATCATCAATTGAGATAATTTATATTCTATTTATTGCATGTTATTCCAAATTATATTTCCAAAGTTTAACTGTTCTCAATGCACTTACATATTAAGAAACCTATGATGTTCATGTAAAACTTCAAATGATGCCATTGTATATTGGCATGATAATTACTGCTATGAGCAAGTTCAACTAAGGACAATTAATTTCTCCCAACTTCCACCACAATAATATAAAGATACTTAAAGCATAACTTCTTGTATAAACACATCATTTAATTTTAGTATTAGTCATACTATAATCTAATAAAGATCCTTAAATTTCCTGAATAACTCTCTTGAGATAATATATTCAATTCGTATTTGCCAACATATCGGCCAATGAAAAATTTAACTTGTATCTTCTTTTTACCATTATACTAGTACCATTTTTATCTCAGTATATCCTTATTACCTCGGGTAATCCATATTTACAATCTATGGCTTCTTCTGAAATCTTTTTTCTTAACAATTATTTATACGTAAATTTTCAAATCTCAACATGATTTACATTTTAGATACTAGTCTCAATTTAGCAAAGTATAAATTCTTAACACAAATATCTTAATTACTTACATTATTCTCAGAGATGATTCTCAAAATATTTTTCATGTTTCCAAATTAAAAATTTCAAGATTAACTTAAATCTTATTTTCCATACTTTATTCTTCAAAAACTTTAACACCGTTAATTCCTTTAATTATATTCGTCAAAGCACCATTACATCATCATCCATCTATTCTTTTCAAAATCTCTATTACTTTAATCTACTAATCAGTTGAACACCATAATAACTGAATTCCAAAGATTAGAAATTATCTTTTCTTGCAATGAGAGAAAACAACCTTGCATTTAATGCCAGCCGTTAATGAGGGAGAATGCAGTGAAACAGACGAAAAGCACAATAGAGAATGGTGCCAAAATAGAAAGTCAAAAATTTGGACAAACATTGAAAAGCATTAAAATCGGTGGCCGTAATTCTTGAAAATCTGTAAACAAAATCTAGCTGCTATTTCGGCGAAAAACGGTGGCCGCAATCGGTGGCCGCAAATTTTGAATATATGTGCCAAAATTTAATTCAAAGATATTGTTATTCGGAAGAAGCATATCATATGGAAAAGAAATATTTCTGAGCCTATAAAGTCTGTGAATAACAAGAGCACATAGTTAACTGGTAGGATGCAGTTGGTTGCTTCAAAATATATAATCAATCAACTGTAAATAACCAGTCCAAATTAAAATTTCTCAAAATAGCTAGTCGACTTATAAACCAATAGTCGACTGGTAAAAACATTGAGAAAACAAAATAAACCATTTGATTGTTCCTCTTCAACCATTAATTGGTTTGCATTTTCACTTTTTTTCTTTTTTTTTACAATGACGGCTATCACCTATAACCTTTCAAGACATCAATGCTTCATCAAAGACAACAAGCAAAAGACAGATTTCTGATGATATCTTATCTTATGCTCTTTATGTGCTTAATATGGGTCACAGTCATAACTACTGTACATATACATGCTTGCCGTCATTTTTGAAAATTTTTTTTAATTTAGCTGATATCCACCAATCACTCACATAGTTATTCTGATAATACCCGGCCATTTCGCATAACTATTATAAATATGCCCTTCTCTGAGTTCTATAAATGCTTACATTAGTATCTTTATCTTCATACTCAGAGTTAAGGTGATAGAAATTATGGAGGGAACCGCATTCCGTCAGTTTCGAAATATCTGTGTCTTTTGTGGTTCCAGTCCTGGAAAAGATGGGGAATATGTGAAAGCAGCACAAAACCTGGGTATGGTACTGACTAGAAGAAAAATTCATCTAGTCTATGGTGGAGGTAACTGTGGGTTAATGGGGTGTGTGGCTACAGCTACACATGTAGGAGGATGCCAAGTTCTAGGTATTATTCCTACAGCTCTAGCTGCATCCAGCAATATAGGGAAAACAATTGGGGAAGAATATAGAGTAGCTTCCATGCATGAACGCATGGCTAGAATGATGAGTAATGCTGACGCCTTCATTGCCTTACCAGGTGGTTTTGGTACTTTAGAGGAGATTTTCCAAATAGTCTCTTGGGCACAACTGAATCTGCATCACAAACCAATAGTTTGTTAAATGTTAATCACTTCTTTGATGGTTTGTTATCTTTCCTTGATCATGCTGTGGAACAAAGGTTTATCCCACACTCAGCACGACGAATTCTCATCTTAGCTTCAGATGCTGAGGAGTTGATTGATGCTTTACAAGCATATGTTCATATACCTGATCCAACTATTGCTCAAATAGAATGGACGGCAGACAACCGCAGGAAGCGCAAATTGGATTTGGATCTGCATCTGTAATTGTAGCAAGATGTGGGCATTGCTATACCGCTTTTACTTTCTTAGGGTTATCTTGGATACCATCTTGCTAGCCACATACCTTAAAAAAAATACTATTACTAAGTCAAAATTCATATTTTGAGAACTTAGCATATAGCTTATACTCCTTTGGAGTTTGTAATACTATCTTTAAATATTGCTTATGATCCTCTGCACTCTTGAAATATTCTAGTATATGATCAATAAATAAAATAACAACTTGATTTAGGGATGGCTTAATTACTTATTCATTAACTCTATGAATGTAGCTGGGGCATTTATCAATCCAAATGACATAACTATAAACTCATAGTGTCCTTGCCGAATCCTGAAAACAATATCCTTAATTGATGATATCTAAATATCAAATCAAGTTAAATTTTATATATTTTTTTTAAAAAATGTTGAGCACTTTCTAACTGATCAAATAGATCATCTATACGAGGTAATGAGTATTTATTCCACATTGTCACTTTATTCAATTGTCTTTAATCTATGTATAGTCATAGTGATCTATCTTTATTTTTCACAAATAGAATTGGAGCACTCCAAGTAAAATTTCTAGGGCTTTTAAATCCCTTGTCTAACATGTCTTGTAACTACTTCTTTTTCAGTTCTTTAAGTTCAGTAGATACCATTCTATATGGAAATATAGACGCTGGCCAGGAAATAAATCAATAGCAAATTCTATTTATTATTTCGGGGTAATCCTGGCAATTCTTCAGGAATTATATCAAAAAATTCTCTAATCACTGGAATTTGATTTACACTGATATACTTTATATCAGCATCCCTCACCACTGCCAACTATCCTTGGCACCTTTTTGTAATCACTTATGGACTGCTAAAGCAGAGATTAGGTTACTGGGTATCTCACTAAGATTTCTTTGTATCAAGAGAAAAATATTCTCCAAGAATATTGAATTTAATCACCTTCTAGTGACATTTCAAAATGACATGACATAATGCCAACTAATTCATTCTCAATATCACATCACACTCTACCATATCTAGACAATTGAGTACAACAGATGTCACATTCAGAAACCATCATACCAGAGTTTGACCTCTTCCGTACCTTGGTGGTATAGGATTTGCCTAAACTCAGCATTCCGCTGAGGTTTGCCCTACTACCATTCAAGAGGACACGCGGAGAGACTCTGTATGGATCTTTTCCCAAGCACATAGCAAGGGAAAGCAAATAACATCTCATATAACTGGCATCTCGCTATAAAACAAAGATAGCCCAACCGTTACTTAACCATGCCAACATAGCATACTATAAACTGACTTACTTAAACAAAAAGACAACATCCTATCGAACCACTTTAGCAGCACCGTGAGTATAAGCATGTCCGGATTCATACCCATACTCAAAGTCCTACCTAAAGGTCCGTTACTCCATGAACACAGGGAAACCTAATGCTCTGATACCAACTTTGTCACGGCCCCAAATGATGGAACACATGACCGGCACGACATAAGGGTTTCCCCCTAGCCGCAAGCCTAACACATAGTATGCACAAACATCCAGCACACAATCCAGAGTACATAATAAATATAACTGGCCACATATGCCACATCCAATATCAGAAAATACTGTATATATGTATATATATATATATATATATATATCTCATGATATCTCATGAATCCAACATTCTGATTCAACTTGGCCCATGGCCTCATAATATTCATGTGATTCAACTTGGCCCAAGGCCTCATAATACCAACATTATTGTAAAATATAAAACCATTTTTTCAAACAACACATCAAAATACGCAAGAAGCGAGGATCCTGCCTATATGTTCATGGAGATACTCTAGACATAACTAAACTAAATAAACAATACAAAAGAGCCTTGCTCAAACTGGGGCTCACCAACACTATCTTCAGCCTCCTACGAAGCTGTAGCTGGATCAAAGTCTCTTTGACTATCTGTGGGGAGGAAACAAAAGAGGGGTGAGATTACCACATCTCAGTGAATGAGTAAATCATACTATAACTGAAACAGGGCAAACCAAGCACGAGTGTTTCGCAATGGGTTTAATAATTGAAATCCAAATGTAAAGATAACAATAGAAACATTAAGCATTTAACCATAATTTATTGAAAGAATGCTAAACAGTTCAAATGTGTGTTCAAAAGATAAAACATGATTAAATCAATAACCGTAAGCAAATCAATTATGCATGGTAAGTAATACATGAAGATATTTATGCAATAACAATGATGAATGAGCTTGTTTAGAAATATTTAATCTTTAAGAAAAATGCATCAGTTTATTGGAGGTCTTTCCTAACATATCTATCATCTCCCCCAAGCACACAGCAAGGGTAGGGTAATCACTGTAGGCGTAGACATAAGTCCACCCTAAATTTCCCCAAGCACATAGCAATGGGTATGGCAATCACTGTAGGCGAAGACATAAGTCAACCCTAAATTTCCCCAAGCACATAGCAATGGGTGTGGCAATCACTGTAGGCGAAGACATAAGTCAACCCTAAATCCCTGTGTCTTAAGCAGTCATATGCCCGTCACAGTATCCTAGGCCGAAGCCTTCGTATGACCATGGTGCACCAGGGCTAGCACTACCTGTGGCTAGCTAACAGTGATCTAAAAGGGTCCCTCCAATAGAAAACATTTGAAATATGTTATTCAAAGAGTTTAAAGTAAAACATTTCAATAACATTACAATAAAGCTATAATTCTCCATCTAGCTCTTTTCATGCATAAAACTCCGTTCAAAAATATGTTTCATCCATGTATTCCCATGGAGACCTTTATCATCATAAACTTTCTCTTTAAACATAAATCGTCCGTAGACGTCGTATAGATGCTCATCATGCATCAAATCATTTTAAACATAGATCGTCCGTAGACGTCGTATAAATGCTCATCATGCATCAAATCATTTCATGGCCAACTTAGTTCATTTCTATGACTAAGTTCGTATTTCTATAAATCTAGCTCAAATGGAGAATTATCAGTCTAGATGTTTGCCCTGCATACCTAGGGTTCAACTAGGATTGAAATTTATAATTTCTAATATGGTTGGAACATATTGGTTTTCAAAGCGGTAAAACAACTTAGCATACATTCCAACTAGTTAAAATCATACGAGAGAATTATAAACTGAATTCATAAAACATGCGCTATAGTATGAAAAACCCACTCACAGGTAAGGGCTCCAGATTGGACAGCCCTAAAATCCTAGTTCCTGGTCTGAATTCGGTAAAACAGACCCCAAAATCGAGTCCGGAAGGTCCAAAATCCTTAAATGAGCTTGGTTACTGTTCACCGCCGGAAAACACTATTTACTGCCACTATTCACCGCAGGAAAACACTATTCACTGTCACAAAAATTTTACCGAATCAACAAAACAATTTCATATCCTAATATTTATCTAGTTTCTGAATCCATCTACGGAGTCAGATTTCTAATTAGAAGTCCCTAAGTAAGTTTTTTCAGAACTTACCTTTTACCGAGATTTTCTACTTCAGATCTACGGCGATTCAACGGTTGATTTGAAAAACTGATCGGTCAAAACTGAAGTACTCATCGTCCTGAATCCAATAACACTTTCAGTTTTGATATCGTAAGTCAATTGGTACTCCAAATCAAGAGATGAAATTGGATATCACTATTCACTCACTATTCATTACTATGCATTTTTCCGTTTTTTTTACCAAATATATTTTCTCCGCCCCCGGTTTCATTTATCATTCTGCAGGTTTGTTTTTTTTTTTTTAAATAATAATAATTATTAAATAATTAATAATAGAATTTTCTTTTATAAAATTCATATAAATTTCGTATTTTACCATAAAATATCTCAAAAATTTTTAAAAATTTCCATTCTCATAAATCTTTAGTTAAACTCTTAAATCATAATTTTTTTAATAAAAATCATAATAAAATAAATTTCAAAACAAATATCTTAATTCATATTAAAAAAAAGAATATTTCTAAAAATACCATAAAAATTCAATAGAGGCCGGTATAATTATTTTAAGCAATACAATACTTCTTTTACTTAAAAGTCTACTTACTTTTAGCAAAACATAATCATTTTTAAACAAATAAAAATATATTTGCTTATAGCGCGCCAAAACATAAATTCTCATTTTTTTAATTCTTTAATCCATGTAATAAATATACATATTTTCTACGGTTTTTATCTCTATTGTCAAAATTCTCTCTCTTTTATTCTAAATTTTCTTTAATTGGAATTTTCGTTAAATTTTACGGTTATTACAGAATGAGTCCCCTTTTTTGTCATACAATTTGGGTATAGTTTCATCACTACATTTATACTTGGTTTTTAGGACTTTGACCCAGAGTTCATCAGAATTTTTAATCATCCCCCATGCTAACTTCATAAGGAATGCTTCATTCATTTCTCTTAGTCTTCTGAACCCTAAACCTCCCATGCTTCTTGGCTGACAGACAGTATCCCAGTTGACTAAATGTATTTTTGTGTGCCTTCTGTTCCCCCAGATAAATCTTCTACTCTCTTTCTCCAACTCATCGCATAATCCATATGGGAGCATGGCTCTTTCCATTGAGTAGTATAGGATATTGTTGATGACACTACTAGAGAGGGTAATCCTGTCAGCCAGAGATAAAGTTTTTGCTTTCCATCCACTTAATCTTTTCTTCACCTTTTCAGCTATATGTTTGAACATTCTTTTCCTAACTCTCCTATGGATGAGAGGCATACTGAGGTAGAATCCTAAGTTATTTGTGACTTGGAACCCCAACATCTGGCCATACTGATAAGCTCGTGTGTGGCTGATATTGGTAGAGAATAAGCATTTTGTCTTTCTATCGCTAACTAGCTGCCTTGAGCTGTGGCAGAAAGTGGTTAGCACTGTTTTAATCAATTCGCATTAACCTAAATCAGCTTAAGCAAACAGCACTAAGTCATCTGCAAAGAATAAATGTGATAGGAAAGGCCCATATGGGCTTCCATAACTTATTCCCTATCGCCCATTCTATGCAATGAGCCAACCTCTCAATACACAGAACAAAGAGATATGGTGAAAGAGGGTCTTCTTGCCTCCCTTCTCTAGACATCTCAAAATACTCTGTTAGTTTGTCATTCCAAAGCACACTCATAGATCCAGTAGTAACGCAGCACATGATGATTCTCTTAAAGTGTTCATTTAGTCCTACTTTATTGAGAGTGTCTTCTAGGAAGTCTCATCTGATTCTATCGTATGCTTTTTCTAGGTCAATCTTGATGGCCATCATCCCATTCTTCCCTTTTTTTCCTCTTCATTGAGTGCATCACTTCCTGGGGCACAATTATGTTGTCTGAAATATATCTCTCTGGGATGAAACTACTCTAGCATAGGCCAACCCATTGAGACATGAAAGGCTTCAACCTATTGGTTATGGTCTTGGTTAATATCTTTAAGGTGACATTACATAGTGCAATAGGTCTGAACTCCTTCAAGTGCTCGGGGCTTTCCACTTTTGGGATAAGGGCAAACAGGGATTGGTTTATATCTTTCACCAAACCAGGGTTCTCATAGATCTCCATAATCATCCTACATATAGACGGGCCCACTACCTCTCATTGGCTTTGGATGAACACAACATGCAATCCATCTGTCCCTGGGGCTTTGAAAAGTCCCAAACTAAATGCAACACTCTTAATTTCATCTTTAAAGAAGGGCTTTTGAAAATCAGCCAGCACTTCTTCCTTAATCTTAGGAAAGTAGCCCGTGAGGGCAAGAGGCTGGAAGGGGAGGTTCTCATGCGAAAGGAGGTCTTTGAAGTAGCTTCTTGCCATCCTTTGAAGGTTCTATTGATTCTGCTCCCAGGACCCATCTTTTTTTTTCAACATAACAATTTTGTTTTTCCTTCTTCTTGCAACTGTGGATGCATGGAAAAAATTAGTATTTCTATCACCTAACTTCAACCAATTGCATCTTGACTTTTGGTACCATATAGCTTCCTCCTTCAGCAATATATTCTCATATTCTTGCCACAAATGCTATCTGGCTTTGAAAGGTCCCAAACTAAATGGTGTTAATTTCATCTTTAGAGAAGGGCTTTTGAAAACCAGCCAGCACCTCTTCCTTAATCTTAGGAAAGTAGCACGTGAGGGCAAGGGGTTGGAAGGGGAGGTTCTCATGTGAAAAGAGGTATTTGAAGTAACTTCTTTCCATCCCTTTAAGGTTTTATTGATTCTGCTCCCAGGAACAATCTTCTTTTTTCAACATAACAATTTTGTTTTTCCTTCTTCTTACAACTGTGGATGCATGGAAAAAATTAGTATTTCTATCACCTAACTTCAACCAATTGCATCTTGACTTTTGGTACCATATAGCTTCCTCCTTTAGCAATATATTCTCATATTCTTGCCACAGATGCTATCTAAGTTTAGTGAGGAAAGTATTTGTCTT
Source organism: Gleditsia sinensis (assembly GCA_037074535.1). Taxonomy (NCBI): domain Eukaryota; kingdom Viridiplantae; phylum Streptophyta; class Magnoliopsida; order Fabales; family Fabaceae; genus Gleditsia; species Gleditsia sinensis. The sequence goes on from CM073467.1 coordinate 38,483,805, forward strand.
ATTTTGCATTGCTTTATCTATGCCTGTGAGTCTCCTAGTTAGCTCTCTCTTTTTCTTGAACACGTTTCCAAACACATTGTGATTCCATAATTTAACCTCCTTTTTGAATTTAGTTGCTGCTTCTTTCCAATTTTGTTTTTCCCTCCATACTTTGTTGACCACTTCCTGGAAGGAGTTATCTGCCAATCAAGTAGCTTGGAACCTAAATGCCTTAGTACCTCTAGTATGGGATTTCCTTTGCCATAGCTTAATACAAAGGGGTCTATGGTCAGATTTAAGGGATGAGAGGTGAAAGACCATGGATTCAGGGAAAGCATCATGCCACTCAATGTTCCCTAAGGCATGATTAATCCTCTCCTTCACTTTTTCTCTCTCCCACGTATACTTGGGACCTTTTAAGCCCAGATCCACAAGATAATTCTCACCAATAAAATTATAGAAATCTCTCATGGAAATCCAATTCATATACTTGCTGCCTTCTTTTTCCTCCATGCTTTTATAGGCATTAAAGTCCCCCATGAGGAGCCAAGGAATACATTGGTTTGGGTTGAGCTTTGTCAATTTGTGCCATAGGTTCTTCCTATCTATTTGGTTGGGACTCCCGTAGATTGCTGTTACAAGGCACTTCCTTCTGTCATTCTTAAACCTAATCTCCAGATGGATGAATTGCTTATGCTTGCATAATACTTTCACATCTAGGTCGTTAAGGTTCTAGATTATCCAAATGCCACCCGAGAACCCTTCAGCTTCTACTCTTGCATTTCCTGACCATCCCATCCCATCTTCTGAATAGCAGCTTTCGCTTTCCTTCCATTAATTCTGGTTTCAAACAAAGCTATCAAATTCAGCTGATTAATGCACATGATATCTTGAATGAGGAAAGGGAAAAATCTAGACTTCGCTCCTCGACAATTCTAGGCCATGAAATTCATTAAAACCCAAAAAAAAATTAAGTGACCTCCAGTACATTGGTTGTACTCCCTCGTGTCTCTCGTACTTTCCAACAATGTCTACTCCTTATCCTGGGGAACTACCTTTTGTTGAGCAGATATTATTGATTGTACCTCTTTATTCGGTGGTTCTATTTTATCATGGTTTGAATCTTTTCCATCTTCCTCACTTGCCATTGTGCCCTTTAGACCACTAGTCAAAGTTGATGTTTCCCCTAGTCTGATGGTGCATGGGGTATTGGGGATGATGACATTCTGGGGTGGTTGTGGGTTTTTGGGCAGGTCGTGGGCTTTGGGAAATAAATCTACCTTCTTAATGTTATTGGGCACATCAACTAGGGCCTCCTTGTATACGGTCCCTTTCCCTTGTGTAAGAGCCTTAAAATTAAAGAAAATCCTAAATTAAAGAAAATTTTGAAGAAAATTGAGGATTTTGAAAATGGAGATAAGTACTATTGGAAATATGTTTATTTATTATATTGTTTGAGAAATTGTGAAGATAATATGAGGATTTAAGTTTTAGGGACAAAATATAATTTTTTTAAAGTTTAGGGGTCAAAATATAAAAAACAAAAAATTACAAGGACACCCCTCAACAATTGAAATTTTGCTAACAGGTCCTTCAGATGATTTAAGAGAAATCAGATGCAAAAGTGACATGAAAATTTTCTGCACTCTCTTTTTCCCCAAATTTACTTTCTCTCTTTAAAAATCTTAAAACTTCTCTCTAGATTTCTAACACTTCTGGACCTCGGATTTCAACACCATCACCGCCTACGGATTCAGAATGACAAGGACTATAATTCTATCTAATTGATTTCTAGAAATTTGTCGAAAAGTGGAGGAGAAACTCTAGGAAGGTAAGTTCAAAATCTCTTACTTAGAGTTTTTAAATTGAAAATCTAACACCATAGATGAGTTCAGAAGGTGGAAAACCTTAAGATATGAAATTTGGCTACCATTTGACAACTTTTGTATGTCGTGAACAGTAAATTCGGCCATCATGACTAGTAATTTCTAACGGTGAATAGTAACCCATAGTTGACTAGCATTGACTAAGCTCCCAGATGCCAAATTTCGAGAATCCAGAATCATTTCCAAAGTTTTTGATCCCTCAGAACTCATTTTTGGGGTCTATTTGGCTAGATTTAGACTGAAAACATAGATTTTGGGGTTGTCCAACTTGGAACCCTAACTTTGTGAGTAGATGATTCTTTTTATGACTTGCCCTATACTCTTCTTGAACTTTAAATGCGTAATTGATTATGTTTATAAGTTATTTATACTTTTATATGTTTCTGAAATGGATTAAATTATCTGAATTGCTTACAATCTAAAATATAGTTCAAGAAGAGTATGGTTTTAAAAATAGATTTTTGAACTCATTATATATCTTATACTAAATGTATTTCTCCTCATATTGTAAAGTAAATATTTATGCACGTGGCATTGATTTATAGAACTATATGATTGCATTGAAAAAGGACATGTATATGTGATAGATCTTGATTGGAAAATGTATGACAGATGAGCTGTATTAAGATTGAAAACTCTATTTGAAAGATATGGAATATGTGTATATGATAATTTTTATGGATGAATTCTATTAGAAATACTATTTGCTAACAGCAGGTGATGTTAGTCCTGGTGCACCTTGACACCATAGATGGCTTCAGAAGGTGGAAAAACCTTAGGATATGAAATTTGGTTGCCATCTAACAACTTTTGTATGTTGTGAATAGTAATTTTTGGTGGTGAACAGTTACACATAGTTGACCAACGTTGACTAAGCTCCCAGAGGCCAAATTTCACGAATCTAGAATCATTTCCAAGATTTTTGGACCCTCTGGACTCAATTTTAGGGTCTATTTGACTAGATTTGGACTGAAAACTTGGATTTTAGGGTTGTCTAACTTGGAACCCTAACTTTGTGAGTAGATGATTCTTTTTATGACTTGCCCTATACTCTTCTTGAACTTTAAATGTGTAATTGATTATGTTTATAAGTTATTTATACTTTTATATGTTTCTAAAATAGATTAAATTATCTGAATTGCTTACAATCTAGAATATAGTTCAAGAAGAGTATGGTTTTGAAAATGAATTTTTGAACTCGTTGTATATCTGATACTAAATGTATTTCTCATTATATGGTAAAGTAAATATTTATGCACGTGACATTGATTTATAAAGTTATATGATTGCCTTGAAAAAGGGCATGTATATGTGATAGACTCTAATTGAAAAATTTATGACAGATAAGCTGTATTGAGGCTGAAATTCTGTATTGAGACTGAAAGCTCTGTTTGAAAGATATGGAATATGTGCATATAATAATTTTTGTGGAGAAATCCTATTAGAAATACTGTTTGCTAACAACAGGTGATGTTAGCCTTGGTGCATCTTGACACCATAGATGGGTTCAAAAGGTGGAAAAACCTTAGGATATGAAATTTGTCTGCCATGTGAAAACTTTTGTATGTCGTGAACAGTAAATTCGGCCGTCATAAATTTCACGAATCCAGAATTATTTCCAAGATTTTTGGACCCTCCGGACTCAATTTTAAGGTCTATTTGGCTAGATTTGGATTGAAAACATGAATTTTGGAGTTGTCCAACTTGGAACCCTAACTTTGTGATTAGATGATTCTTTTTATGACTTGCCCTATACTCTTCTTGATCTTTATATGTGTAATTAATTATGTTTATAAGTTATTTATACTTTTATATGTTTTTGAAATGGATTAAATTATCTGAATTTCTTACAATCTAGAATATAGTTCAAGAAGAGTATAGTTTTGAAAATAGATTTTTAAACTCATTGTATATTTGATACTAAATGTATTTCTCATCATATGGTAAAGTGAATATTTATGCACGTGACATTGATTTATAAAGCTATATGATTGCCTTGAAAAAGGGCATGTATTTGTGATAGACTCTGATTGGAAAATTTATGACAGATAAGCTGTATTGAGACTAAAATTCTATATTGAGATTGAAAGCTTTGTTTGAAAGATATGGAATATGTGCATATGATAATTTTTGTGGAGGAATCGTATTAGAAATACTGTTTGCTAACAGCAGGTGATGTTAGCCTTGGTGCACTTTGACACCATAGATGGGTTCAAAAGTTGGAAAAACCTTAAGATATGAAATTTGGCTGCCATCTGACAACTTTTGTATGTCGTGAACAGTAAATTCGACCGTCATGAATGGTAATTTTCGGTAGTGAATAGTACCCCATAGCTGACCAACGTTGACTAAGCTCCCAGAGGTCAAATTTTGCGAATCCAGAATCCTTTCTAAGATTTTTGGACCCTCTAGACTCATTTTTTAGGTCTATTTGGCTAGATTTGAACTGAAAACATGAATTTTGCGGTTGTCTAACTTGGAACCCTAACTTTATGAGTAGATGATTCTTTTTATGACTTGCCCTATACTCTTCTTGAATTTTAAATGTGTAATTAATTATGTTTATAAATTATTTATACTTTTATATGTTTTTGAAATGAATTAAATTATCTGAATTGCTTACAATCTAAAATATAGTTCAAGAAGAGTATAGTTTTGAAAATAGATTTTTGAACTCATTGTATATCTGATATTAAATGTATTTCTCATCATATGGTAAAGTGAATATTTATGCACGTGGCATTGATTTATAAAGCTATATGATTGCCTTGAAAAATGGCATGTATATGTGATAGACCCTGATTGAAAAATTTATGATAGATAAGCTGTATTGAGACTGAAATTCTGTATTGAGATTGAAAGCTCTGTTTGAAAGATATGGGATATGTGCATATGATAATTTTTGTGGAGGAATCGTATTAGAAATACTGCTTGCTAACAGTAGGTGATGTTAGCTCTAGTGCACCTTGATACCTCAGCTAGCAGGGGTGGTGCTAGTGTCGTATAAGGGCCAATACACGAGATATGATATGTGATAGAGAACGGGATGCCTCATATCTGGGCGAGATTCTAGTTATATGATATGTGATTTGCCTTCCCTTACTTTGTGCTTTGGAAAATTACCCATGTTAGAGTCCCTTCGCGTGTCCTCTTGAATGATGGTAAGGCAAACCTTAGCTGAGATGCTAAGTATAGCCAAATCCTATACCACCAAAGTACCGAAGGGGTTGAACTCTGATATGGTGGTTCTAATATGGGATCCTCCTAATATTTTTATAAGAAATGTCTTTGATGCATATCAATGTTTAATTAACGATCATATTTTATCATATATGGTTACAGATATCTGAATGTGATTTGAACTGAGAATATTTGAAAATGCGGGTCCCATATGGATGTACTTTTGAACTGTAATTTTCGATGTGATAAATTTTAATATATAAACACATCCATATGTTGATCCGAGAGGTCATAGGAGATATTATCTGCTCATTGAGTTGTCAAACTCACTATACGATGCTTACATTTTTTTTCAGATAAAGATACAGAGTTTGGCCCTACAGCTATGTGATCAACTAGGTGTCATATTGTCTGAGTGAGCCTACGTTGCTTCCAAGGCTCACAATATTTAAAATATTATTTCATTGTAATCTAGAGTATGCTCTGAACGCCACAGGCAAGATCTCTACTTCTGTTATAATATAAATAAGTATAGATTTGGCATGAATAATTGGCTATACTGAAAATTTGTAAATGTATGTTATTTTTCCTAATATGTGATATTCTGAAGCCGTATACAAATAAATAAGGGTAAAGTTATTTGTTAGTTGTGTTATTCGCGTTCCATTAAATTGGGGCATGACACCCTGGTCCAGTCTCGTAGTGGCTCCACTGGGTTTTTTTGCCTAGATTTTAAACCTTCCCATGATGGATTTGAGAAGGCTATATTTTGCTTGGGCCCTATATTTCAATCCTTTGCTTCCATAAGGGCCCAAGCCCATGTTCTCTTTACTCGAGGGTATTATCGCTTTGCCTTTACTCTGCGCTCTTCTGGAAAACTCTATTATGTCTCTTCCTTTATGGGTATCTGCCTCGTTGACTGCTGCCTCACAGAGGGTTTCCGCTTCATTTGTCTCCATCACGTCTTCCCTTATGCTTTCTAGAATGTTGAATCTGGTAGTTCCTGCGCTCTCTTTTTGGTTGGCAGAGGCTAGGTTTGTTCTATTTCCTGCTTTCATATTGTTTTTCTGAGCCTGTTGCTTTCTGTTTCTCGGGATTTGACAGCCTTTTTTCTTTTAGCTTTACGAATCAGCATCCAAGGCCCAAAGTCCCTATCTCCAGTGTTCTGTGTCGAGCTTACGGTGTTTTTCGGTAGGCCAAATACCCCTCCTCGCGAGACTTTGCCTCTTGTATAGCTCTCAGAATGCCTCCTCCATCTTTGGGTAAGTGGCTTTGATTTTCTTGGTTTTCCTATGGACATTGTTATTTCCTGTGGCCATATTTCCCACACCCAAAACATACGAAGTGTAACCCCTCGTATTCAACATTGAAAATCCTCTTCCTTAGTTTGAACCTTGCAACCAATTTTTTCCTCAAGTCTATTTCCACACAGATTCGTGTGAACTTCCCTCTTTCAACTCCCAGTTCTTCTCCAGTGTCAGAGTTTATTTTCCTAAGACTATGATTGTCAATCTTTATCATTTTCCCTAATCTGTCACCTAATCTCCATAGAAAATTATTGTTGTAATATTCAATGGGGAGCCAAGGCACTCTGTTCCAAACTTTCACCTTTTTGAAGCTATCTTCTAGGGGTCTAAATTTTGGTTGCCATCTCTAGACTACTAAATAGTGGTCTGCAATCATCCATGGCCCTTCATGCAATGCAAATTTGTAATCCTCTGGGTTGTTGAATTTGGCCAAATAGAACTCATTACCAATGTCGATTAAGTTTAAATTTCCAGATGGGTGCCACATTTGATTCAGTCTATCCTTTACGTACCTGTATCCTATCTTCTTCCCCATTAGCTTAATGATAAGGGAGTTCCTCCAACTTTTATAGTAACTTCTCATTTCCTCTACAGGTATATCTATAATGGAGAATTGTTCGCCCTCTTGCATCTCTTCATCCCTTGACCAATCAATCTCAAAATCATCTTCAGAATAATAGCTCTCTAAATCAGTTTCTTCCCCTACCAAGTTATTTGCAATGCCATTGAAGCCTAATAATCTATCTCGATAAGATGTTCTAGCTTTCCCAGGCTCTTGGATTATGTGTGTGTCTTGGCCTTGGTTTTCCTTTCCACAACTATTCATATCCTCGGATGGTCTCTTCTCTTAGAGTCTCCCATAGATACTACCTTCCTTAGATCTTCTGTCTTCTCCGACATTTGACTTGTTGGGGTTGTTGTTGCTTCATTCTCCCCCATTGCTTCATCTAAATTTATTTCCTCCTCTACGCTGGGGAGAATTATATATATATATATATATGTGTGTGTGTGTGTGTGTGTGTGTGTGTGTGTGCGCATATAGTTCTAAAATTAAAATCCTAATGAAATAATGAAATATAAATTCTAATCCTAATAAAATAAAACAAAGAGATAATATTTCCCTAGACTTAAACACCTCGAATGATTATCATAAGTAGTTCTAAAATTAATATTATTAATTACAACTTTATAAATTTCAAAGGATAATCATCATAAAATAATAAGGTAATAATTTATCCTTGCACCATTATTTCCTTATTAAAAAAATTCGACCTCAAGTTTTGTAATAATAAGACAATAATTTATCCTTGCACCATAACACTTGAGCCCTCTCCCCAATAGCCTTAAAGCCATTGATGATCTTCGATGATGTTGGGGCATCAAAGAATTGAAAATGTAACAAGAATTGAAAATTGAAACTAAAACCATCCGTTAATTTAATTAAAGTTAAATAAGACACTAACCGTTGAGTTTAAAATGAATTGAAACCATGTTAAACATGTACATTTCAGATGGAATCGAATGCTAGTTCTACTACATTTGCATTTTAAGTTCTTATAGTTCTCTTGATCGATAGGTCGAATGCTATGTAAATTAGACAAATGTAGTTATGTACTAATATTAAATGCTTATGGGCAAATTAGAAAATTTAAATGTTCATGATAAAAGGGTTCAGAAGAATAATGAAACGTTATGGATATGGCATTTTTCTCCTTCATAATTGTGGGCTATCTCAAATAAATCATCATTTTCCTTTACAACATTCATTGTTTAAGAATTTATTCTCACTTCACTTTATTGTGGCAAATTTGAAGTTGTTGTTTAGCTAGCTAATTCAGAAAGTACCTAAATAATCATTTTCATCATGAAATGGGTTCTAATTATGTTTGAGACATCCTGATTTTTTATGGTTTTCTGAATCTTAAGCAGCAACCTAAATAATCAGTTTCATATTTAATTTTAGTTATTTTACTTGTTTATATTTATGGCCATATAATTTTTGCTACATGGTCATTAAAAGGGGCTTTTGACGATTATTTGGCAAGATACACAATTGAGTTTGTTTGTTTCCTTAAGCCCCTGAAATCTAGAAAATTATCATCTATATATACTCATTTTTTTCTTTCCATTTATGTTTGGATAATGATATAGTGTGGAATAAGTGGCAAATGTAATGAAACATGTCTTTCAGGCTGTAATTAGTTTAGAAATCCTTAGTTTGTGGAGAATGTGCTCAAAGATAAACAATGACAATTGTTACTGAATTTTTAGTTTTATCCCCACTAAATAGAGGCAAGTATATTTGCGATAGCTTGAATAATTTCATATTTCATAGTTTTACTATTATTTATTTTTATATTTTGAGCCATGTTTTATGCTAATTTCTAATAGAATATGTTTTCTTAATTTTTTTAATAAAAATATTTCTATATAGTATAATTTGTAAATCTATTGTTGCCTTTGGACAACTGAAGAAGAAACGAAAATCCTTTTATATGTATTCATTCATGGGATTTAAAATTGGAAACTGGTTCCAAAAATCTTTATGACTGATGCTTATCGTTAATTTATCGTAAGTTACTACAGGTTAGGGGAGGGAAATACTTCATCAACTTTGGGCTAGAAAAAAGGTGAATAAAAGTTATGAAGCTTATGTGACATGAAGAATGGGCAATGCCAGTATGAAAAGAAATCTTGAGCTCAGTTGATTTACTCCAGCCCAGAACATTCTCTTTGTCGCGTTGGACAACTTCAAATCACGTTGACTACCTTTTTTTATTTATGTATATTGTAATAGATCAGAGACACCTTAGATTGTATGTAAAATATGATATTTGAAAGTCAACGAATACTTTAATGGGTCTAGACATTTTTTTTAGTTAATACACTGTTTGTACCCACTAAGTGTAAGAAATATAAGTATGATTCTGTATTTATAAAAAATATAATATCCTACTTGATACTGTCATTTTATTTCTGTTAGATCTTCTTTCCAGTATCAAAAGCAATTATTTTTGTAAAATCTCTAATTCAAAGATTACATAATGAAGTGTAAACTAAATTTACATAATTAAGGAGAGTCTGAGACTTTTCATCTCCAATGTAAGAATATCATTGGTCACAGTAATTTACATTTCATAAATTTTCATTCATTCACCATACTTATTAATCATAGCTATTAAACAATGAATCTCATTAATGATATTAAATATACTCTTTAGAATTCAACAATTCATTGGATTGAAATATAATTTTTAGAATTTCATATTTTAGATTTTTACAATATTTATTATATTCTCTTAGAATTATTATATTATATGAATTGAAGTATGTCTTTAGACCTTCTCTTTTCAAAATTCATGAATTATTATTAATTTCGAAACCATTACAATTCTTACAATCTCCCACTTGGTTTCAAAATATTTAAAAGCCATGACAACAAGCATTATAAAAAATTTTATAGTATAATTTGGATGTAGTTAACCCAAGCCTACATAAAATATATAATATCCAATTAAGGACTAGTAATGAATATTGGATTGATCCACTGTTTGTATCATACTGAGAATCAGGCAACTCGGGTAAAGCTGCGTTCTGATTCGAGTATTAGCCACCTAAGGAAATGTGTCACAAACATTTCATAGGCCTAAACAATTTGATATTCAACATTTTCTCTCCATCGAGACTCTCTTGTACATACCCGCAAGTATATACTTGATAGAGAAGTTAAATCATAGGACATAACTATGAGGGCTCATAACAAATACATTTCAAATTGTACTTCATGGAATAAACTTCAATTTATTCATATAAATCAATAAGGGATCAATCCCATATTTTGAACTTGATTATTGAAAGCAAGTACACCAAGAACCTTAGTGAATAGATCTACTAAATTATCTTTTGATGCTATCTTCTCCACAATAACTTCATGTTTTTTTCAACATGTTGCATATGCACTGATATTTACCTTCAATATACTTTGTCTTAGAGTGACACTTAAGATCCTTCACAATTGCAATAGCTAAAGAATTATCACAAAGGATCACTATAGGTTGCTCAACACATGTTACAACTCGGAGGCATTTCAAAATTTTTCAAAGGTATACAACTTCCTTTGTAGCTAAATTAATAGCCACATATTTAACTTCCATTGTGGATTAAGCTACACAATCTTATTTTTTACTTTTCCATGATATTGCATCTCTACCAAACATAAACATAAACCTAGTAGTTAACTTTTATATATCTACACAATCTTGATAGTCAAAATATGAGTAGCCAATCAGTTGTAACTCATCAAATTGATAAGTTAAAACATATGACTTGGTACATTTCAAGTAGCGAAACACTTATTTTACCCTTTCTCAGTGACTCTTCCTAGGATTATATTGAAATCTACTAAGAACTCCCACTACATAAGCAAAATTTGGTCTTGTACACATTAAGGTGTATATAAGACTATCAACAACATATGCATATGGAAACACTGACTCATCAAAACTATCTTGGATAGAAACATGACAATCTTCCCTACTTAACTTTTTAAACAAATCATAAAGGAGTTTGTCCTTGGAGCAATAGTCCATCTTGAATCAATGCAAAAAAGTTTCAATTTAGTTTTGTTGAGACAAACTAATTTTTCTTTTTATTTGATCCTTGATAATTTTGATACCAAGGATATATGAAGCTTCACTGAGATCTTTCATATCAAATGTGTAGAATAACCAATTTTTTATTTCCATAAGAAAAGGTACATCGTTGGTAACTAAAAGAATATCATCTATATATAAAGTTAAGATAGCTATTTTAGCTCTCACTGACTTCACATACACACAGTAATCTTCAAGATTTTAAACAAAATCATATGTCTCAATAACTTCATGAAATATGAGATTTCATTGCCTAGATGCTTGTTTAATGCCATAAATAGATCTCGTCAACTTTCTTATCTTATTTTTATCAATAACAAAGCCAAGGCGCTACTCCATATAAATAGTTTCAGAAGGAATTCCATTAAGAAAAGTTGTCTTGACATCTATTTGAAATAATTCAAAGTCATAGAATGCAACTAAATCTAAAATTGTGCGAATAGATTGAATTCAAGCAATTGGAGAAAATGTCTTATCATAATCAATTCTATATTGTTGAGTAAAACCTTTTGTCACTAAACGAGCTTTATATCTTTCCACTTTCCCTTTAGAATTATTTTTCCTTACAAAAGTCTACTTGCAACTCATAGACTTAATAGATTTTGGTATATCAACTAACTTCCAAACTCTATTCTTATGTATGGAATTAATTTCATCTTACATTGCCAACTTCCAATTTTTAGCATCTCTATAAGAAATAACCTCTTTATATGTTTTTGAATCAGATAAATCTTCATTCAACCTTATCCGTTTGAAAACTTCTCCAGCATAAGTGTAAAAATTAGAAGATGAAATAATAGAACTTGGCTTCTTCATTCTTTCACTCTTTCTTATAGCCTCAGGGTAATCTCTCCTCTTATGAGAAATCCCTTCACTTTGAATTACTGGTATTTGCAAATTCACATGTTCAAACTCATGGGTTTTTTCAAGAGTTGACTTTTCTCCAATAAACTCATTACAATCAAAGTAGTCTTCAAATAACTTAACATGTTTGCTTTCTATAATTATTTTCTCCATTGGATCATATAATTTGTATCTTTTTGAATGTTTTGGATAGCCAACAAACAAACACCTTTTTGTTTTAGCCATAACCTTGTCTCTATTAGGATAATGTATAAGAACATTGTTGTTGTTTTAATTAAAACTCGCAAGCATACGAATCTATTAGAGTATAGATTTAGTGGTATGTAAGGTCGATCCCACAAAGATTTTCAATTGAGAAAAAATCTAATTCAGATCAAAAATACATATTTATAACCTAGGTGCCAATATTTTCTTTTGTGAGAAGAGTTTTGAAAGTATGCAAGAAATAAAATACTGAAATTAAATATGAATATATTCAAAGTAAAGAAACATGCTAATGTTAGGGGATCCAATCTTGGTATATCAAATAAAAATAAATTTTAACTCTTTTATTAATCAAATAGAATCCTCACATAAATGAGGTTCTATTTGGAAGATATGTTAACTTAAACTCACTTTGGTTTACATATGAAGTGTATTTGTCTTCTTTTTATTATATTACTAATAATAAAACAACTCTTGTAAAATAGATTTAAGTATACACCGTGCCAATAATTATATTATTTACAATAAATCAAGAATGATTCAAATATTTATTGTGCCAAATATTGTCTACAATGTATCAAGATTCGCACTTTAAAAAATTAAAAATGAAAGATGTAAAAGGAAGAAAAACATAACAACATACAGGTGACAGAGTCAATAATAATAATATAAAGTAGGCAGTAAAATCAGTCATTAAGAAATAAAATAATAAGAAAATAAATAACAGAGGGGTAACAAAACCATCATCTAAGAGAGTAAATAACTAGAAAAATAAATAATAGAGGGGCAACAAAATGATCCTTTAAGAAATTAAATAACAAGAAAATAAATAACAGAAATGCAGAAAATAAATAACAGAAGGGCAACAAAATCATCCTCTAAGAAAGTAAATAACAAGAAAATAAATAACAGAGAAAATAACAACATATGGGCAATAAAGCCATCCTCTAAGAAAGGAAATAACAAGAAAATAATAACATAGAGGCAGAAAATAAATAACAGAGGGGCAACAAAACTATCCTCTAAGAAAGAAAATAACAAGAAAATAAATAACAGAGGGGCAACAAAGCCATCCTCTAAGAAAGAAAATAACAAGAAAATAAATAAAAAGATAGATATAACATCAAATATAAACATTGAAATTAAGAGTTAGATAAATTATTACTTTCATACCAAGAGTTTCACCTTTTCACCTTAGCATTAGGAGATTAGTTCTCCATAATCAAGGTAAGAAAGCAAAATGAAAGATGAAGAAGCATGATAAAATTTATGAAAGAACATAAAGATACAAAATGTCTAAAGAGAGAAAAACATTACAAACACTTAGAACTCTAACAAAACTTTTCTAAGTGAACTCTCTAGCTTTTCTCCCCTTCTCTAACTCACAAGATATCTCTATTTATAGACACAACAAGGGGAGTAGGTGACGAAGATGGTGGGCAGCAAATTGCACTAAAGTTGACAAGTTGTGTTGCATTATGTGCATCGAAATTCATTATGAGATATCTCCTTGATATACACTGAATCTGCTGATCCCATCAACATAAAAGTTGTATATATTTTCATTATATTTTTAGCCATATAAGATGGACAAAAATTAGCCATGTATTTTGTGATTTATGGCCAAAATACTAGAGCAAGGTCAGGCTAGACTACAATAACAGACATAATCTAATTTAGCCCAATTTTAACCCTTTTAATATCTAAATTTACTGACCACTTGAACATAAAAGTAATAGAAAATTGTATATGCTATTGACCTACCAAATTTTGTATCTATTGAATATGTATTTTCTGAAATAAGGCATAAATACTATAGTAAGGTTGGTTTGAACTGCAACAATAAATATATTCTCTTCTAACCCAATTTTGACCCTTTGGATGTTTGAATTTGCTGATCACATAAACATGAAAATTGTATGAAATTGTGTAAGCTATTCATCTACTAAATTTTTTATATAATATATACGTATTTTCTGAGATACGATCAAAATACTGTAGTAAGATCAAGTTGAAAAGTAAGCAGCAAATAGATTTTTAACATTAAGTGTTCTGCCTTGAATCTTTATGTTTCAATTCTTTTAGAAATGTGGTCATAAATCAAGATTGAATTTATACATATATCCATTAGGATGCGTCTCAAGAGTAAAAAAAAATAATACTTCTTACTCAGCCATCCTCAATAAATTTATTTTGTCTGCTTAATTTATAGACATCATTCCCAAATAACCATAATTTAGCTTTGATTCCTCCAATTAAGTCCATTTTCTATTCTTCTCTCTATCTGTAAAAAATACACAAAACTAAAGACAAATAAGGGAGATAAATTCTTAATTAAGGCAAAAAGATAAAATAAAAATATTTAATTTATGAGTATAAAACTCACTCATCAAACATATGCAACACAACCCCACACTCTCATATGATTCAATTTAGGCTACGTCTTGCTCCAAAGCTCATAAGGAGTATTTTCTACATATTTTGAAGGAACATTATTTAAAATCTGGAGAACAGTTAAAAGAGCTTCACCTCAAAAAGAAGTTGGAAGATTAGCAAGAGCTAACATTGACCTGACTATTTCTAACAAGGTCCTATTACGTCTTTTATTTGTTTAGGTGTGTGAGGCATACTAAGCAAGTGAACAATACCATTCTCCTTACAAAAATTATTGAATAAATCAAATATATATTCTCCTCCATGATCAGAATGAAAACATTTAATACTTCTTCTAGTTGTATTCTTTATTTCCAACTTGAATTGCTTAAAAACTTATAACACTTCACTTTTCTTATGTAAAAGATACACTTTACCAAATCTCGAATAATCATCAATGAATGTGATAAAATAAGAATGATAATTTCTAGTCTGTACACTCATTGGCCCACAAATATTAGAGTGAATTATATCAAGAATATTTTCATTTTTGGTAGCTTTAGAGGAAAATAATAGCTTAGTCATTTTTCCATATAAAAAAAATTTCACAAATTGGAAAATTCTTCTTTTCAACATTTTTAAGAAAGCCATCCCTAATTAATTTACTAATTCTATCTTTACCAATATAACCAAGATGGAGATGGCAAAAATAAAATTTATTGGTAATGAAGGAATTAGAAACGTCACACATAATATTGCCAAAATTAGCCTTATACATTCCTGAATTCCAAAAGCCTTTCAATACAACTTCATCATTTTTATATATAACAAAATTTTCATTTCCAAAGAAAAATAAAAAACTAAGTTTCTCTAAACAAGAAACGGACAACAGATTTCTTCTCTTGAGGGAACATAAAGACAATCTTCTAAAGAACATACGCTATTATCTTACAACTTTGACTCATAAGTTCTAACCTATTTTATTAAGGCTCTATCATCATTGCCCGTGAAAGGAAAACTTTTCCCATCTTCAATTTTCCTAATTTCCTTGAATCCCTAGAGATTAGTAGATACATGAACAATAGCACTAGAATCAGCCCACCAACTAAAATGCTCAATATAGGAAACACAATATTATAGAAGGAAAGACTTACTTGGTTTAGTCTCATTTTGATTTTGTAAGTTCTTGAAAGCACGACAATCCTTCTTAATGTGACTAAGTTTATTACATTGAAAACACACTCTTTGCGTAATATTCATCTTGCTCTTTTGATTAAAATTCTTCTAAAAATTATGTTGAAATAGATTCTTTCCTTTCTTATTAAAATTCTTCTTCTTTGGTTTCAACTCCATATTATTGACTGATAGATTGGGCTTATTAGTTTTCCTCAAACTTCATTACCAATTTTCTATCTTCTTGGTGATCAATTTTGTTAATGAGATGTTTAACACTCTAATAAGGATCAGTATGGGTGTACAAAAACCGAACCAAACCGATTAAAATTGGTTTAGTTCAGTTTTTTTTTTTTTAAAATTGATCAGTTCAATTTGGTTTTCGGTTGGGACAAAAACCAAACCAAACCGAAATGAACCAACCAAATTATTTTAAATATATTAAATTTAATTTTTATTATATTTTAAAAATATTTTACATATTTTTTTTAGACTTGGCCATCTCTATTGGAAATGGATACAAAAATTAAAAATTAGTCTTTGAGCCCAAAAAAAATTTGAAATGGATACAAAAATAAAAAAAATGAGTCCAAAAAAATTCAAATGGGCCAAAAAAATTGAAAAAATTTGGTAAAAAAAAATTCAGAAAACCGAAAAACTGAACCGACGAGGTTTGATTTTTGCTGCATTTTAGTGGTTCGGTTCGGTTGGGTTGAGCCCCAAAACCGAACCGAACCGAACCCGTGTACAACCCTAAGACTCAGTAAGGGTGTAGAAATCCTCAATGAATTTATAAGAGGAAGGTAAAGAATTGATAATAGTAGATATTATAGTTTTATCATCCATAGCTCTACCACAAAACTTAAGCTCATTAGATATAGAAATCATATCATTCACATGTTTCCTTACATCAGCTACTTCTTAACACTTAGCTTTAGTGAACTTTTTCCACAAATTATTCACCCGAAAATTAGACTTCTTTTCATATTTAGATTCTAACTTGTCCAATATTTCCTTTGTTATTTGACGTGAAAATAAGTCATACGAAGAGTTTTACTAAGATCACTAAGAATATAGGACTTGGAAATATCATTAGCCAATTTTCAATCATTATACTTTTTCAAATCTTTGTCATATTTCTTTTTAGCATCAATATCAATAGCAATTTCACTTGGGATTGGTTGGGGTAAAACATGTGCTTGCTCTACATAAATAATATCCTTAGAACTATAAAAAGTCAAAAGCATATAAACTCTTTGTTTCCAATCCACATAGTTAGTACCATCCGATACTTCATTTTTTAGAAGATCAGTGTCACACCCCTACTTTTAAGGGCACGTGAAACACGTACTTATGAACATATTTTCTCTATAACACGTATAATACACTTCTTTACAGATAGATATTCTCATGTATACACAATATACAAATCAAGTTTATAAATATCAGAGTAACAACAGAAGCAAGGATCTTGCTTGTGGCGTTCAGAGCATACTCTAGAGTACAAGTACATTATAAATCAAAATCTACGAGCCTTGAAAACAAAATAGGCTCACCAAAGAATATGTCGCATAGCTGATCAACTATCTTAAAGGGAAAGACCAAACTCTGTATTCTTATATGAAAAAAAAATGTAGATATCGTGTAGTGAGTTTGATAACTTAGTGAACAAATAATACCTCCTATGACCTCTTAGGTAAAGATATGCATGTACTCATATTTTAAAATTTGTCACATAAAAAATACTGTTTGGAAGTACATCCATATGAGACCCGCATTTCAAATATTCTCAAAACAAATGATATTCAGATATTCAAAATCATATATTATACTGTATGATCATTAAAAAAATGTTGTTATGCATCAAAATATTTAACATGAAAACATTAGGAGGATCCCATATCAAAACCACTATATCAGAGTTCAAGCCCTTTCATACTTTGGTGGTGTAGAATTTGCCTATACTTAGCATCTCAGCCAAGGTTTGTCCTACCACCATTCAAGAAGATACACGAAGGGACTCTAATATGGGCAATTTCCTAAGCATATAGCAAGGGAGGACAAATCACATATCATATAGTCGGCATCTTGCTCAGATAGGAGGCATTCCGCTCTCCTTCACATATCATATTATGTGTGTTGGTCGTCACACGAGACTACCACCACCTTTGCTAGTTGAGATATCAAGGTACACTAAGACTAACATCACCTGTTGTTAGTAAACAGTATTTCCAATAGGATTCCTCCACAAAAATCATATTTGCACATATGCTATATCGTTCAAAAAAGAGGTTTCAGTATAATATATAATTTTCAGTCTCAGTATAATTCCTCTGTCAGAAATTTTTCAATCAGGATTATCACATATATATGCCATTTTTCAAGGCAATCTTATAGCTTTACATATCAATGCCATGTGCACAATATATTTCATTTATCATATGATGAGAAATACATTTAAAATCACATATTCAATGAGTTCAAAAATCTATTTTTCAAAACCATACTCTTTTTAAACTATATACCAGATTGTAAACAATTCAGATAATTTAATCCATTTCAGAGACATATAAAAATATAAATAACTTGTAAACATAATCAATTATAAATTTAAAGTTCAAGAAGAGCATAGGGTAAGTCATAGAAAGAATTATCTACTCACAAGGTAAGGCTCTAGGTTAGATAGCCCTAAAATGTACTTTTCTAATCCTAATTTGATCAATAGACCTCAAAAATGAGTTCGGAGGGTTTAAAAATCTAAGAAATGACTCCAAAATCGCAAAATTTGGCATCTGGGAGCTTGGTCAACTCTGGCCAACTAATGAGGACTATTCATGATCGAATGTACTATTTACCGTTGAAAATCACTATTCATACTAACCGGATTTACTGTTCACGACGCACAAAAAGTTGTCAGATGGCTGAAAAATTTCATATCGTAGGGTTTATCTATCTCTTGAATCCATCTACAGTGTCAGATTTTTAATTTGAAGTCTCTAAATAGGAGTTTCAGAGTTTACCTTTTTCAAAGATTTTTTACTTCTAATCTACGACTATTCTGCGACTGATTTGAAAAATTATTCGATCAAAATTGTAGTACTCTTTGTTTTGAATCCAGCGGTACCCTTAGTTTTGAGATCAGAGACCTGTAAACACTCCAGATCTAGAGAAAAAACATGGAAAAGAGAAAAATACTATTTATATTATTCATCGGTTACAAGATTTTGCAAATTCCTCTTCACGCTTCATCTCCCCCCTCCATTTTTCTTTTTTTTTAAATATTATTTAATTATTGAATAGTTAAAATTTATTATTTTTTATAAATATAATAATATTATTTTTCATTCTAAAATATCTCAAAATTTTTTAAAAATTTATATTCTTGCAACACTTTAGTTGAACTCTTAAATCATAATTTTTCTTGATAAAAATTTTAATAAAACAAATCAAAATATAAAATATCTTCATGTATATTAAAACAAATTTATAAAAATAAAAAAAATTATTTAGAGTCAAATATAATTATTTTAAGTAAAACAAAAAAAATATTTTAATTAAAGTGTATTTACTTTTAGCAAAACATTATTATTTAAAAATTACGGAATATTACAATCAGCAAACATAGATCCACCACTAGGCGTAGGAAAATATATTATTGATATTTATCAGTTTAAAAAATTAATCACTTACCCATTGGGGATTCGTGATAAGAGTTTAAATGATATGATTATTCCTACTTACATGTTAGGGATTCATGAGAAATATTATATCAACAAAAGCAAATAAACAAAAGAGAAATTCATTTACATTACTCGTTGGAGATTTTGCAATATGTAAAACAAATAAGAATATAATAACATTCAATAAAAGGAAAACAACTTATTCTTCCACATGTAAGTAGATAAAAGAATAACTACAAGAATCATATATTGAGCAAAGGATAACTAGATGTAATTGTAAGAAATATAGGTATGATTCTGCATTCATAAAAAATATAATACTTGATGCTGCCATTTTACTCTTGTCAGATCTTCTTTCCAGTATCAAAAGGAATCATTCTTGTAAAATCTCCAATCCAAAGATTATAGAATGAAGTGTAAACTAAATTTACACAATTAAGAGAAATAGAGAATGATATAATTTTCTACAAATGATTAACTTGCTACTTTCAACCAGACAATATCTCTTGCATGCCTTACTTGTAGAACCAATTGAGATATATATATGAGAGTCTAAGACTTTTCCATCTCCAATGTAGGAATGTCACTTGTCAAAGTAACCTACACCCCATAAATTCTCACTCATTCACCATACCCATAAAACATAACTATTAAAAAATGAATCTCATTAATCATATTAAATATAATATTTAGAATTTCACAATTCATTGGATTGAAATATTTCTTTCAGAATATCTTATTTTATATTTTTACAATATTAACATATTCTTTTACAATTCTTAAATTATATTAATTGAAGTATGTCTTTAGATCTTCTCTTTTCAAAGTTCATGAATTATTATTAATTTTGAAACCATTACAATTCTCACACTAAGATCTATAACATGTCTTACACATAATTTGACATTAATAATACATCAAAATTTGGATAATGATTTTTTCAATTTTTTATCTGATTGACAAAGATCGAATGTGAAAATAGTTAGAAGGTACAATTGTAACGACCATAGAATTTTTTTTATCAATGATATTGCTATTTCAATTCCGACCTTAATCAATTTCTTAAATTAATAAAATGAAGAAACAACTAATGGAACATATTTTCATATATGGTAGTAGATTCGAAGTGACAAAATAGCCATTACATTAGAGTCACTTCTCAGAAAGATGCTTATATACAATATATATATATATATATATGTGTGTGTGTGTATATATATATATATATATATATATGTATATGTATATATAGTAATTGGGTACTAATAAAAACAAACTATTACTTTGTCACTATTCAAAAAAATATCTTTCCTGGGTTAAATTAGTACCAAAATATTTGACCTATACATATGATACTATCTTACTCATCCGATTCTCTTGCTGCTACGGGTGGCGACGACTTAAGAGCAAGGAATTCAGCTAGGTGAGTCACGTAAAGCTCCTGAACTACTAGAACATGGCTGAGGTATGGCAACTCGACCCAATAAACCACAATAACCAAAGTCATAAAAAAGTAAGCATGTTGGTCAACTAATCTGAACATGATAAGAAACAATAATGAGAATGAAAATTTCAGTAGCTTTTATAGTAATTATGATGCATATATAATTTTAATGTTTTATCATGTCTAGCTGTATAAACTACAGAATGTGTAAAGCCATAAATATAATAATATGTTAATTCATATGTTGTATGTAAACATAGTACTCACAAGTATTTAGAGCTATAATGTATGCTTATATTGCAGTTATCTTTCTTACTTGGCTAATTTACTAATTTTCGTAAAATCCGTGAGCTTTGACTCATGATCAAGGGGTTAAATGAGCAATCAACTCACCCTTGGTTACGGTTACAACACATCATTCAGGCATGGCATATACTTTCATAATCTGTGAATAAGGCGTCGCCTTTTTGGTACCAATACGGAGGCCATGAGACACTTATCAGGTCACTTTGCTACAACAAGGATCATTCTAAATTTCTAAATCTTTTCTTTTCTTTTCATAAAATTAGTCAAGTTTAAATATAAAATTCTTTTATATTACAATATCATTTCTCATGTACCGCTGAATGTAACAAAGACCCCCTAAAGACTTTCCTATTAACACATAGTGTTCCTTAGTTTTCCACTTACCAAATATTTAAGAGGTTTTCTTTCATCTTTATAATCTCCTTAAGTCCCATTGAATCGTTTTGCAAGTTTACATATATATATATAGCTAGGTATATCTATTTTAGTCAAAAGAAGAGAATTTGAATTTACGGTTCCTTTTATGTATTCAATCATTAACCTAAATTCAATTTGGCAACCTATACTTGACTAGGAGTTTATTATTAACCCGTTTTTCTTCAATAGTCATCATCTAGATTCATAGTGTAACTTGTATGCAAATTTTCTCTTATTTTCTTCCTTTAACTCAAAATTTAGCCTCTAACACAGCTTGCCCATGTTCTAGAATATGACCGTGCTTAAATCCATCAAAATATACAAAGTAGCATAGAACACGGCTTGCCCGTGTTGATACTAAGAGAGAAATTCCTGAAGTAGCACAGAACACAGTCATACTTGAATCCATCAAAATATACAAAGCAGCACAGAACACGGTTTAGCCGTGTTGATTCTAGGAGAGAAATTCTTGAAGCAGCACGAAACACAGCCTGACCATGTTTCATGCCACTATTTCACAAAATTACTTTCTTTCTACCTCTCTTCTTCATTTTTCAACTCTTGTATCCATATATACTACTTTACATATATACTAAAGCTAGTTTTATAAATTATTCCTAAATCAAAACTACTATGAAGCATGTATAATCATCATCTTAACTGTCAAAGTATCTAACTAAGCAAATCTCTAATATGACCAACCATACTAGCAATTCCACATATATTTGACCCACAAGATAACAAGGCAAACTAAACTAATCCCAGAAATAAAACGAAAACACGTCAACCAGAAGTTCAACCATGTTTACTACATATCCAAATAAAGGAAGCTTCTATGAGAAAAAGGATGGTAGTTAATAAAATATTAGAAATGTTTTTTCAAAACTTTGCATCATTTTAGCTTTCTAAAGTAAAGATTACTATAAATCCTACCTCAAATCTTCTCTTAAACACTTTCTTCTCTTGCTACACTTTTCCCCTGATCTACACCTCCCTATTCTTAAACTTCCACTTCCTTTTTCTCTCCTTCTTCTTCTGCATTTTTGCTTATGCCTATGTTTCTATTCCTTTTGATTTCTTCCACTGAAATATCCCCCTCTACTGTCATTAATAACCATTTGAGTTGTCACCCTATTCCTTTATCACTACCCAGGTGAAGTGCCACTCTAAGTCTACCGTAAATAATAGCTTCTCCTGATATTTTGTTTCATTTCATCATTTTCTCTTCTTTTTTTATGCCACACATTCCTTAATACTTTGTATTTCCCTTCTTGCTTATATCATATAGGTATGTAGATTTTCCTTATATATATATATTATCACTTCTATTATATATATGGCTATATATATATAAAATAAATTAATTAATACCTTTTATTTATTGGCTATTCCTTTTTCATTTAATTTCTAATACTACTAAATTCCTTTTTTATTTATTTTGTCACCTCTTACTTTCCTATTTAAATATCTATAGTATAATCTTTTGTTTATATTAATAATCAAAGATATTAAAAAATTATTAAGATATTACAATTTTCCCTTCTAAAAATAAATTTTGTCCTCAAAATTTTAAAATTACCTTATTCGAATAAGTACGGATACTTCTTTCTCATGGTGTCCTCCATTCCCCATGTAGCTTCCTGTGAAGTTACTCTTTTCCAAAGAACTTTAATCAATGGGAGGTCTTGTTTCTTAGTTATTTCACCTCTGTATCGACAACAGCTAGAGGTCTTAGTCGATAAGTTGGGTTCTCTTTCACTTGCACTGGTTCTTCTTTAATGATGTGGGAGAAATTTGGAAGATATTTTCGTAGTTGGGATACATAGAATACATCATGAATATTAGATAAGTTAGGTAGTAAGAAAATCTGATATATTGATGACTCGATCCTTTTAAGAATCTACTAAGAACCTAAAAATCGAGGACTTAATTTCTTTATTTTGAAGGTTCTTCCAACACCAGTAGTAGGAGAAAGCCTCAAGAAAGCATGATCTCTTTCTTTAAATTCTAAAGGCTTTCTCTTTTGATCATAATAACTATTTTGCCGGCTTTGTGCCATTCGCATTTTGTCTCGAATTATACAGATTTATTCAGAGGTTTGCTATACCAAATCAAGGCCTAGTAGCTTTCTTTCCTCGACCTCAAACCAACATAATGGAGATATGCATTTCCTACCATATAGTGCTTCGTATGCTGCCATGCCAATGCTTGAATGATAACTATTATTGTATGCAAATTCTACCAATAGTAGATATTTATTCCATCCTTGACCTTGTTCCAGTATGCATGCCCTTAACATATCTTCCAAAGTTTGAGTTGTTCTTTCTATTTGACCATTAGTTAAAGGATGATACGCCATATTGAAGCACAATTTAGTGCCAAAAGCTTCTTGTAACGATTTCCAAAATATGGAGGTAAACTTGGGATCTTTGTCGGACGCAATGTTGGAAGGGATTTCATGTAATCGGATAATTTCTTGCACATATAGTTGGGCTAGCCTATATAATGAATAATTGATTTTTATGGGCAAGAAGTGTGCAGATTTGGTCAATCTATCCAATATTACCCATATAGCATCAAATCCTACTGAAGTTTTTGGTAAACCTACAAAAAAATCCATTGAGAAGCTTTCCTATTTTCATTTTGGAATTTCAAGAGGTTGAAGTAATCCTAATAGCCTTTGATGTTCTATCTTCACCTTTTGACAGGTCAAACATTTTATTACAAATTTAGCAATATCTCTTTTCATTCCCGTCCACCAAAATACTAGTTTTAAATCCTAATACATTTTGGTGATTCCGATATGAACAATATATTTGCTTTGATGAGCCTCCTTTAAAATATGATTTCTCAATTCCGCATCTTGAGGCATATACATTAGATCTTGATGCATGGTGATTCCATCTACTAAGGTGGAAAACTTTTCTTGATGTTTATGTCTTTTTTAGAAATTCATCCTGTATATGGGCTTCTTTAATCTGAGCCCTAAAATTACATTCTATGTGTAATTCACTTACCATCATCTTATTTCTAGTTAATACAACGTTGGGTTTCATATCTCTAAAATCTTGTATTAATTTCATCTCATCTATCATCAATCAACTCAAATGTAGTGATTTTCTACTTTGAGTATCAGTTACAACATTTGTCTTTCCATGATGATATTTTAATTCAAACTTATAATCATTGAGAAACTCTATCCATCTTTATTGTCTCATATTGAGTTCTTTCTGATTAAAGAGACAATTCAAACTTTTATGATCATTGTAAATTTCAAAGATTGCTTCATACAAATAATGTCTTCAAATCTTTAAAACAAAGATTATCACGGCCAAATTATAGATAATTATTTACAATTATTTTAATTTTTTTTTGATGAATTTAAGTTATAAGAATTTTAATTAAAATAATATTTTAGTTGAGGGGGCTAAGTTATAATAAATTTACATTTAAATAAGAAATATTATATCATTATTAAAAAAAATTCACATGTTTGGGGGGGCTACAGCCCCCTTAAAGGTCAATGACGCTCTGACCCTGCTAATAATTAGTGAGAGTAAGGTTGAAATTCATATGCTCAAGAAAATGCTCAAGTCTGAATATGAGATGAACGAATTAGGGCCTATAAAGAAGATATTTGGTATGGAAATAAGAATGCATAGGAAAGAGGGAACCCTGTTCCTAACACATTCTTATATCATAAAGGTATTGTAGAGATTTTCCATGGAAGATTCAAAATTG
Source organism: Gleditsia sinensis (assembly GCA_037074535.1). Lineage (NCBI taxonomy): Eukaryota > Viridiplantae > Streptophyta > Magnoliopsida > Fabales > Fabaceae > Gleditsia > Gleditsia sinensis. The sequence goes on from CM073467.1 coordinate 38,509,011, forward strand.
GTAACTACCCCTTTTGCCAAACACTTTTAAGTTATCTTCTTCATAAGCACCCTAAAGTGAAGGAGAAAAGATACACATGGCTGGAGTTCCATATGCCAATAGGGTGAGGAGTTTGATGTATAGCATAATGTGTAGTAGGCCAAACCTAGCATATGTAGTAATTATGGTAAGTAAATTTATGGAAAAACTAGGAAAGGCACATTAGGAGGCTCTAAAATGGGTCTTAAGGTACTTAAAGGGTACTACAGAACTGGGATTGATGTTTGGAAGACAAAATGAGTTAGTAACTGCATTGTGGGATATGTAGACTCAAATTTTGTGAAGACTTTAGACACAAGAAAGTCCTTGACTAATTTCATCTTTACTGTGTGTTAGGACTGTTGTGAGCTAAAAATCCATTCTCTAATTAATGGTGGCACTCTTCACTACTGAATCTAAATATATAGATGTGACTAAGGCTGCTAAAGAGGCTTTATGGTTGTAAGGCATGATGAGAGAGCTTGGAATTTAGCAAGACAAAATTGAAGTTTTTTGTGACAACTAGAGCACTATCCACTTAACAAAGTATCAAGTGTTCCATGAGCTGTACAATAACATTGATGTGAAGCTACATTTTGTGAAAGACATCATAGAGAAATGCTCAATACTGATAAAGAAGATTCCTATTGAAGATAACCAGCTAATATGCTCACAAAGCCACTGCCAGCAGTAAAGCTCAAACACTGCTTGAACTTAGTAAATTTAGTAGAGGATTGAAGCCTTTAGGGGCTAGAAAAGGTAGACTTAATCCATTCCAAATTGAGGTGGGTAACTAAAAAAAGGAAAGAATATCAACATTAACTCCAAGTGCTAGTTTCAACCAGGGAAGCTTCCTATTCCAGGTGGAATCAACAAAGTTTCGAACCTTAAATGAGATAAGGAAAATTTATGGGATAGAGATAAGCTGGAAGCACTTTATCACACATATACCATAAGGAAAATCAAAGGATGTCATATCTTTGAGCTTGATAAGGTTTGCAAATTGATATGGAGTGGCAGTAGCTTAGGAAGTTATACAACAAAAGCTGGATACCTCTCCTTGCTAAGTCAAAATCACCCTCCTAATTCCAATCATAATTGGGGAATAGAATATAGTGTTATTTGGAAGGTTACCTTTGAGATTCTCGTTATTTATGTGGAAATTAGGACACAATAGTTTACCTTTGGGGTGATGTGCTAAAACACAAAAATTTAAGAATTGACGTTACCTATCCATTTAGGTGCAACATTGTGGAGGATGCTAACCATCTGTTTGTTACCTGCCAACTGAGCAAGGCTATTTGGTTTGGTTGTCAGTAGAGCCTAAGAATAGATAAGATATAACCTTCTTTAGTCTTCAAGTGGCTAGAAACACTAACTAAATATAGCATGAAAGCTACCTAGAAACAAGGTATGGACATGTTGGAAATGTTCTTGATTGGATGTTGGTGTATCTAGCACCACATAAATGAAGTCATCTTTAATGGAGAAAAAGCCTTAATTTTATTGATTATCAGGAAAATAGAGAAAACAAGAATGAAGATAGCTTGCCTTAAAGGTAAAAAGAAATCCAACTGTGATTCCCTAAACTTCATGAACCAAAGAAATCTAGTTTACTGATGAGTGAACCCTGAATCACTCTAAATCCTATGATTTGTAAATCGTGAAAATGGAGAAAGAAAAAAGAATTTGAATCCACATTGTTCAGCAATAGACGTAGATTTCTTCTTCATGTTCAAACCAAGAGAATAGGCATAAGGTTGCCATTTTAAATAGGATTAAAGGGCTGTTAAAAGACCTCCAAATTACTCACGTAAAATTCATCATTTCAAATTGGCATTATTGTAGAATGCTAAATGATGGAAAGTGTATTGTTGTGAACCTAACTCTGATTTGAGTAGAAATCAAAGTCATAAGGTCAGAGCTTCCAACAGTCAAACGTAAATTTAGCTAATATAGAAGATAGAAATAAGATAGTTAACTATATAGAAGGATGGTAACTATGCAGTGGGATGTTATGTACTCTAACTCATCTGTATTCTAATTGAAGGTGAGCAAATAGGTGCGTCGGGGTATCAATCTGACCTTACAAAATTAAGGTTAAAAAATAACATCTAAACTCGATTATTTTGAGTTACCAAAAAATTCATATTATACTGAGTTGATTGAGTTAGATCTAGAAAGATTTTTTAAAAATAAATTTATCTAATTCACCTATTTAAATTAAAAAATTTTGAAAAAATTATTTATATAAATTGACTAACCAAACTTGACCCACTCAAAATAATAATTTTAATTGATTTTGATCGAGTTTGGAAAGATTATATTCATCCATAAATCGTGATTTTTTTCCTCTTTTGAAACAACTTATGGAATCCCAAAGCTTGAACGGGTTTCCCATTGACGGGTCAAATTCGGGTTGCCACTAATCGTGGAAGATTGCACCTGTCAAATCCGGTGCGGATCTATGAAACTTGGTCGTGCTCCATGCAAATTGCCACTGACAGATATTTTAAGCACAAGATATCTTCTCTAATTTCGGGCACAGGGAACTGGAAGTCTAGCAGAAGTCAAGCGGAAGTCGACAACCCTCCGTAGCCAAAACTTCCCTATCCTCTCCTCTGTTTCTTACCCCTCTTTATTATGTGCAGCCTCATTTCCAAATCTCACTGGGCGCAACTGCCATTGCCACCCCTCAGCAGAAGGTAAAATTCTACTCTATATGCCGTCACTTTTGCATTTTTCCGGTAAACTTTTCCTCTTCTCTTATGTTGTAGGAAGTTGCAAGAAAATTTTCTTTCTTAGATTAAGTGGGTTTCACAATAATTTCTTTTGTGCTGGTTTTCTTCTGGGTTGCGCGTCAAGGGATTTTCTAAGAACGACCAGTTCCAATGGGCAATGGGTCGACTTAAAGCTGTATCAAACAAACAGCTGTGTAGTTTATAAAATGCATATTTTTATATATTGTAAATTTAATTAGGCTCCGTCTGATAGCATAGGTGTGTTAACTTCTGTTAGTTTGCTGTAGAGGATGGTTATGTATCACTCAGTTGTTATAGCTATTTGCCCAAAAGTTATACTAATACCTGATGAATATCATTTTGAGAATGGTTTTACATTTTTGGTTATTTACTTGAGTTCATTATGTTGGGTTTTATAATACACCTTACACCATACTGTTGTGTTGTCTATACTTTGCAGTAAATCAGATAGTGGAATTGCCAACATTAAGATAAGTGGGAGAATGGCAGTAGTATCTATGGGTATGTTAGCACCAAGAAAGTTCTTGCAGAAGAGGAAGAAAATGGAAATTTTCAAGGATGCAGCTGATGAAGCTGTTCAGAAGAATTGGAGGAGACTGATGAAGGAAATTGATGAGGCTGGTTGTGCTGTTTCAGTGCTGAGAAGTGAAAAGACAAGAAACGAGACTATTCCTAGGGACGTTGTCCTTGGTACTTTGATTAGGTATAAGCAACTGAAGAGATGGAACCTTGTCAGTGAGGTAAACAAGGGCATTGTTTTTGTTACATGTATTTAAGGAAGCAATTTGGTTTAAATTAAGAATTTGGTGATTTCCTTTGTTTGCAATTTGGCATTATTCTATTCTCTATGTTATCTGACTTCAGAAGCTGTATGGTTGTGGGTATGGAACAAGTAGTGATTTAGCTGATAATTAGGTTCTAATTTTTGAACTTGATGAGAGTATATTATTGACTACATTACCTTTTTGCTTTATATATATAAGCCGTTCTAATTGGCTGGTACATGGATATCTCTGTTCTCCTTAGATTCTTGGATGGCTTCAGACCCAAACCTGGTGGGACTTTGCTGAGATGGATTTCTTAATGCTTATAACGGCTTATGGAAAGCTAGGAGACTTTAATGGCGCTGAGAGGGTCTTGTGCTTGATGAATAAGAAGGGTTATGTGCAAAATGTAATATCACAGACTGCCCTTATGGAAGCATATGGAAGAGGAGGCCGTTACAATAATGCTGAAGCAATATTTCGTAGGATGCAGCATTCAGGCCCTGAACCTTCTGCTTTGACCTACCAAATAATACTTAAAACATTTGTTGAGGTAAACATACATGTTGTTCTGTGCACTTTTGTTTCCCTATAAAATTTTTAAATTGAAGCCCTATATCTTGGTTACTTACCTTTTTAACCATGACTTCTTCCAATATTAATGGCATATAATCTTTATGTTGTCAAGGAACATCTAGTGTTAAGGTCCCTTACTGTGGATCTGGTAGTGTGACGTGTGGCTAGGGGTGAGAGAATAGGAAGGGGAGTTTTTCTGCATCTACCTATGGTGTTGGTTCCTTAGAGAGAACCTGCAATCTCCTGAGATGCTCTCAGTTTTTGCATAAAAATTGTCTGATAGATTTTTCATTCCATAATCCTCAATCTTAGTACAAGCTTGGTGGTGTAACCACCTTAAACTTCCTCCTACAACCAAGGGTACAGGAAAGGTGGAGGGATAACCTTCTTAACTGCCAGATAACTACTCATTAAATCTTAAATAACTGAATGAAAGCTAAGAAACTAAACTAGTAAACTAGGAAACTTAAAACTTTAGAAAATACAATATATACATCAGTATTTAATTCCGAAACTTCCTAAGTGTGAAACTTTGGTACACACGTTGGCTTTGGGGTTTGCTAACATTACTCCCTTCCTCCAAAGCACGCTTGTTCTCAAGTGTGAAGTCTGGAAAACGTTGTTGGATTGAGAAAACCGTCTCCCAAAAGGCTTCAGCTGGAGAAGTGTGTTGCCAATGAATTAGGACTTGAGGAGTGTTGTTCATGTGGCGTCTGTCAAGGACTGCAAAAGGTTGGGGAGAAGGTGTTTCAGATAACCCAGAAGGAAGGGCGGCAGGTTCTGGGCAAGTACCCTCACGAAAAGCTTTTAGACAAGAGACATGGAAAATGGGGTGAAGTTTAGTGGTGGGTGGAAGGTTCAATTTATAGGCCTTGGGTCCAATGTGCTGTAAGATAGTGAAGGGCCCATAAAATTTAGGAAGGAGCTTCTAATGACGTCGATTGGCCAAGGAGAATTGCTTATAGGACTGTAGTCTTAAGAGAACCTTGTCCCCCTCTTGGAACTCAACACGGCGATGGTGGGAATCATAAAGAAGCTTCATTTTTGTTTGGGCTTGCAGTAAATTCTGGCGCAAGAGCTGGAGAATATCATCGTGAGATTGTAAGGTTTTATCCACAGCATCGAGTTTAGATATCCTTGGGCAATAGGATAGGAGACATGGTGGTGGCTAGCCATAAACAACTTAAAAGGTGTGGCATGCGGAGAAGAATAGAAGCTAGTGTTGTAAGAGTATTCAGTCCAAGACAGCCAATCCATCCATTTAGTGAGGTGTGTACTAGTAAAGCACCTCAAATACATTTCAATGGTGTGATTTACAACCTTAGTTTGCCTATAAGATTGAGAGTGGTAAGCTGAACTAAAGCATAACTTGGTGCCACTAAGACGGAAGAGTTCCTTCCAAAAAGTTATGGTGAAGGTGACATCCTGGTCGCTCCCTATGGTTTTGGGGAGGCCATGTAGCTTGAAACTGTTATCAAAGAAAAGCCTTGCAATACTTACAGCTGAGTATGGATGAGCAGTGGCCACTAGATGACAATATTTAGAAAAAGATCAACCACTACCAAGAGAACATTTTTCTCATGAGTTGACAGTCCCTCTACAAAGTCCAAGGAGATATCGGCCTATATTTGTGCTGGAACAAGCAACGGTTGAAGAAGGCTAGCTGGTTGTAAGGTTTTTGTTTTATGCCTTTGACAAATCCCACAAGCACGGACAAAGTTCTGAATATGATACTTCAGACTGGTCTAGTGGAAGTCTTTGGCAATGCGGAAGAGTGTCTTTTGGTAGCCTTAATGGCCTTGATTGTGTAAAGCACTTGTGATAGTTGGAATTGTAGGAGAAGAGGGGGCCAAATAAACGCGGCCCTTATAGAATAATAAGCCCTGTTTAAAGCTCCATGGAGAAGTTCCTGTTCCTACTTGTACTTCATTGATGAGTTGTTGGATTTCTGGGGAATTGCATTGATCATGTCTAATGGAGTCAAAGAGGCTGAGTTGGGGCATTGAGACACCAAGTAGAGTAGCCTCCTCAGCGTCTTGGCGAGATATGGCATTTGCCACCGTATTGCTTTGACCAACTTTGTACTCCATTGAAAAAGTGTAACCTAGGATTTTTCCCAACCAGTGTTGCTATCGGGGTGTGAGAGCCTTCTGCTCCAATAAGGCTATAGTGATCTGTCTTGACAATGAAATGCTGTCCCCATATATACGAACGCCAATGCTTGATGGCTTTGACTAAAGCAATTAATTCCTTCTCATATGTTGTTAGATCATGATGCCTAGTTGCTAAAACTTGACTAAAAGAGGCAATAGGGTGCTAATTTTGCAGTAAAACAGCCCCAAGTCCTATATCCAAAGCATCACATTCAATGGTGAAGGGAAGTGAAAAATCAAGGAGGGCCAATACGGGTGTAGATATCATGGCCTGCTTGAGTGCTTCAAAGGTTTGAGAAGATTGATCACTCCAAACAAAGGAATTCCTCTTTAACATTGCTGTTAATGGGGCTGCAATAGTTTCATACAACAACAACAACTAAACTTTTTTTCACTAGGTGGGGTCGGCTACATGGATCAAACGGCGCCACAGTGGCCTATCATGGATGAGATCAATAGCTTGTGAGTCCTAAAAAACCCCGTAACCCTCTAAGAGTGGAGGGTTTAGGCCACTCCATTATGGCTGCAATTTTAGAACTATCTGCAGAAATGCCTTCAGCAGTGATGATGTGGTCCAAATATGCTATTTGAGTTTGACCAAAAGAAGACTTTGATCTTTTTAAGAAAAAGGTGATGATCTAGCAAAAGTTTGAAGACAATATGGAGATGATAAAGATGTTCCACCCAAGTGCTGCTGTAGACTAGAATATCATAAAAAAGGATTAAAATAAATTTTCGTAAGTAAGCACCAAATACCTCATTCATAAGAGCATGAAAAGTCGAGGGGGCATTAGTGAGGTCAAAAGGCATGACTAAGAATTCAAAATGATCCTGATGCTTGCGAAAAGCTATTTTTTCCACATCCTCCTCTCTCATTTGGACTTAGAAGTAGCTTGATCTTAAGTCCAATTTGAAAAAATATCTGTCCCCAAATAATTCCTCCAGAAGCTCCTCAATCACATAAATAGAGAATTTATCTTTGATGGTTTTAGCATTTAGCTCCCGATAGTCAATACACATCCACCAAGTAGTATATTAGTTTCCAACTAGAAGAATCATAACTGTGTATGGCCTTCCAAATGGTAAGATGTCAAGAAGATACAATATATACATTATTATTTAATTCCTAGACTTCCCATGTGTGAACCTCTGGTACACACGCTAGCTTTGGGGTTTGCTAACATCTAGACTTAAACTCTTAAGCTTTAAGGACCCGAGAATGGTTTTTGTGGCTTCAACATGCCCCCTAACCTGATTTCCTGTTAGGCTAGAACCATTGACATGGTATTGGATTAAAACTTTATTTAATTTAAACAAATGACAACTTTGTATTGAAATTTTGATTAGTTGAATAGTCTCCAACAATCTTGTTAGTCTCTTTGATCTGTTGATCCAAAGTTTTATAGTAAGTGGTAACTCAATTAATGTAATTAAATTTTAGCTCAAGGTAGTGGAAATATGCACTTTTTTGATGGATTTTGGTTTCTATGGCTAGAGAGCAATGCTAGATTTTTAGGCAAATTCAATCATTATATCTTTATGGAACATACATATAGCTTTCTTGGCCTTCATGTGGGCCACAGCCAATTCCGGGGGGGGGGGGGTGTTTCTTTGATGCTTTTACTATGGGATTGGCTAGCTCTTTTGAATTGATGTAATCCTTTTCACGTTTGTATTTTTGCCTCTGCCCTTTTGAGTTGATGTATTAATGTTTGCATTTTGTTCTATAATTTTTTCATTATTATGTAATGCATGTTTATCTTATGTATCCCTTTTTGCAATGATATACTTGAGACGATATCTTAAATTTCTTTGATGCATTTTGAATGTTTGTGCTATGTGATTCACAATATCTTAAATTTCTTTCTTGCACTTTAAAGTTAATGTAGATAACTGCATCCAATTGAACTTAGTGTAGTTTTCTGTAGTTAATGTACTACTGTTGAGTGTTGACAAAACAAGGTTTGGTTTGACTCTCAGTTTTGATATGTATAATTGGTACACATGCAGGGAAAAAAGTTTAAGGAAGCTGAAGAAGTATTTCACAATCTTCTGAATGATAAAAAGTCACCTTTGAAACCGGACCAGAAGATGTTTCATATGATGATTTACATGTATAAGAAGGCTGGAAGTTATGAAAAGGCTCGTAAGATATTTGCATTTATGGCTGAGCGAGGAATTGAACAATCTACAGTAACTTATAATAGCCTGATGTCATTTGAAACAAATTACAAGGAAGTTTCTAAAATATATGATCAGGTAAAATTGATATTGATCTATTTTACCCTTCAAGTTTCAATGTTTAGTGGTAGATCTTGTATCCTTTCATCTTGTTAAGGACCACTTTAAATCAAAAATTTAAACTTTAAGTGAAAGTCCATCAACAACAATAACAACTAAACCTTTTCTCACTAAAGTTGGCTACATAGATTAAATGACACTACAATAGACTATTATAAATGAGATTAATAAATAGATTATTAACTATTAAATCTTTCTTAATAGTTTCACCTATTATTTTTTTTGGCCTCCCTCTATTTATAATTATTAGACTATTCTCCATCTGATCTACTCTTCTCAAAAGGATTTCTGGAGGTCTTCTTCACACATGTCCAAACCACCTCAAGTGAAATTTTACCATCTTCTTCACAATAGGTGCTACCCCAACTTTCTCTCTAATACACTCATTTCTAATCATATTTCTTCTGGTGTGTCCACCATTCAATACAACATTCTCGTCTTTGCAACATTGAGTTTATCTTCATGTTGTCTTTTAACTGCCCAACATTCAGTACCATACAATATAACATGTCTTATAGTTATACAGTAGAATTTTACTTTTAACTTTGAGCGGTATTTTTCTATCACAAATGACACTCGAAACCTTCTTCCATTTTATCCATTCAGCTTGAAAGTCCATCAATAGTTTATAAAAAATAGGGTTGCAATAGTTGAACTCTTGACTACATGGTCACAGAAAAGATAACTTAAACTCTAGAGCTTAAGCTGTTAAGAGAAAACCTATGAAGAGTTTTATTATTATCTCTAACTCATTTCACATGTGTCGTATAATATATATTATGGGCAGCAATTTTGCAGAAAATTGAATATACATACTTCTAACGTCCAATGACATTGAATTTCATATCCAAGGCAAAAGCAACCAGTCTCGGGCTAATTCATGTTAAATTATTATTTTTCCATTTCTATATCGTTCTTGAAACTAGCCTCAAATGTCAATATGTTTTTCATCACTAAATTATGGACAATTTGTAATATTTGAAATTCAAGGAGGAGTTGATGTATTCATTATGCTTTTGTTTTCATTGGTAATTTATTCACTTCTATAAATCATACTAGGTCAAGCAATCCTGACATTATCTTCTCAAACTAAATTTAATGAAATGGAAATAAAGAAGTATCTGATATATAAAATTGTCATTTAGAATTTTGTTTAACAGAAACTTTTATATGGATTCATGTTTCTAATTTACACCCTAAGTTATATGTTTCTTATGTACTCCAAACAATTTCAGCCAGGGTATAGAACTTGAAGCCTACAGATCTCAAATAATAAACATTTTTTATTTTATTTATTTTGTGTCTATATATCTGAATTGGTCGGTTCTTTTTTTTTTCTTTTCTATTCCTAAAAATTAAATTATAAGACAAAGTGTTACATAAAATATTTGAAACAGTCAAATCGATGATTTATCTGCATTTATCCTTGTATTAATTGGATTCTTGCTCTTGATGACAAGTACACCTATGCAAATTAATATTTAATTATTACTACTCAAGAGAAGTAGTATAATTTTCTTAAGAAAGGAAAATCAACCAAAAGGTCATGACAAAAAATAAATTAGTAAATAAAAAGAATGAAATATCAAAGTGAACTCTAAAGACCTAGTTAAGAGGCTTGGGTCATCTACCTATGGCTACCCATGTGTTTTCTTATGCCCTTAAACTTTTGTATTCTGGGGGAAGTAGTGATTTGGGCTTTTTGTTAAATTTGGCTTAGTTTCAAATTGTGACAGAGCATCTAAGTAAATACAAATGGCTTCAAATCAAACAGATGGCAGGAATTTGTTGGATAGGAGAATTTGATTTAGGCTTTTTATAGAAGAGGAGGCAATGTCTCAGGAGGAGTGAGTTTCCCTGCTAGGAAGACTGTCAGTGAGGCAAGTGTTTATGGACAGAATAATCACTTAAACATTATAAGAGTTTTAAGATGTTCATTTATATTAACTATTAAGAATGATTTAATAGTTAATAACCTATCTATTGATCTCATTCATGATAGACTACTGTGGCGCCGTTTTATCCATGTAGCCGACCCCACCTAATGAGAAAAGGCTTAGTTGTTGTTGTTGTTGTTGTTGTAGTATTTATATGTAATTTATAATTGCATATGAATAGTGACAGGTTTGAATCTTTGAAATACTCAAGTTAAATTCTAGATATACCTTTTGATAGCTGATGAGAATAGGCCACCTATTACTAAATACTACACAAGGAAAGGTAAGGAAAAGGAGCCTAGCATTGATATAAGGGAAGAGCCCAACAAAATAGGGCCCTAACCCCTACTGATGTATGGGAGAAGGAAGGCATGTGGGGGATTAGGAGGTTGGTTACAACATGGGAAAAGTTTGACGTAGAAATGAAGGGGTAGGTAGCTTTTCGGTTAGAGGTGGGTATTTGTGTGTTGGTGTGGGAAGAGGGAACTTTTGGAGAAGGTTGTGGTGGGAGCTGCTAGTCGCTCAGTGCTAGGCTTGGTGACTTGTTCTTTAGTAGACTATTTCTATCTTTTTTCTTTTACTGCCTTCTACTGGGATTCTTAGCATTACTGATTGCATCCTAATACTTGTAATTGTTGAGTCTTTATATAATTAATAGTACACTTTCACTCTAACCTCATTATATGGAGATACAATTTCTCATCTCATATATTGGTTTAATTCCCCAATCTCAAAATCCCCATCAATTTTGGTATTAGAGTAGTCATGTTCTGGGGAATGGTCAATACATGAATGGAAGGAAGAATTAACGTGTTGGAGAAGGAGATGGGAGGCATAAGAGAATTCATGAAGGGCGAGATTTGTTAATAGCATTGCACAGCCATATAACAAAGGTTGACAGGAGAAATTTGAGAGGAAAATCGGTGGAGTCAAATGACTCATGTGGTTCGATGGAGGCTGAGGGGTCAGTGGGGGTGCTCTTGAGAAGGAAGGAGCTTGTTTTCGAAAGTTGGAATTGCCTATCTTCACTGGCAAAGATCCCATTGGCTAGAATTTCAAGGTAGCATGGTATTTGACAGTGAACAATGCAAGGGAGGGAGAGAAGATGGAAGTTATAGCTCTGCGCTTGGAGGGGAAAGCACTAAACTGGTTCTAGGTTAGACATCTGAGCCTTAGTAAGGACTTGGACAGAATTCAAGCAAGAGTTACTTGAAAGGTTCCAGCCTTACTAAAATGGAGACTACGAAATGCTGATGGCTCTCTAGTAGGAATCGAAAAATACAGAGTACTGTGAACGTTTTGAGTTGCTCTTTGCCCGTTGAAGGATGCCAGTGACACTATGGTGATGGGGGAGTTTAAGAATGGGTTGAGAGAAGAGATTTGGGCAGAGTTGAGAATGGTTGGGTTGGATCTCTGAAAGAATTGATGGACTTGGCCCATAAAGTAGAGGAGAGGAACTGCATTTTAGAAAAGGCCATAGAAAGCTGATGGGGAAGAGGGCCATGAACAACAGGATTTTGGGTCCCTGGGCAATCCTTTTCCAAGGTGTCCAGCACAATGGAATCACCCAAGCCCATGGTGATGTGGACGTCATCCAAAACTAAAGGGGGAGATGCAAAGGGAGCTGGGTCATCAATGTCATCATCAACCAAATATGACAGAGGACTCAGGCATTGATCGAGGCCGAAGCTGCGAAGAGAAGGGAATAGGGATTATGCTACTGTTGCAATGAATGCTACCATCTTGGCCATCATTACAAGAATAAGCATTTGCAAGTCCTTTAGTTGGCCGAAGAAGAAGAGCGAAGGGGGGAGGAAGAACTGAGAATGGAGGAGGCTAATGAGATGACCGCGGAAGAGTTTCCTGTGGAATTATCCATGAATTTTATAGTGGGCATATCCACAGGGAAAAAAATGAAGCTTAAGGGGAAGATAGAAGGGGTAGAAGTCATTGTGATTATAGATAGTGGAGTCTCACACAATTTCATATCCCAACGGATAGTTCAAGAAATTACTCTTTCAGTAACCAAAACCATTGGTTTTGAGGTTACTGTAGGTAATGGCTACAAAGTGTAGGGGGAAGGAGTTTGCATAGGAGTAATTCTGGACTTGCAAGAAGTTAAGGTATCTCAGTCTTTTTTTCCTTTTGGACTAGGGAGTGTGGATGTGGTGTTGGGAGTTATTTGGCTAGAATCATTGGGAGAAGTGTGTGCCGATCGAGAAAAAATGACCATGAAATTCAAAGAAGGTCAATAGCAGGTTTGCTTGAAAGGGATCCTATTTTCTTGAAAACACTGGTATCCCTAAAAGCCATGATGAAATCCCTTAAGGGGCTGAGTAGAGCTACTTGATTAAATTTGGGCAATTATCTATGCAAAAGGAGCAAGGGAAATGTGTAGAAGTGGAAGCCTTTCTAAAAGAGTTCGATTCACTGTTTACCCAACCTTCAGGATTACCCCCTTATCGATCCCATGATCATTCCATCATAATAAAGGAAGGATGTCCACCCCTGAATATTAGGCCATACAGGTACCTCCATTCCCAAACAATGAGATTGAGCATATGGTGTAAGAAATGTTGACAGCCGGCATCATCAAACCAAGCAACAGTCCTTTCTCTGGCCATGTTTTGCTAGTCAAGAAGAAAGATGGGAGTTAGCGATTTTGTGTTGACTACAGAGCCCTTAACAAGGCCACTAATAACAACTAAGCATTTTTCTATTAGATGGGGTCGTCTATATGGATCAAATGACATCACAAGGCAACCATCACCGACAAATTCTCAATCCTTGCCATAGATGATTTGATTGATTAGTTAAGAGGCTCCACTGTATTTTTCAAGTTGGATCTAAAATTTGGATCTTCACCTAGTGGGAAAAGATTTAGTTGATCTAAAATTCAGGTATCATCAAATCCAAATAAAATTTGGAGATGAGTACAAAGCAGCCTTTAGAACTCATGAAGGTCACTATGAATTCATGGTAATGTCCTTTGAGCTCACAAATGCATTTTCTACTCTTCAATCTCTAATGAATGAGATATTTCGGGAACACTTCTGGAAGTTTATACTAGTGTTCTTCGACGATATTTTAGTATATAGTTCAGATAAACATACACACTTGTCCCATTTAAGGTGCACTTGAGATTTTACAATAGTAGGCATTGGTGCTTAACAAACAAAAATGTCTGTTTGCGCAAACCCAATTGGAATATTTGGGTCACATAATCTCAAAGGAGGGAATACAAGTTGACCCATCTAAAATTAGTAGTATGGTGCAATGGCCAACCCCAAAAGATTTAAAATCACTATGAGGGTTCCTCGAACTTATTGGGTACTATATAAAGTTTGTGAAGGACTATAAAAAAATTGTAGCCTTTTTTATTGCCTTATTGGAGAAGGATGCCTTTGCGTGGGATAGCACTGCCTAAGAGGCCTTCTAGTAGCTTAAGTAAACTATGACCACAATTTTGGTGTTGGCAATGCCCAATTTCTCCTTACCTTCTGAGTTGGAGGTAGATGCATTTGGGAAGGGAGTGGGTCCAGTTCTTATGCAAGCAGGCTGGCCTATTGCCTACTTCAGCCAAGCCCTCTTTATTAGAGCTCAACAAGCTTTTCTGTATGAGTAGAAATTAATGGCTATAATTTTTTTTGTGTAAAAGTGGAGGCACTACTTACTTGACCATCATTTTATCATTAAAATAGATAAAAAAAGTTTAAAGTTTCTACTGGAATAGAGTTATGGGAATAGATTAGCAAAAATGGATCTCCAAATTAAGGAGTTTTGACTTTAAAATTCAATACAAATCAAGAAGTGAAAACAGAGCAGCTGATGCTCTTTTCCGCCAAGGAGAAGAGGTAACCCTTTGTGCTTTTCCTATGTGGCAATTTGACAAACTAGAAAGCTGGATTCAAGACATCTAACAAGATGACCAACTTTCCAAAATCAAATAGTAGATCATTATTGGAGAGCAACCCCCTCTTGGCTATAGTTTAAAGGTTGGGCGATTATTATTTAAAGACAGATTGGTAATTCCTATAAACTCACCCCGCATTTCATTATTAATTTGACGAAAACCCACTACTACCCCTTATTATTAATACTTATACAAGAAGGGGACAGACCAAGAAGTGGGAGAAAGGCTTGCAACAAAGAAGGGAGCTCAAAGTAGTTGAGCCTAGGCCCTTATGGGTGTATGAGAGGAAAAATGGAGCATGTGGAAATAAAAGAGTCAGTTACATAGGAGAGAGCGTGGGTAATAGGGAGGAGAGAGACAATGATGATTCTGTTATGGAGAGGGGTAAATAGGAACGGGGCGGTGTGAGAATGGTAAGGAATTACTAGGATGGGGAATTGGGGCAGTTGACTGCTTAGTGTCAGGCTTGGAGATTGTTTTGCATCTCTGGGTTTATTTTTTCTTTTCTTTTCTTACTTGCTGCTTTGTTACAGTAATTTTATTGCTAACTCAGAAATACCTCTTTGTTGAGGATTCGTGCTTTTCATTTAAAGATATTAATATTCAACTGTTCTTCTGAGTTAGAAATCCATTATTGGTAGAATCCCATCAATTGGTATCACAACAGGCTATAGTTTGGGTGATGGTAAACCCTAGAATGGAAGGAAGCATTTAGGAGCTGGAGAAGGAGGTGGGAGTAATTCGTGATTTCATGCTAGAAATGAAGGAAACACTATTGGAGTTACGAAACTAGAGAATGAAGGAGGAGAGGAGGGCCTTTAGAGGAAAAATAGTGGGAGAACAAATTGACCAGGAGTACACGGAGGTTAGAGAACGAAGTAGGGAATCGCACGAAAGGGAAGGAACATCTATAAGGAGATTGGAACTTCCTATTATTTTAGGGGAGGACTCGATGGGATGGATTTTTAGAATAGAGATATACTTTGCATTGAATCGCGTTTTAAAGCTCGAGAGGATGGGGGCTGTGGCTGTGTCTTGATGGTAAGGCTTTAAATTGGTATCAATGGCTAGAGTTATGAGCCCCTGTAAGATGGGAGGACTTTAAGCTAGAACTAATGGAAAGGTTTCAACACTCCTAATGTGGCGATGGGTATGAGATACTCATGGCCTTGCAACAAGATGCCTCTGTTACTGAATACAAGGAAAAGTTTCAACTCATACTGGCACCCTTGAAGGACGCTTCTGATGCAATGTTGATGGGGGCATTCTGAAACGGGTTGAAAGCTGAGATTTGGGCGGAAGTGAAAATGAATCGGGTGGAAAACTTGAAGGAGTTAATGGGCTTGGCCCACAAAATTGTGGAGAGGAACTAGGTGCTAGACAAGGCCCGAGAAGCTAGGTGGAATAAGAGAGTTCGGCTAGTTGAGTCTAGGAACGCCCCTCCACCCATGGACAGGATATCTGTAGGGTCCAAAATGACAAAGTCCACTACTTCCATCTCCCTTGCAAAACCAGAAGGAAGTGAGCCGAGAACAACCACTTCCGCGACAACGAACAACGTTTTAAGGGATGAAGGACATTTCTGAAGGTTGTCTAATGCAGAAGCTGCAAGGAATAGAGAGCTTGGGCTTTGTTATAGATGTGATGAGAGGTTCTATCCTAGACATTGGTGCAAGAATAAGCATCTTTAGGTGTTGTTGCTAGCTGAAGACGGAGACTCAGGGGAGAAAGGAGAGCTGAGGCAAAGGGAGGCTAATCAGGGAGAAGTAAACGATTAGCCTATCATGGAGTTGTCGATGAACTCAATAGTGGGTATATCCATTTATAGGACGATGAAGTTGCGTGGCATGATCAATGGGCAGGAGGTTATAGTTATGGTGGATAGTGGAGCGTCCTATAATTTTATATCCAATCGAGTGATCCAATAATTGTCTCTTCTTGTGAGCAAAACTAAGAATTTCAGGGTCACAGTGGGCAATGGATATGCGGTGCAAGGGGAAGGAGTCTGTCCTGAAGTTAAGCTAGAGATATAGGGGATTCAGATTACTCAAATCTTTTTTCCATTTGATTTAGGGAGTACAGATGTGGTCTTAGGGATGGCTTGGCTAGAGTCACTAGGGGAAGTTTGTGTGAATTGGGAAAACTGAGTATGAAGTTCAAACTAAAGGAAAAGAAGGTGTAACTTCAGGGGACCCCTCCTTTTCTAAGACTCTAATATCATTAAAGGCAACGATGAGTTCGCTCAAGAAATCTAAACTAGGGTATCTAGTTGAATTCGGGTAATTGTCAGTGCAAAAAGAATAGGGACATAATAGATAAGTGGAAGAACTGTTGCAGAAATTTGAGAGGATTTTTGTTCAACCAATAGGGTTGCCTCCACTTAGATCCCATAACCATGTCATAGAACTGAGGAAGGGTGTTCACCTCCAAAGATTAAACCTTATCGTTATCCTTATTCTCAGAAGAATGAGATCGAACAATTGGTGAGGGAGATGCTTATTGTTGGAATCATAAGACCCAGTACTAGCCCATTTTCAAGCCCTTACTATTGGTTAAGAAGAGAGATGGGAGTTAGAGGTTTTGCATGGACTATTAGGCCTTGAATAAAGTAACAATACTAGACAAATTTTCTATACCCGCCATTGATGAGCTCCTAGATGAGTTAGAGGGAGCGTCAGTCTTTACCAAGTTGGATATGAAATTTAGATATCACCAAATACGTATGAAGTCAGAGATGAACACAAGACGGATTTTTGAATGCACAATGGGTACTACAAGTTTATGGTAATGTCTTTTGGGTTTACAAATACCCCTTTCATTTTCAATCCCTTGTGAATGAAATTTTTAGAGAGCACCTTCAAAAATTCATTCTAGTATTTTTTGATGATATTTTAGTCTATAGTCCTGACATCACCACTTACTTAAGGAGTGCTTTGATAATATTGCAACAGAATGGATTGGTAGTTAATAGAAAAAAGTGTCTATTTGCATAATCACAAATAGAATACCTAGGAGACATAATATCTCAAAAAGGTGTTAAAGTTGAGAAAATCAGAAGCATGGTTGAGTGGCCCACTCCTTGGGATTTAAAGTCTTTGCAAGGTTTTCTTGGTCTCTGGCTACTACAAAAAGTCCGTGAGAGTATATGGGAAAATAGCTGCACCACTCACTAATTTATTAAAAAAAGATGCTTTTACATGGAGTGAAGAGGCCCACATAGCATTCCAACAGCTTAAGGAAGCTATGATTTTTGTACTAATATTGGCTTTACCCAATTTTTCTCTATCAATTTCTGCAGTAAGTAAATTATTTTCATAGTTGACATTTCTGGCATAAAATCAATTTGATTCTTTGTGATTTGAGTCTCGTCTTAATTTATGCTTAATAACTTTCTCCCATAACTTCATAGTATGGCTCATAAGTTTAATCTCCCTATAGTTGACACAATTCTATATGTCCTCCTTATTTTTATATATAGAGATTAAAGTATTTCTCTTTCATTCATCTGACATTTTCTTAGATTTTATTATCATATTAAACAATTTAGTTAGCCAACTTATGCTTTTCCTATTTAGATTTTTTCACGCCTTAATAGGTATATTATCAAGTCTTATTGTTTTGTCATTTTTCATTCTCTTCAAAGCCTTATCTACTTCAAACTTCTGAATTCTACGATAAAAAGTAAAATTGCGATCCTCCTTTGCAACATTTAATCTATTAGAGTCACAGGTCAACTCGTGTCTTTTATTAAAAAGCCCTTGAAAGTAACTCTTTCATCGTGCTTAGATATTTTGCTCCTTTACCAAGACATTACCTTCTTCATCTTTAATACATTTCACTTTGTTTAGGTCTCTTGTCTTTCTTTTCTTACCTTTCGCAAGTATAAAATTTTTTCTTTCCCTATCTTTATTCCTAAAATTGATATAACTCTTCAAAAACTCTAGATCTTGCTTCACTCACAGTCTTCTTAACTTTATATTTTTTCCAATTTTCATTATCTTTACATAAGTGTCATGCTTTATAACATTCACTTCTAACCTTAATTCTATCTTACATCTCTACATCCCACCACCAAGTATCTCTTTTGCTATTTTCCTTATCCCTTTGGCAATCTCATCCTAATATCATTAGCATTTCCCTGAACCTTCCAAAATCTCTTTTTCTCCACCCTTCTTTGAAAGCTCTTTTATTGTTTATTCTTCAAATGCCATCACCTAATTTTCGGAACTGTTTTCTTACTCTTTCTTTTAACTCTTCTCTTAACCTATACGTCCAAAATTAAAACTCAGTGTTAGATAGCTAAATTCTTTTCAAGTATGACTTTGCAATCTGTGCAAAACTTTCTATCTAATTTTCGTACTAAGAAAAAATCTATTTGAGAGTTTGCTCCTCCACTCTTGTACGTGATAAGAGGTTATAACATGATTGCCTAAATCACAAGGATACGACACTGTAATGGTAGTAGTGGACCGTTTAACAAAATATGCCCATTTCTTGCTGCACTCACACTTTTTTTCTGCCAAGGATGTAGTAGAGCTTTTTACCGGTTCTTAGACTACACGGAATTTTGGAATCCATCATCTCAGATAGGGATCGGATATTCATAAGCCACTTTTGGAAGGAGCTCTTCAAGCTCACAAGAACACAGTTGGGTTTTAGCTCTAGTTACCACCCCCAAATGGATGGTAGACTAAGGTGGTAAATAGAAGCCTAGAAACATATTTATGATGTTTTGCTAGTGAAAAACCAAGGTAGTGGGCTAGTTGGATAGCATGGGCAGAATTTTGGTTCAATTTCATCCTTTAATTGCTCCATTGGCATGTCTCCTTTTAAAGCTTTATATAGTGGGGACCCTACCACTATATTCAGGTTCACTGATGAGGTTTCGGTTGTGGAAGAATTCAATGATCACTTGGTGGCAAGAAATCAAGTCTTAGGGGATCTCAAGCAGCACTTAGTAAAGGCACAAGAGGAATGAAAGTTGCAGTGGATAAGAAACGAACTGATGTTTCCTTTAAGGCGGGACAATGGTTGTACTGAAAAAGATAGGACTTGTGGCTTACAGATTAGAGCTACTTGAGACAGTAAGCATTCACCCAATTTTTCATGTTTTCGAGTTAAAAAAGGCTCTTCATCCTGTGACTAGGATACAACCTTTTCCTCCATTGTTGTTTGAGGAAATGGAATTGCTAGTGGAATCGGAGGAGGTCAAACAAATTAGAATTATCACAAATGGTAAAGTAGAGGTGCTGATCAAATGGAAAAAATTACCTGAGTGTGATAACACATGAGAGGATGCAGAGTTAATCAGTAAACAATTTCCATCCTTTCACCTTGAGGACAAGGTGAATGCTACAGGCAGAGGTATTGTGAAGAATAACACTGGAGAAGAGATAAAATAATACTTCCAGTTTTTCATATATGAGCAAGAGGGAAACTGCTAGAATTTATATACACATCCTGGACAGCTAGGAATCCCGAACAAACAGGGATTAGAAGACCGAGAAATAAGCAACTAGATAATTCCTAATAGAAGCCGGAAACATAAGCTTGAACGAAAATAGGAAATAAGAAAATAGGAAACAAGATAAATCCTAATAAAAGCAGAATAAAATAAATAAATGTAATATCTTGAATTTCCTGGGCCAAATATTCTTCAACACTCTCCGTCAAGTTGGATTATAAATATCAAACAAACCCAGCTTGTAAGTCATTCTTTCAAATATGGGCCTTGATAGAGCTTTTGTAAGAACATCAGCTGTTTGGTTCCTTGAGGCTACATATGGGATGCAAATAGTTCCATCTTCAATTTTTTCTTTTATGAAATGACGATCAACTTCCACATGCTTTGTTCTATCATGATGAGCTGGATTATGTACTGATGGCTGCTTTGTTACCACAATATAGCTTCATAGGTTCTTCCCTCTTAATTTTAAGTTCTTCCAGAAGTAGCTTTAACCAAATTAGCTCACTAACTCCATTAGCTAAAGATCTGAATTCTGCCTCAGCATTGCTTCTAGCCACTACATTTTGCTTCTTACTCCTCAAAGTCACAAGATTTCCCCATACATATGAGTAATAACCTGATGTAGACCTCCTATCTGTTACTGAACCTGCCCAGTCAGCATCAGAATATGCTTCAATATCCCGTGATTGTCCCTTCTTAAAAAACAACCCCTTTCCTGGGCATCCTTTAAGATACTTCAAAATTCTGATGACAGCGTCCAAGTGTTTTTCATGTGGATCATACATAAATTGACTCACTAGACTAACAACATATGCTATATCAGGTTTAGTGTGAGCTAAATAAATAAGCTTACCAACTAGTCTCTGATATCTACCCTTGTTCACTGGAGTGCTTGTTTTCTGTTCTCCAAGTTTAATACTTGGATCAGTAGGAATATCAACTGGCTTACACCTAAGTAGTCCAGTCTTTTGTAATAAGTCAATGGTGTATTTCCTCTGAGAGATAGATATTCTAGATTTATTCCTAACAATCTCCATTCCCAAAAAATATCTGAACATGCCCAAATCCTTGACCTCAAATTCTTTAGCCAATTTCTCCTTTAAAGATATTATCTCCATAACATCATCACCTATTACAATAATATCATCAACGTAAACAATTAGAATGGTGGTCATATCTCCTTTATGTTTAAAAAAGATTGTATGATCAGAATGAGCTTACTTATATCCAATTTGAAGGATAGCTCTGGTGAACCTCTCAAACCATGCTCTAGGAGATTGTTGCAGACCGTAAAGAGATTTTTTCAACTTACAAACTTGTCTTTCTTGACTTGGACTTTTGAAACCAGGTGGTAACTCTATATAAACTTCTTCTGTCAGATCCCCATTAAGAAAAGCATTTTTTATATCAAGCTGATGAAGAGGCCAATCAAGATTAATAGCTATGGAAATAAGAATACGAATAGTATTAAGTTTAGCAACCGGAGCAAAAGTCTCCTGGTAATCAATTCTATACGTCTGAGTAAAACCTCTTACTACTAAACGTGTTTTATACCTCTCAATCTCACCATTGGATTTATATTTTACCATAAACACCCACTTGCAATTTACAGGTGTAGCATCTCTAGGTTTTTTAACCACCTCCCATATCTCATTTTTCTTGAGAGCTTGCATTTCTTCTTTTATTCCCTTCATTCTGGTTTAGTAAGAGCTTCTTCAATGCTCTTTGGAATTTGAGTTTCTTCTAATTTAGATACAAAAGCCTTTATGGAACTAGATAAATGACCAAGCGTAACATAGTTAGCTATGGAATGTCAAGCACATGTACGAGTTCCTTTTCTCAAGGCAATAGGTAAGTAATATGAGTCTTCCAAAAAATCAGAATTAGTATTATTACCTGAATTTGGATCGGATTCTTGGCAGCTTTCAGGAGCATTGGGGGCTGATTGATGTTTCCTTCAAGTATACACATGCAGATGAATCATAGGCTGATTTTTTTGGAGCTGGGCATCACTGTTTTGATCAAAGGTTTGGATTTCTGGGCTGCTGTCAGGGCTGTCAACCGGGTTACTGGTTTCAGGACTGCTGTTTTCTGGTTTTTCAGGTAAAAAATCCAGGTCTGGGTTATCAATTGTTTGTTCAGCATGTTGAATTTGTCTAGGGGTTAAATTAGGAGTAAAACCAGGGATAGATAAGCTGTTATTTTGGTCAAGAATGGGAGAGGAATTGTCCAGAAAATTTCCTTTATAGTTTTCCTTCCCTTGAAGGGAATTTTTTGGAAAGTAGGGTGTACTTTCAAAAAAGGTAAGGTCCATAGTCACCAAGAATTTTCTTTTTTCAGGGATGTAGCACTTGTATCCTTTTTGATTGGCTGCATATCCTAAGAATATGCATTTATGTGATTTTGGATCAAGTTTGTTGTGGTTTGGTTCATGATTATGGGCAAAGGCTGTGCACTCAAATATCTTTAAGGGAAGAGTATTAATGGCTCGGTTTTCTGGAAAGAATTTGGAGAGTGTCTAAGGGTGTTTGGAATTGTAGGACACTTGTAGGCATTCTATTTATTAGATAACATGCAGTGAGGATGGCATCTCCCCAATATAATTTTGGTGTATTCATGGATATCATAAGGGATCTAGCTATTTCTAAAAGATGTCTATTTTTTCTTTCAGCAATCCCATTTTGTTGGGGAGTGTAAGCAAAAGTGCTTTGGTGTATAATTCCATTCTCTTCAAGGTAGTTGCCTAAGGTTTGGTTGAAGTATTCCCTTCCATTATCTGTGTGTAGGATTTGTATGTTTGTGGAGAATTGAGTTTTTACCATATTATGGAAGCTTTTGAAAGTTTGTTTCATCTCGGATTTATCTCTAAGTAAATATAGCCAACAAACTCTTGTGTGATCATCGATAAATGTTATAAACCATGGTTTTGAATAAAGATTGTTAGATTGTGATGGTCCCCAAATATTACTATGAACTATAGCAAAAGGTTTAGTTGCTCTATATGGCTTGGATTTATATATGGATCTTTGATGTTTGGCCAATTGACACGTTTCACATTGAAAGTTGTCATCTTTATTGAATAAAGAAGGAAACAAATGTTTTAAATATGCAAAACTAGGATGGCCTAACTTAAAATGCCATAACATGACTTGACTTGATTTTGAGGAATTTGAACTTGTGGTTAAAACTTGTTTATCATCGTCCAAACTGAAGTAGTACAGCCCTTCATGCTCTTTAGCACTGCCAATCCTCCTCTCCAAGCTCTTGTCCTGAAAAATACAACCTTCTTGTGAGAAAAGAACACTGCAATTATAATCCTTTATAATCTTGCTAACTGATAAAAGATTGCAAGTCAAAGTTGGAACATGAAGGACAGATTTTAGGGTGAGGTTTGGACTAATCCAAATGTTTCCTATTCCAACAATTAGAGATAAAGAACCATCAGCAATTCTTACTGTTGTATGGCTGGAATAAGGAGTATAGGTGGTGAATAAATGATGATTACCTGTCATGTGATCTGATGCACCAGAATCAATGACTCAAGGTTCAATTTTTGTGTTGGTGCAGTGAAGAGCTGTAGGAAATTTATCTTTCTGGGCAATAAGAGAGATACTAGTATTTTTTCTCTGGGTTAAGCAATTTATACAGCTTATCCAGCTATTCACGGTTGAGATTGAGACCTTCCAAATTTTCACTCCCCTTCTGTTCAATCTGGATAGCGCTATGATATGCCTTATTGTCTCTAGGTTGCTGTCCTTGTTGTTTTTCATGGTTCTGGTTGTTCTGAAGCTTCCCATGTAACTTCCAACAAGTCTCCTTAGTATGATTGATTTTCTGGCAATAGTCACACCAGAGATTTTCACGTTTTCCACGCTTGTCTTCTCCCCTTTGGTTCTATTCATAACTTCTGGATACCAGGGCAGCAGCATCTACTTGATTGATACCTTGGTATTCTTCCAACATCAATTTTCTTCTACTTTCTTCCCTTCTCACAGCTGCAAACACCTCTTCAACCCGTGACATTGGGTGAATTCCTAAGATTCTTCCCCTAACTTCATCCAATTCTTTATTCAATCCAGTAAGAAAGTCATAGGTGCGGGTTTTTTCCAACCAATTTGATGTACTTGTCTTGGCATTTATCACACCAATCATTTGGCTCAAATAAGTCTAATTCTTGCCAAAGCTTGGTGAGAGTAGTAAAATAATCTGTGACACTCAAGTTTCCTTGTTTAAGGTCTCTAGTCTTATCTCTCAATTCACACAATAGTGCTGAGTTTTCTAGATCAGAATAAGCAATCTTCACCTTATCCCAAATATCTTTGGCTGTTAGATAGATGAGATAAAGAGCTCCAATATTCTCTTCCATGGAATTAATGAGCCATGACATAACAAGAGCATTTTGGGTATCCCAATTATAATACTCTGGTCCGTGAGAGCTGGTTTCGGAATGGTCCCCTCAAGGAATCCAATCTTTCCCTTGTCTCGGATAACTATATGGACCGATTTGGACCATTGCAAAAAATTCTTCTCATTGAGCTTGTAGGAGGTGATTGGGTGAGAGAAAGAGTCGATGGAGGTGGTAGAGTAGTTTGAAGAAGTTGGGTTGATTGTAAGGCTTTGGGCAACGGAAGATTCTTCCTGTCCGTCCTTGCTCAACCTCGTAAGCGCTTGCCTATAGCTGGCCATTATCTCCTCTCAATGGCGTGCGGCTCTGATACCATGTGAAGAATAACGCCGGAGAAGAGATAAAATAATACTTCCAGTTTTTCATATATGAGCAAGAGGGAAACTGCCGGGATTTATATACACATCCTGGACAGCTAAGAATTATGAACAAACAGGGATTAGAAGACCGAGAAATAAGCAATTAGATAATTCCTAATAGAAGCTGGAAACATAGGCTTGAACGAGAGTAGGAAACAAGAAAATAGGAAACAAGATAAATCTTAATAAAAGCAGAATAAAATAAATAAATGCAATATCTTGAATTTCCTGGGCCGAATATTCTTCAACAGGTATTGATGAGAATAGACCACCTATTACTAAATACTACACAAGGAAGGGTATGGAAAAGGAGCCCACTGTTGAGATAAGGGAAGAGCCCAATAGAATAGGATCCAAACCCCTATTGACGTATGAGAGATGGAAGGCACGGGGGGGATTGGGAGGTTGGTTACAGCATGGGAAAAGTATGACGTAGAGATGAAGGTGTAGGTAGCTTTTGGGTTAGAGCTGGGTATTTGTGTGCTGGTGTGTGAAGAGAGGAGGACACTTTTGGAGAATGTTGTGGTGGGAGCTGCTGGCTACTTAGTTCCAGGCTTGGTGACTTGTTCCTTACTAGACTATTTCTTTTTTCCTTTACTGCTTTCTACTTGGATTCTTAGCATTACTGATTGCATCCTAATACTTGTAATTGCTGAGTCTTTCTAGAATTAATAGTAAACTTTCACTTTGACCTCACTATACAGAGGAAGAATTTCTCATCCCATATATTGGTTTAATTCCCCAATCCTGAAATCCCTATCAATAGCCTATAATTCTTCATTTTAGGCTTTATAGTCAACTGATTTAACATCATTTTGGAAGTTTAGATGTACAAAACAGGCTTATCTAATTCCTACATGATTGTCCATAATGTTATTCAAACCTCTAAGGTCTATTCAAGGGTTGCATTTTGATTTTCATCTTTTTTTTTCCCTTCTGTTTCCCCTTTAATATCTTGTTTATAAATAATTCATCAGATTTTGAAGTGAATGCCTAATTTTAGATGCAAAGAGTTGGTCTTCAGCCTGATGTTGTGAGCTATGCTTTACTCATAAATGCTTACGGGAAGGCCAGAAGGGAGGATGAAGCATTAGCTGTCTTTGAGGAAATGCTTGATGCTGGTGTCAGGTATTCAAGGCAAACTTATTTATTGCAAGAATTCAATGTTCCGAAAGCTGCACTTTAAGCACAGACTAGTCATATATAGTTATCTTCTCAAATCTCAAGTATTAACTATACTAAATCTTAGAACAGCATTAATCAACTGAATATAATAATTTCAATTTCTGAATGTTTGTACTAAACTAACTAAAACAACAACCACCAAACTTTTTTCCACTAAGTGAGGTTAGTTATATGAATTAAACGACGTTAAAGTGACCTATTATAAATGAAATCAATAAAAAGATTATTAGTTGCTAAATTTTTCTTAATGGTTTCACTTATTATTTTTTTTTTTACTTTCCTCTATTTTTAATTATCGGGTTGCTCTCTATATGATCTACTCTTCTTATCGGAGCTTTCACAGGTCTCCATTCCACCATTTTTCTCACAATGGATGATATCCTTACTCTTTCTAATGCAATCATTTTTAATTATATCTCGTCTAGTGTGTTTACACATTCAACGTAATATTTTCATCTTTGCAACATTGAATTTATTTTTATATTTTTTAATGGCCCAACATTCAATACCATATAATATTGCAGGTTTTATAACTTTACGGTAGAATTTTTTCTTAATTTTAAGCAGCACTTTTTTATTACAGTGACACTCGAAACCTTCCTCTATTTCATTCATCTCGTTCGAATCCTATAGTTTACATCCTCCTTTACTTCTCAGTCATTTTGTATAATAGATCCAATGTATTTAAAACTTCTGACTTGTTTTATAGGATGATTTCCAAGTTTTATCTCTAAATTTGTATTTGTGTGTCTATTATTAAAATTACATTCCATATATTCTGTCTTATTACTACTTATATGAAAGCTATATGTTTTCAAAACTTATCTCCATGACTCTAACTTTGCATTTATTTTTTTTTCTATTCACTGACGACGATTATATCATATGCAAAAATTATACGTCAGAGCTCTAATTCTTGGATGTGTTTAGTAACTGTATCTAAAATAAAGTTAAAAAAATATGAATTTATATATGAACCTTGATGTAGTTCTACAGTTATGGGAAATTTTTTTTGTCTCCATTTTGTGTTCTTACGCAAGTTGTGATCTTATCGTACGTATATTTAATGAATAGAATATAAGTAATGCGTATTCCTTTCTTCTTTAAAGCTTCCATAAAACATTTCTCAGCACTCTATCATACGCCTTTTTCAAATTAATGAAAATTATACGTAAATCTTTTCGATTTCTTTATATCTCTCCATCAATTCTCGTAGTAAGTAAATTGTTTTATAATTGATCTTTTTTGCATGAAACCAAATTGATTCTTTGTGACTCTAGTCTTTTGTCTTAATCTTTACTTAATGACCTTCTTCTATAATTTCATAGTATAGCTCACGAGTTTAATTCTCCAATAGTTGGCATAATTTTGTATGTCTCTTATTTTTATAGGTAGGGGGATTAAAGTACTCATTTTCTATTCATTCGGCATATTCTTAGATCTTATTAAATAATTTAGTGAGCCAACTTATATTTTTCCTGTCGAGACTTTTTCACACCTCAATAGGTATATTATCAGGTCTTACTGCTTTGTTATTATTCATTCTTTTCAATTTTTTTTTTACTTCGAACTCTTAAATTTTACGATAAAAAAAAGTAATTTTGATTTTTCTCTACAATATTTAATCTATCAGAATGACGAGAAAATTCGTGTCTTTCATTAAAAAACACTTGAAAGTAACTCTTCTATCATGTCTAGATATTTTGTTTCTTTAACAATACATTACCCTCTTCATTTTTAATACATTTTACATGATTTAAGTCTCTTGTCTTTCTTTGTACTAAACTAACTATTACACTAAAAAATTCGTTACCAGTTAGATTTCCAACTAATCTTCTAAATAGCTTTTACAGTAACTTTTTGGCTGATCCTTTGTATATTACATATAGTTTTATGAAATTTTTATAATTGAAATTTTACAAAAGATTTAGCTATGAATAAACAATTAGTGAAAATTGTCTGCTTTATCATTTTATTATATAATCTATTTTGAATATGAATTTGGATATTCTTCTAATGATCCGACATCTATTTAGAATATTTATAACATTCTTTTGGAGTGGATAAGTTGGTACATTACTTTTTTACTTTAAGTAGAAGTCAAATGGTAAAGTTAATCTTATTTCCAATAACATTATCATCCTCATAACCAATACATCATAGTTACATATGTAATTATTCTAGTAGTCATGTATTCAAATTCCTATATTTTCTAAGACTTTTTACAAAGCAATTACTTATCCACTGTAACACGGCTGGTTTGATGCTATTATGAGTAAAGCGTTCAAATTGATGTCCCAGTCCACTTATGGCCAAGCTAGAAATTATCTGTTCATTAACTAGTTACTATACAAACTATGCTTATATCTGCTACGTGCATTTTAGTGTACTTTTAATAACAAAGTTTTGCTTAATGGCTTGACAGACTCTTTGGTTGATTGCTGCCTATCTGTTCTGACAATTACATTCTTTTTCCTGTTATATGCTGGTTTAATTTACTATAAGAATTTGAAAGTCACAGAACCCTATCCTTTTTCACAGACCAACCCAGAAGGCTTACAATATTTTGCTTGATGCATTTTCAATTTCGGGAATGGTAGAGCAGGCTCGTACTGTGTTTAAGAGCATGAGAAGGGATAGGTAAATTGTGTTTTCTTTCCTTTTTAGCATGACTTCATATTCTCTAGTCTTGGAAACATTATGCTCTAGTCTTAAAGTTATATATTTCTCGCTTGTAAAGCTCAGGATAAAAGCTGAAATATGATGAATGGAAATGCTTGCATACACAATCATACTCGTGCAACTCCCTCTCTTTGCTTATTTATAATACTTTGAAAAGAGATTAACTACAAGATAAACTCTTGAAGGTAATGAAAAAAGATAATTCTAAGGCTCCTAAACAATAATAAACTCTAAAACTCTTGCTCTCGCTCTCTTGGACAATAATAAACTTCTAAAAATTAGGAGTTCCACTGAGACGGGTTTCTCAACACTACCCCTCATAATGAAGATTATACAAGCTTCAGCTTGTTACAAATAAACTGAATTTAGAATATAAAAATTAAAAAAAGAAAGTCAAAGAACCACAACTTGTAGCTTGGGCAGCTCCACTGACTACAACGAGTTTCAAGAAGAACAATAGGCAATGAACAAACCACTTGAATACAAGTTCAACTGCACTGAGCAACCATGGCCTCAACAACAATTTGTAGTCAAACAATGAACACATGGCTCAATCAAACAATGAACATAACCAACGGTAACTTTCAGTTGAACAGCAATTACAAACTTATAACTACTTCCCACATAATTGTTGAACAACTACTAGAACTTCAAATTTGTTAGTACTTCCCCTCTGAAAGCGTTTACCTGTGATGGGCAATGTCTTGGATCAATTAGGTACTAGGTAATCTTTTCTTAGGTTGCTCTTTCTCACTCTTTGGGTGGCTTTCACTCTGGTGATCCTAGTATCCTTTTGGATACTAGGTAATTCTTTCCCAAGTTGCTCCTTCCCACTCTTTGGGTGCCCATACTTGCTATGGACCCTTTTTGTAAAATGAAGTAAATATGTGGCATGTGGCAGTGTGTGGGGAGACTTTTGACATTGCCAATCAGAGGGTCACTGCAAAAATTTTCCAGTCATTGAAATAGTAGTCAGAGAAAGAGACCGGAGCTATGCCGGAGAAAAGGGGGGCAAGAGCTCCCTCAAAGAAGTGGTTGGAGCTCTGTTCTTGAAAACTCAGCTATTGAATGCCTATTCTTCTTCTCCCCAAGCTTTGATACCATGTAAGATTCAGGGTAAATACTGAAATAAGATGAATGGGAAGACTTGCACACACACTCTGCACTTGTGACAGCTCCCTCTCTTCTCTTATTTATACTACTATGAAAATAGAGATTAACAACTAGATAAACTCTTAAAAGATAATTTTGAGACTCTTAAACAATAATAAACTCTGACTCCTGGACGGTATTAAACTCCTAAACCTTTAGGAGCTCCACTTACACAGGTTTCTGAACAAAGTTGTTCATTAGAACCTAAATTCTGTCCATTGTTCTTCATTTTATTCAGAAGGATAGTCTTCCCTGTGGACTCTTTGCAGGTCATATGCCATAGACAAGGGATATAGAGCAATAGTTTGTCTTTTTAATTCAAAGCATAACTCCTCTAAAATTATCTTTACTAAATATTTTCTGTCAAAGGAAAAGAAAAACAATTAAAATTTTATGCTTCATTTGTTTCACAGAAAATACATTGTATTGCAAATGTTTCCTTGAAAGATGTCTTCTAAAATAATAATTTCTGCATAAATTATAATTGCAGATAGGTATTCATATAGCATTTTAGCTGTCAATTATGTTTTGAGAAAAAAGCTCCTCTTGTAAAATGACTATCCATCCTATCTAGTTTTTTTTTAAACATTTGATTAGGCATATGTTCCCATTTTCTGGTGCAAATAGCCTATTGTTTGCTACTTGCTGCATTGAACAGTGAAAAATACTTCATATGTTTCAAAACAAATCATTTTCCATGAAGCCAATAGAGTCTTTATGTGTTCCAACTCTACTTTATGATGGACCAGTGATGTCGTAAAAAAGAGAACTACCAGAGAATTATCACTTTGCAAGACAGTCAGAAAATCACCACTCAAAGTCAGAGAATCCACATTGAAGAAAAACTATTTTTATTAATCAATATTAAGTCTAAAAAATAATAACTAAGCATACCTGTATATATAGGCCATATAGGCTCCAGAATCCTAAACCAACTAAAATACTGAAACAAATAAAAATAATAGTTTATCTATATATATGGATAGCTAAAATCTAAACAACTAACTAACTAAACTCTAGAAAAATAAATCTAAGGGATAACCTGAACTTAAACACTAGATGATAACTCTTAACTAATCCTAAAATTATTCTAATATGCTTAATTATAATATCATAAATTCTAAGGATAAATATATCAATATTAAATAATAGAACAAGCCAAAACTTCTTATCCTACATCATTCTCTCCTAGTTGGAAAAAACTTGTACTCGAGTTTTGTAATGAATAAGCCATAGAAAAGTGCAGACAATAGTCAACATTGGTGGCAGTGGCAGTAGAAGGAATTTCAGCAGTAATACTTTTGAATTAATATAATCTTTAAGGATACCAAACTCAATAGCTTCAATATCCATAAGCTCATCAACAACTTTAGTATTATTGATCTCTTCAACCACTTTAGAAATAACAACTTCAGTATTGTTATCCTCTTCAACAGCCACAATTGGGATCCGCTTTAACTCTACATATTCTATTTCTTTAGTAAGTTGTATCTGTAGCTGTTCATTAGTTTCTAGAGATGTAGAACTTTTTTGTCAAGATGTTGAATATTTTCTATGAGGTTCTTCACATTTTCACGCATCTCAGCAAATAATTTTTCATATCCATGAAAAGAGCATAGTTATTGTCTTGAGGAAAACGTACTTTATTATCATAGTTACTACTTAAATAATCATACCTTCCATATCTTTTATAATCATCATACTGCTGATAGTGATGAGCAATAAAGCTAACCAGTATTTATTCACGATGAAAAGTAAGGGAACACTCTTACATGATGAAAATTTTCTAGTGTAGGGTGGCACGTGAAACTTACAAAGGGCTGAAACTTGAGGGGAGAGAAGCAAAATTAGAAGGCTCAACGGTTGTGTAGACAAATTGACATTAGGCTTTGATACCAAACTGATGTACAAAAGATAACAATTACAGAGAATTACGACTCTCTGGGACACTTAGAGAATTACCACTTTAAATAAGAGAATCCACTTTGAAGAAAAACTCTATTTTTATTAATCAATATTCAAAGTTTGAAAAATAACAACCAAGCAGACCTATATATCTATAGGCTGCAGAATCCTAAACCAACTAAAATATTAAAGCATAAAATAGTAGTTTATACATAAAACTAAGACCCAAACAAACAACTAATTAAACTCTAATAAAATAAATCTAAGGGATAACAATTCCCTAAATGCAAACACCTAGACGATAACTCTAAGTTATCCTAAAATTATTCTAATATACTTAATTATAAAATCATAAATTCTAAGGATAAATAATCAATATTAAATAATAAAATAAGCCACAATTCTATCTTTTCATCCAACATCAACTAGTTACTTAAAGGCTCAATCCTTCTATAATGTTGGAGACAACTGGAAAGCCTGCCTACACCAGAGCTTTCATAGTTGACATAAAATTCTTACAGTTTTGAGAATTGATAACTTTTAGAAGAAGACTGCTCTAAATGGGAAGGAATGAATTAGGATGCAGGCTATTTTATGTGGTAAAAATTAAAATTGCATGCTAGCAATACCCTTAGATTTTTATTTTCCGTTTGTGAGATAGAAGGGGGATTGGGGGTGAGGGAGAAGGGCGAAAGAGAGACTATGGAAAGAAACTCTTCCCCAACTTAGTATAAAATATAAGCTTTAACTTTTTTTTCCTTAGGACTGGAAATAACTAAATAATATAATGAGCTTGAAATTTCTGTATTAGGATTTCTGTTCAGGAACTGCAAAGTGCTATAACTTCCTAAAGCAGACTCCACAACCTTCTTTAGTTTTGCCAGACACAGCCCCCCAACCCTCGCGTCTTCAAATTTTAGAGGAAGCTAACTGCTTTCTGATTTCTGATATTTGACCTTCTAGAATTTAAATTTATTCTTACCCTTCATGTAGTTGTGTGAGTTTTAAAATTGAGATTTGAGAGGCTTTTTGACATGACAGGAGCAATTCTTTGACTTAGTGGTGTATCATTTGAATCTTAAGATGTAGAACATTGGCATTTGTGGTGTACAAAACCGATCCGGACCAAACTAAATTGACCAAACCGACCCAAATCGAAGCAAAACAAAAAAAACTGATTAAAAATGGTTTAAATCGTTTTTTTATTAAAAAAAACCGATTAGTTCGGTTCGTTTTTTGGTTCAAAAAAAATTTAAACCGAATCAATCGATTAATATATTATATATTATTAATATTTCTTACTCTCCCTCCTCGATTTTATTGCTTTCATGATGCCCACAGTTATAGTAAATGTCTTTGCCATTTCTCGAGTTGCATTTGTCACACCAGTCAGCCCTAAACTTCTCGTGACTGATGCTCTTTCGTGGGGCTTGCTGCTTTTAATTTTATGGATATTGTTTAATAAAAATATCTCAATTAAAATAAAGAGTGCTCTCATTCCAAGACCATTATGTCATTGTAATAAATGTTGCACGCCAGTCAATGTATTGAAGGAACTCTTCTTGCACATCTAGAATATTTTTTCTCTTTATTGTTTTGCTTTCATGTAAATGCTCTTGACGGGAGGGAGAGTTCAAAGAAATGCCGCAGCCTTAGTACTAACTTGACTAGCACCTCTTGTACACTATATTTTCATGGCGGCAAGGGCTCGGTCAGGCATATTATAATCAGCTGCACTACCTCTGTCTTTTTAATTTTTTTCATGCAAAACCCCTCGGCCCCAATGTCATTCGGCTAGTTGAAGCTTGTCCCTCTATTTGTGTGATCCTCGGCACTGGGTGTACCGACGATTCTAGCGCCACCAGCTGTGCGACCGGACCAAATAGGCCATTGTGCTCTTCGATGAATATCTGTGCACCGCAATAGTTTCTCTGACTAAGATTAGCAAAGAGGCTCCAACGAACTCTCTTCGTTCTAAATATCCAATAGGGCCAGAAAAAGAGTTGAAGAGATCGCAAAGAGGGCTAGGGAAAAAATGATCAACCGAACCAAACCGAATTGACTACCACTAGGTTCGGTTTTACAAATCAAACTCAAACCGAATAAATTTATTTTTTTCTCACAAACATGTAATCAATTCGGTTTGGTTGAACTTCCAAAATTGAACCAAATTGAACTGAACCAAGCCATGAACAACCTAGTGTTTTAACATAACATAATGCGATTGTGCTTAGTCTTTGCTAGAGGATTAAAATGCATTCTTTAGTCTTCGACAAACAGTTTTAGCTTTTAATTTTAGTAATTCTTTGACGGCCTTCACATTTAAATTTTGTATTGTACCCTTTTGTATTGTACCCATAATTGAGAAACACTTTTGAGCATGGACTGACCTTTCACCAGATGCTACATCACCAAATTTTTTTTTGTTATTGTGTTAATTAATATTATGAATTATGGAGAATTTATATACCTAAGTATACCTTTTCCATGGAAAGCAAATTCTATCTAAATGTAGAAATTTTATGAACATCATTTTTCAATTTGTTGTTGCTCTATGTTCAATTTGCTTCCTTGTATTCATTTGTTCACCTTATCACTATCCATATGTGTTTCCTACAAATCATCTGTTTTTTTCCCTTCTGGTACGGTGATTCCATTTAGAGGTTTCAAAGTGAGTGTCTTTGCATCATTTGAACTTCTTTTTGATGAAAATTGCATTTTAATTAAATGATATATTCAGGTTGGCAAAGTTTTTTTGGAAAGCTGTATGTATATTTAATGTATTTTAACCGTTTTGGGTATTAATGGTCATTACCTGTATCAAATAATTTTCCATTAGGTGTGGGGTTGCCATAAAATTATGTTTCCCATGTTAGTGTGGATGCGTTGTTCATGGGTTGGGTTTAGGGAGATTTACAACTTGACCCACCCTGCATATTGTTGCATAGGTTGGGTCAGATTATGTGGAGTTTCCTATTTTATCCTGCTATCGTAGGAGATTTTGCTATTAATTAGTGAGATATTTGTTGTAATTATTAGTTTCCTATTTTGTAGAGTCAAACCTTTCAATTATGTATAGTCATATTTTTTAAGCAAGTACCAAGGAGAGAAATAAGGAATTTTGATCTCTCTAGCTCTTGTATATATTGCGGGCTACATACCCATTTTCTTAGAAGTAAATTTTTTTTTTCTTCTAGAAATTTACATGGTATCAAAGCATAAAACCTAAAAACACTAGAACTTGCATTGTGATGTTCTCCTTGCCTTTTTTCTTGCAGTGCAATGCCACCTCTTGTGTTCCTAGCGTTGCAATCTTCCTCTATGTCTCTAGCCTTTCTAAACCTAGCCCCATCGTAGCATCTCCCATGGCATTGAGGTCTAGCACCCTTTCTGGTGCTTCTTCTGACTCTGAAACTCTCTACCATGGTTACAATGATGGACCGGGTCTCTTGATCATTGAGCACAAGTTGACTAGGTAGAATTACATTCAAGGAGCCAAGTCAGTAACGATGTATATCTTTGGGAAAGGAAAAGACGATTATCTCCCCAGGATCATCACTCCACCCGCTAAGTATGATCCAAAATTTAGGAAAATTGAGAATAACGTGGTTATGTCTTGTTAATCAATTCCATGGAGGACGACATTGGGTAGAATTTTCTATTCTATGACACTGTTAATGAAATCTGGGATGTTGTCAAAGAGACCTACTTAGACAAGGATAATATTGCTGAACTCTTTGAAGTCAAAGGTGCTCTTCATGACCTCAAGCAAGGTGAGCTATATGTGACCCAATATTTCATTTCCCTTAGCAGATTTTGGCAACAATTAGATATATTTGAATGTCCTTATTGAAAGTTCCTAGAGGATGTTGACAGATTTTAGAAAATTGTTGAGAAAGAAAGAATTTTTAAGTTTTTGTTAAGTTTTGACAAAGACCTTAGGAGTAAACCTCTACCGGTTATTCGCGAGGCCTTCTCAAAGGTCTGAAGAGAAGAAAGCTGAAATAAGCTCATGATTTTGTGGGGGGTGGGGAGACCTTGTATCCTATAGGAAAGTTTAGCTCTTATGTTCCGAGGACCTAACTCATCCAATGAGTCTCAACCATGAAAGAGTAGATCATGGTGTGACCATTGCTGTCGCCCAAGACACACTAGGAAGACTTGCTGGAAGATTCATGGAAAACTAGCAAATTGGAAGTCCAACGAAGAGAAAGAAACTAAGGGATTCCTATAAACTCCGAGGAAAAAGAATAGCCTATCAGTGACTTAACCATTTTTAGCAAGGAATAGGTGGAGTGATTATAGAAAATGTTCAATTAGGGAATGCAGCTAGTAATTTCCACTGGTTCAACTACCCAAAAAGGTACCTTTTTAACTGCCTTACATATCAAGACAGAGAAGTCTAACTGGATTGTTGACTTAGGAGCATCAAATCATGACAGGTGATGCTTCCTTATTCCAAAAAAGTAATCCTTGCTATGGCAACTACAAAGTTAAGATTGCTGATGGTTCTATTTCACCTGTGATTAGTATTAGGCAATGATTATCTTAGATAAATTAATTCTTGATTCTGTTCTTTTGGTTCCCAATCTAGCTTGTAATTTATTGTCTATTAGCAAGGTTTCAAGAGACTTCAATTGTGTTGCTAAGTTCTCTTCCACTTATTGGTATTTACAATTTGACTTTAAATCCCAATAAAGATAGTTTGATTATGTTAAGGCATTTTCACTTAGGGCATCCAAATTTCATTTATTTGGAAAGATTATTCCTATATCTATTTTTGAATAAAAATCCTAAGTTTTTTCATTGTGAGATTTGCAAATTAACCAAACATAACCATAATCCATATCTTGCTTTTCACTGTAAACCCTATCAACCTTTCACCATTATACATAGTGATATATTTTGACCCTTTTGTATTCACAATAACACCAGTACACGGTATATATCTTTCATTGACGATCACACTAGAATTGCATGGGTTTTTTTCATGAAAGAAAAGTCTGAACCTGGGACAATTTTAAAAAACTTCCATTCAATGATTCAAAACCAATTTCAAACAAAAATACATATTCTCAGATCCGACAATGCCAAGTAATATTTCAATTCCATCCTTGGAAACTATCTTTTGGAAAATGGCATCATTCACAAAAGTTCATGTGTTGACACATTCCAACAAAATGGGATAGTTGTAAAGAAAAAAAAGCACCTCCTAGAGGTTGCTAGAGCCCTCATGCTCACTAACAAATGTACTCAAACAATTCTTTTGGGGGGGGGGAGCGGTTCTCATTGCTATCTATTTATTTAATTGAATGCCCTCAAGAATTCTTAACCTTCAAACACCATGTCAAGCTCTCACAAACATTTTTCCTAACAATAGGTTTGTTATTACTATTCCCCTCAAAGTCTTTAGATGTTCAGCCTATGTCCGTATACCTCTTCATTTATGAAGAAAACTTAACCCAAAATCCATTAAATGCCTTTTCCTTGGCCACTCCTCTCACCAAAAAGGGTACAAGTGCTGTGCTCCCATTACTCACAAAACCTACAACACCATGGATGTAACCTTCCTTGAAAACTTACTCTATTACCGCGAAATCAATATTTAGGGGAAGAACTCAACACATGAAAATAATATTAGTTTTGGGACCTTTTTGGTCCTATTTTTCAGTCCATAGTGCTACAATACAGTTCATTCTTTATCTTTCCAAGATAGAATGGCAAGAAGAGCCCAAACAGCCACCAAATGACTTAGAACAGTAGCCTAATAATCCTGGCTGTCCACTCGAAAATGCCCAATTCTTGAAGCCAAGTTTTCAGGGGGAGAACAAGGAGTTTAAAACATACTCAAGGCACAAGGAGTTAAAAATGGTGGAACAATATGGTGAAATTTCCTTGCCTCCTGAGAAATGCCAAGAGGACAACCTGAGTCCAAATTTCGTTGAAAGTACCCAATGTAACTCAAATTCTAGCCACCTTACTAATGATCTTGTGCAAAGTAATACTAGAGAGGAGAAAGATAAAAACTAGTAAAATAGCTGTCTTATTATGTTATATTTTGAGTACAGAGGTGCACTGTATATATAGGAATAGACCGATGCCATAAATATCGAGAAATCAGGGATTAGATAAACATAGAACTGGAAGCAAAATAAAACATATTACAGCTATTTAAGATAACGCCTAAAGATAAGGATAGATTAGGATATGCTTTTAAATAATACTCTTATCAAATCTTCAGGATAACTGAGATCTGGGATCTGAGAAAGGATAGGGATTCCAACGCTTCTCCTCAAGTTGGATTGTACACATCAAATAATCCTAACTTGCAAACCATTTTGTCAAGAGAGGTCAGTGTAGACCCTTAGTGAGAATTTCTACTATTTGTTCTGCTGAGCTTACATAAGGAATACTAATAGTGCCATTCTTCACCATTTTCTTGATGAAATGTTGATCAACTTCCATATGTTTAGTACGATCATGATGCATTGAATTGTGAGCTATGCTAATGATAGCTTTGTTGTCATAGTATAGCTTCATAAGACCAACTTTGTTGACTTGAAGTTCTTTAAGAAGACATTGGACCCAAATTAACTCACCAACTCCATTAGCAGGGGAGTAGCCACCACATTTTTTTTTTGCTTCTCCAAGTTACTAGATTTTCCCAAACAAATGAGCAATAACCTGAAGTTGATCTCTTATCAGTTACTGATCTAGCCCTATCAGCATTAGTGTAAGCTTCCACTTCTTGAGAGTGGCCCCTTTTAAAGAATAATCCATTTCCTGGGCTTCCCTTCATATATTTTAAAATGTGGATGACAACCTCCAAAAGTTCTTATTGTGGATCATGCATAAATTTGCTTACCATACTGACAGCATTAGCTATATCTAGTCTAGTATGTGACAGATAGATTAGTTTCTCAACCAATCTTTGGTATTGCCCTTATCTACTGGTGTGCTAGAATCACGACTTCCAAGTTTACTATTAGGGTTCACAGGAGTATCCATTGGTTTACATCTAAGGAGCCTAGTTTCTTTTAGAAGATCCAAGGTATATTTCCTCTTAGAGACAGAAATTCTAGACTTATTTCTTGCTATTTCCTTTCCCAAAAATTACCTTAGCATCTCTAGGTCCTTGACTTCAAATTCACTGGCAAGCCTTCCTTTTAAAGAGTTTATTTTTGAAACATTATCTCCTGATACTAGTAAAATAATGTATGATCAGTATGGACTTGCTTATATCTTTGTTGAAGGACTGCTTTAATGAACCTCTCGAACCATGCTATGAGAGATTGTTTAAGCCCATAAAGAGATTTTTTTTAATTTACATACTTGTCCAGCTATACTCTTAAACTCAGGAGGAGCCTCCATGTAAACCTCCTCAGTTAAGTCTCCATTCAGAAAATCATTTTTTAGAAGAGGTCAATCTAGGTTTGCAACAATGGAGAGAATGACCCGAATAGTGTTTAGCTTTGCAACTGAGCAAAGTTTCTTGGTAATCTATACCATATGTTTTAGTAAACTTCTTAGCAACCAAGTGTGCCTTGTACCTTTCAATAGCTCCATTTGATTTGTATTTAACTGTGAAGACCAATTTGCTGCCAACTAGAACATAATCTCTAGGTTTCTCCACTAAATCCCTAGTCTCATTTTTTTAGAGCTTGTATCTCTTCTTCCACAGCTTTCTTCCATTTAGGTTTTTTAAGGGCTTCTTCAATATTCTTAGGAATTTCTATCTCCTTCGTATTAGAGATAAGAGCCTTCATAGAATTTGACAAATGTTCATACCGAACAAAGTGAGCACTAGGATGTAAAGTACAATGACCTGACACCTTTTCTCAAAGCAATGGGTAAGTCATTGGAATAACTTATATGTGATAAATCAAAAGTATTACTTGAACTGATTCGTAGCAACTTTCAGGAGTTGGAAAATCTATATTACTTTGTTGTTTTTTTCTTCTGTGATTGTAAACTAGAATGTCAGGCTTAGATTGTTTTTTTTTTTATTGGACATTAAGATCCAAAGCAGCATTATTTTCACACTGTTCTCCTTTTGGTTCTAGGTTGCAGGTTTCATTTTCATTTTGTTTTGGATCAGGTAGAGGTATTTCAGGTGTTTTAGTGTATTGATTAGGATTATTGTTGTCTAGAGGATTAGTAGACTCATGGTTATCATTGGAAAGGAGGAAAAATTACCTTCATCGTCTTTCTCTACCTGAAGGGAATTTTTGAAAAAGAAGGAGTGTTTTTAATGTTCATAATTACAATTAATTTCTTGTTGCCTGGGAGATAACATTTATACCCTTTTTGATTGGCAACATATCCAAGAAAAATACATTTCATGCTCTAGGGTCAAGTTTATTTCAGTGGATGTCATGGCAGTGGACAAAGGCTGGACATCCAGAAACTTTTATTTCGGTAGATGTCATGGTCATGGACAAAGGTTGTACATCCAAAAACTTTTAGGAGCTAATTATTGATAGTTCTTGTTTTGAGAAAATATTTGGAGAAGGTATTTAACGATGTTTGAAAGTTGAGGACTTGTGAGGGCATACGGTTAATTAAGTAACAAGCAGCAAGAATTGCATCCCCCCAAAAATATTAGGAGTATTGGTAGTGAACATGATGGATCGACCAACTTCCAAAAGGTATTTATTTTTTCTTTCAGCAATGCCGTTTTGTTTGGGAGTGTTAGGACATGAACTTTGATGAATAATTCTATTTTGTTGAAGATAGGTACCCAAGATTTGATTAATATACTCCTTGCTATTATTAGTGTGAAGAATTTGAATATTAGTGTTGTACTTATTTTTAATCATGGTGTGAAAATTGATGAAAATGTTGGCAGCATCAGATTTGTCTTTTAGCAAGTATATCCAACATACACAGGTATGATCGTCTATAAAAGTTATGAACTAACGTTTTGAGTATGAATCATGGAAAAAGGTCTAGTTCATTTATAGGGTTTAGGTTTAAACACATTTTTTTGGTTGTGATTTTAGAGTTGAAAAACTTCACATTGAAAATTATCATTACTCTCAAATAAAGATCGAAAAAAATGTCTTAAATAACTAAAACTTAGATGGCCTAATATAAAATGCCATAACATGACTTATTGTCTAGAGGAAGATTTCCAACCAACAGTCTGAGCTTGCTTTATCTCTAAGCATCTTCATCAAAGTAATGTAGCATTTCTTTTTTCTTAGTATTGTCAATCCTCTTCCTCAAATCCTAGTCCTAAAATTCACATTGGTCTTGTGAGAATATTGCCCTAGAATGACTATCTTTTGACATTTTACTTATTGAAAGAAGGTTACATGATAAATTTAGAACATGTAAAACATATTTGAGGACAAGAGTTGAGTTTAATTTTACTGTCCCAATACCAGCAATTTCATATAAGGATCCATTAGCAATTCTAACCTTAACTTGGCTGTAATTAGGGTAATATGTGAAAAATAATTGCACACATCGTGTCATATGGTCAAAAGCTCTAGAATCTATAATCCATGATCTTTTCTCATTTCTAGTGCAATTTAAGGCATAATGGAAGTTACCTTGGGCTTTTAAGGAAGTGGCAGCAGGTTTTCAGTGCTAAGTAATTTGAAGAGTTTCTCAAGTTGTTTTTTGTAGAGATTAAGGTTACTTAGGGGTTCTCCTCCTTTTTAATTAGAGGATTCTGCAATGGCTTGATAGGCACGGTTTTCTCTCTGTTGGTGCCCAAATTGTTGTGGTTGTTTTTGGTTGGATGGCCTTCCATGTAGCTTCTAGCAAGTGTTTCTTGTATGATTGGTTTTCTGACAGTGATTACACCATAGGTTTCCTCCCTTAGGATGTCTTTGTTCTTTTGAGAATTTTGAATTCCTTTTTTGCTCATGATCTTTTGGTTGAGTATTCCCTCTATATTCTCCTAGCATGATCTTGCTCTTGCTTTAAAGCTTGTAGTGGAGTGGGTTACTTTTAATGTGATTAGTGTATATGCACCACAAAGTGGATTAGAGGAAGAGGATCTAAAAGGTTTGGTTCAGGAAATATCTCTGGGAGAAAAAAATTTCGTAGGAGAAGATCTAAATGGGCATGTAGGGAGTTAATCTAAGGGATACGAGGATATACATTGAGGTTTTGGGTTAGGGAAAGAAAATGAAGAGGGTAAAACTATCTTGAACTTTCCTTTAACTTTTAATTTTACAATTTTTAAGAAGCGGATTTAACATCTTTTCACGTACAAGAGTGAGGGAGCAAGCTCTCAAATAGATTTCTTTTTGGTAAGGAAATTAAATAGAAAGTTTTGTATAGATTGCAAAATCATACATTGGGAGAGTTTGACTACCCAATACAGAGTTTTAGATATGGACGTATGAGTTAAAAGAAGAGTTGAAAGAAAGAGTAAGAAAAATATTTTGGAAATTAGGCAGTGGCATTTAAAGAATGAACAACAAAGGAGCTTTCAAATAAGGGTGGAGGAAGAGGGGTTTTGAGAGGTACAGAGAAATGCTAATT
This sequence comes from Gleditsia sinensis, assembly GCA_037074535.1. Taxonomy (NCBI): domain Eukaryota; kingdom Viridiplantae; phylum Streptophyta; class Magnoliopsida; order Fabales; family Fabaceae; genus Gleditsia; species Gleditsia sinensis. The sequence continues at coordinate 38,551,090 of CM073467.1, forward strand.
ATATGTGGGATAAGGTGGCCAAAAGGATTAAGAAAATAACAATAGAGACACTTGGAGAATCAAGAGGCATTGGATTAAAGGGTAAAGAATCTTAGTGGTGAGATGTAGAGGCGCAAGATAGAATTAAGGTTAAAAGGGAGTGTTATAAAGCGCGTCATTTATGTAAAGATAATGAAAATTAAAAAAAAATATAAAGTTGCTAAGAAAGATATTAAGAAGGCTGTGAGTGAAGCAAGATCTAGAAATTTTGAAAGGTTATACCAATCCTTATGAACTAAAGATGGGAAATTTTTTTTTTCAGACTTGCAAATGGTAGGGAAAGAAAGACAAGATACCTAGACCAAGTGAAATGTATTAAAGATGAAGAACTTAATGTTTTGGTAAGGGAGTAAGATATCCAAATACGTTGGAAGAATTAATTTCAAGAGCTTTTTAACGAAAGATATAAGTTGACTTGTTACTCTGATAGATTAAATATTCAGAAGAGGACTGAAATTATAATTTTTATTGTAAAATTTAGGAGTTTGAAGTAGAGAAGGTTTTGAAGAGAATAGATAATGGTAAAACAGTAAGACCTGATAATATACCTATTGAGGTGTGAAAAAGTCTAGAAAGAAAAGGCATAAGTTGGCTCACTAAGTTGTTTTATGTGATAATGATGACAACAACAACAATTAAACCTTTTTTCATTAGGTTGAGTCGGTTATATGGATCAAACAACACTACAGTGACCTATTATAAATGAAATCAATAGATAGATTATTAACTATTAAATCTTTCTTAATAGTTTCACCTATTGTTTTTTTTCCTCTAACTATCGGACTATTCTCCATTTGATTTACTCTTCTCAATAGGGATTCTGCAGGTCTTTTTCACATATGACCAAATCACCTTAAGCGAGATTTCACCATCTTCTCCACAATAGGTGCTACCTCAATTTTCTCTTTAATGCATTTATTTCTATTTATATCTCTTATGATGTGTTCACACATTCAGCGCAACATTCTCATCTCTGCAACATTGAGTTTATCTTCATGTTGTCTTTTAACTGCCCAACATTCAGTATCATACAATATAACAGGTTTTATAGTTGTTCGGTAGAATTTTTCTTTAACTTTGAACGGCTATCACAAATAACACTTGAAACCTTCTTCCATTTCATCAATCCCGCTTGAATCCTGTGGTTTACGTCATCTTTTACTTTGTCTAATGGAACCGAAATATTTAAAGTTTGTAACTTGTTTTAATATATAGTTTTCAAGTTTTACTTCTGAAATCGTATTTGTTCGTCTTTTACTAAAAATACATTTTATATATTCTGTTTTATTTATACTTATACGAAAATCATGTGTTTCCAAAATTTGTTTTTGTGACTGTAATTTTATATTTATTTTCTCTTTCGATTTATCAACTAAAATTATATCATTTGCAAAAGTCATACATCGAGGCCTCAAATCTTGTATATGTTCAGTAATTACTTCTAAAATCAAGTTAAAAAAATATAGACTTAGAGATGACCCTTAATGTAGTCCAATAATTGTGGAAAAATCCTTTGTGTCCCTATTTGGTGTTCTCATGCAAGTTGTGATTCTATTGTACATATTTTTGATTGTTCGAATATATGCAATGCGTATTTCTTTCTTCTTTAAAGCTTTCCATAAAACCTCTCAGTTCTCTATCACATGCCTTTTTTAAATCAATAAAAATCATATGCAAATATTTTTACTTCCTTTGATAACTTTCCATCAATTTCGGCAGTAAAAAAATGTGATAATGACGACAACAACAATTAATTTTTTTTTTCACTAGGTGGGGTCGGTTACATGGATCAAACAATGCCACAATGACATATTATAAATGAGATCAATAGATATATGATTAACTATTAAATCTTTCTTAATAGTTTCACCTATTGTTTTCTTTGACCTCCTACCTCTAACTATTGAATTATTCTTCATTTGATTTATACTTCTCAATAGAGCTTCTACAGGTCTTCTCCACATATGTCCAAATCACTTTAAGTGAGATTTCACCATTTTCTCCACAGTAGGTTTTACTCCAACTTTCTCTTTAATGCACTCATTTTTAATTATATCTCTTATGATGTGTCCACACATCCAGCGTAATATTGTCATCTTTGCAACATTGAATTTATCTTCCTGTTATCTTTTAACTACTCAACATTCAGTACCATATAATATAGCAGGTCTTATAGTTGTACGGTAGAATTTTTCTTTAACTTTGAGCAGCATTTTTTTATCACAAATAACATTCGAAACCTTCATCCATTTCATCCATCCTGCTTGAATCTTATGGTTTACGTCCTCCTTTACTTCGCCGTCATTTTGTATAATGGACTTAAGATATTTAAAACTTGTAACTTGTTTTAATATATAGTCTCTAAGTTTTACTTCTAAATTCGTATTTGTTCGTCTTTTACTAAAAATACATTTAATATATTCTGTTTTATTTCTACTGATACGAAAATCATGTGTTTCTAAAGTTTGTCTCTATAACTCTAACTTCATATTTATTTTCTCTTTTAATTCACCAATTAAAATTATATCATCTGTAAAAATAATACATCGAGACCTCAAATCTTGTATATATTCAGTAATTGCGTCTAAAATCAAGTTAAAAAGATATGGACTCAAAGAAGACCCTTGATGTAGTCCAATAGTTGTGGAAAAATTCTTTGTGTCTCTATTTGTGTTTTCATGCACGTCGTGATCCTATTATACATGTCTTTGATTGTTCGAATAATAAAATGTGATAATGAGATCTAAAAATATGTCGAATGAATGAAGTAGAAGTACTTTAATTCCTATCTATAGAAATAAAGGGGACATACATAATTGTGCCAATTATAAGGAGATTAAACTCATAAGCCATACTATGAAGTTATGAAAGAAGGTCATTGAGCAGAGATTAAGACAAGAGATTCAAGTTATAGAGAATCAATTTGATTTCATCATAGAAAGGTTAATTATGGAAGTAATTTACTTACTGCGGAGATTGATGGAGAGATATCAAAGGAAGTAAAAGATTTATATATAGTTTTCATTGATTTGGAAAAGACATATAATAAAATGCTGAGAGAAGTTTTATAGAAGGTTTTAGAGAAGAAAGAAATACGTATTGCTTATATTCAAGCAATAAAAAATATATATGATAGGATTATAACTTGCGTGAGAATACACAATGGGGACACAAATGATTTTATCATAACTATAGGATTATATTGAGGGTCATCTCTGGGTTCATATCTTTTTAATTTGATTTTGGACGCAATTACTGAACATATCCAAGATTTGGGGCCTTGATGTATGATTTTTGCAGATGATATAGTCTTAATTGATGAATTGAAAGATGAAATAAATATGAAGTTAGAGTCATGGAGATGAGCTTTGGAAATACATGATTTTTGTATAAGTATAAATAAAATAGAATATATGGAATGTAATTTTAGTAAAAGGCGAACAAATAGGATTTTAGAAGTAAAACTTGGGACCATCTATTAAAATAAATCACAAGTTTTAAATATTGTGGGTTCATTATACAAAATGACGGTAAAATAAATGAGGATGTAAATCATAGGATTCAAATGGAATGGATGAAATGGAAGAATGTTTCAGGTGTCATTTGTGATAGAAAAGTGCCGCTCAAAGTTAAAGTAAAATTTTATCGTATAGCTATAAGATCTATAATTTTGTATGGTACTGAAGGTTGGACGGTTAAAATATTATATAAAGATAAACTCAATGTTACAGAGATGAGAATGTTGTACTGGATGTGTTGACACAATAGAAGAGATATGATTAAAAGTGAGTGTATTAGAGAGAAAGTTGTGTAGCACCTATGGTGGAGAAAATTGTAAAATTTTGTTTAAGGTGGTTTGGCTATATATGGAGAAGATTTTCGAAAGTCCTACTAAGAAAAGTAGATCAGATGGAGAGCAGTCAAATAGTTAGAGGTAGAGGGAGATCGAAGAAAACATTAAGTGAAACCATTAAGAAAGATTTAATAATTAATAATCTCTCTATTGATTTCATTGTGGTGTCGTTTTATCTTTGTAGTCGATCCCACCTAATGAGAAAAATGTTTAGTTGTTGATCGTAAACTAGTTTCACATTCATCTAAAAACTAAATTTGAGTCTTAGTCTTAGCTTCAATCCTCTGTACAACTTAAAAAGTTGTTCTATTAAATAAAGATACAGCAATGGAGATTTATGAATGAGAAGTAAGGGAGAGTGGGAGATTACATAGAACAGGAGCAGGGAGAGGAGAGAAAATTAGAACAAATAGCCAGCCATAAAAGATAAATATATCAGATTTTATGATAGGAAAGGGAGAAAGAGGACGATGGACTTGACATAAAATAAAGAAGACGAAAAATGAAGAAGAAGAAACAACAACTACATGGATCAAATGATACCAAAGAGAAATAAAAATGAATCTAAACTGAGGCAGAGTGCAGTGATGAAGAGAGGAGAGGAGAGATGTTGCATTGAAGAGGAGAGAAGTCGAGGAAAGAGCCATGGGAGGTCTGAGCTTTGAACAAAAGGCTGAGAGGGTTAAAAAACACTTGATGATCAAATAGCATGTGTGGCCCAAGCAACACGCCATTGTCCATAGCGCACATAGCACACACAAGAAGTGCACCATCTAAATCACAATGCCACCATTGCGGCCACACACAATCAACAACTATGGTTTAGATTTGATTTATCAGGATTCTTTAAAGTGGACTCTGCACTTTAGAAAGGAAAGTGCATGAATCTCAACCCTTCAAGAAACAATTTGTTCAAATTATCAAACATTAGTTTATTCAAAATATTTCAAAGTTGCAAAAACGTATGCTCTCCTCCCCTCACACTCCTACCCATTAAACTCTACTTTTTTTTTTTGGGGTTCTGTCTCTTCTCTCACTCCTACAGTTTTTCAGGCTTTCACTTCTCTGACTTCATCACTCTCCCCTCTATCATATTTTGACATAAATTTTTGCTTTCCCTCTCTTTTTCTCTCTTCCAGTCACTATAAAAATAGAAGTTTAGTCATGAAGGTGAGAGAGGGGTGGAGAGAGAGAGGGAAGCAAAAATATACCACCAAAAAATAATAGTGAGGGAAGGGTGAGGGAAATTAAGAGGAGAGAGATGTGGAGTTAGATAGGTAAGAGAATCTGAACAATCCTAGGAGTGAGAAGAGAAGAGAGAGAAAAGATGAAGAAAAATGAGAGTTTTGTGGGTGGAGTGTGAGGAGAAGAGAGAGGAAAAGGGAGAAAGATAAGAGACATATGTGTGAGATGTTAATCAATTGTCGAGGGTCGAGATTCATGCACCTTGTTCTCTACAGCATGAAGTGCACTTCACAATATCTTGATATTTGATTTAATACCTGTAAAAGAATATAAGTTGAAATATTTTCTTTTGTTAATGAAATGTTATATATTAATAGAATTATATATAACCTAAAAAATTCACACAGCTGCATTGGCACTGTAAGTTTTCTATAAGTTGGAGCTTTTGCCTTTTGCAAATTTGGACTGCACCCTTGTGATCTGCGTCATTGTTATTGGTTATTTGGGGAGTGAAGTCTGTTCGCATGATGAATACTATGAGTAATTTTAGTAGAAGAATAAACTTTATGATCAACATTCTTATCTCTACACACTAATGAGTTGGAGCTTGCTCCTTTTATCTTATCATTGTACTTTTTTCACGCAGATATTCGCCTGATCTTTGCTCGTACACTACTATGTTATTGGCTTATGTCAATGCATCAGACATGGAAGGTGCTGAGCAGTTTTTCAGAAGATTGATACAAGGTGGTTTTCAGCCTAACATTGTCACTTATGGAACCCTGATTAAAGGGTATGCTAAAGTGAATGATCTAGGGAAGGTAATGGACAAATATGAGGAAATGCATCAACGCGGTATCAAGGCCAATCAAACTATCTTAACTACAATCATGGATGCATATGGAAAAAATGGGGACTTCGGCAGTGCCGTGCTTTGGTTCAAGGAAATGGAGTTCCGTGGGGTTCCTCCTGATCAGAAAGCGAAAAATATTCTTCTATCTTTGGCAAAAACAGACAAAGAAAGACAGGAAGCTAATGAGCTTATACGACATTCCAATGAAAATGGGAATTTACATAGAGTTAATGGCTACGCTCGATTTGTTGATATTGATAATGAAGAGGAAGTCGAAGGAGAGGTGGGAGGAGGTAATTATGAATATTTTGATGCCCAGTTACTCAGCTAGCCCTCGCTTATGACCAACAATACAGACACATATTTGTTGATGATTAACAAGGCCTGGAACTGGAAGATCCAGACACCTTAAATTTTGTATATTTTTATAATGAGTTCTTTGTATTTTGTTGTACAATCATAACAAATTGAAAGCGATTATTCCGATTGAATACATTTATTTACTAGAAAGTATTTCAAAGATCTTTCAATAAAATGATGTCACATCTTGAGTTCAAGTTTTAAGGTTAACATTTCTGAGAGTTTATTATCTTAAACACACTAGGCCAAAGTGAGGAATGAGCTTTTACTGGAGAGATTTAATCTTAGTTGATAGACGAGTTTGTATGAAAATATTCACTGTATAACAAAAGAAAAATCTTTTTGTCCATATGCTTTCATTTTAAGAGGCAATTGGGCAATAGCCATACTATCATATTTATAAGTACGATATAAGTTGTATTTTATACCACCTAAATATTAATTTTTTTAACTTGATCAATTAGTATAAAATATTTATTGTATTGTTTCTTTGTTAATTTTTAGAGAAAAACAGTCTCACCTTTTCTTCTATATATTTTTAAAATATACAGAGTTTTTCTTTAAAATCAAAAGATGTGTTATAATTAAAATAATTTAAAATATTCTATTAGTTATTTTATTTTCTCATTGTTTCCTTATCTTTTCATTAAAATATTCTCATATAATATTATAAAATCCAAAGAAAGATAAACAAAACATTCATCTTATAAATTTTCATTATGTCTTTTTATACATTCAAGATTTTTGAAATTCTTAACTATAGTGATTAACAGTATTTTCACATAATTATATTACTTAAAATACATAGATGATTATTATAAAATAGTTTAACAAATATACAAAACACTTTATTTTAAAAAAATATATCTTCATTACTTTCAATGCAACCAAATGACAGTTTTATTATTATTTTTTTCTAAATATATGCATGTTTATTGAAAATAATATTTATACTGTTAAATTATTGAAAGTAATTAGAATATTTTTAAAAACAACTAAGTAATAATATTGTTTTTAATAGAAATAAAAAAAATGCACTTGCTATTTTATGTAATTTTCTCTATTTTTTTTTGAATTGAAAGCAATAAAAATATAATAATATAACATTATGCAAGAGTATTTTTGTAAAAAAATAAATAGTGAAATAACGAAATAACTAATAAAATATTTTAAATAAGTTTAGTTATAACACATTTAAATTTTAAGAAAAATTTATATATTTTTTAAAAATAAAAAGAAGAGTCGTGTAATAAAAACAATATACACAAGAGAGAAGAGTAATTTTCTATAAATTTGAATTATTGTATGAAATAAAAAAAATTTAAATATTATTTTATATAATATATTATATTTAAAATATCTAAAAACATAATATATTAGAATATAGAACAGCCTTTTGAAATGCATGTGTAACTTATTTAAATTATATAGAGTAAATTACTCACTATTTCCCTTCTTAATACCTTTATTACATGACATTTCTCTCTATAATAAAAATATAATTTTTTTTAAAAAAATTAACAGTAAAATACTATCCGCTTATTTGATTAATACTTTTATTATACTGCCCTTCTCTCTATTAATAGAAGGGAGGGTAGTATAATAAGCTCATTAATCAAGGAAGGGGAGAGTTTTTTTATTCTATATTTTTTATTTTAAGAGTGATTTATGTATATTTTTAAAATATAGGAATGGTTGAATAAGTACATTAATTAGGAAAAAAGAGTAATTTACTCAATTATATATTATTCTAAACTAAGAAATTATTTATATTTAACTTATATTTGATTTGCATGAAAGAATGGAAATGATCTCAAGCTTGTGTTTTAGAAAAATCAGAATATGGGTATAACAATTTTGTTTATTCTAAGAGCTTCTATAAATTATTTACGAAAATCTCCTGCTGCTTTCATAATTTGCCTCATTTTAAAATTGAGTTTTGGCATTATTAGATGTGAATGTAAATAATTTGCTATTGATGTTTTTCTTTTTCAATCATTTTTATCAAAATTTTCTAAAAGCCCTTTTTGAGTTTGCGAAGGTGTCAAATGTAACGACCTCATTTTTTATATATACATATATATAATTAATCCATCTTGAGCCCATTATCTTTTGTCTTTTGCTTTTTATATCGATGTTTATCTTGTCTATTGTAGTAGGAGACACTAAATGAAAAATAAAGAACATACAATCTCAATCATTATTGATAAAGCTTATGACATTCTATTATTTATTATTTATTCACTTATATCAAACACCAATTCAAAATATACATTCACATTATCAACTTATGCCTTCTCTTTTCATACGACCTCTCAGATGAACGGGGTGGATGAGAAGGTACGTATGCTAGGATTTTTGACAAGGCTACCAGGTACATGATATTTCTACTAGCTAATGGTAGTAACAGGTATAAAGTACATACTTGTATCTTATTTCTTTTTATCTGAACACAACATGAAACAATAATGAGAACTAAAATTTCTAATAGATTTATTATAGAAATTTTATTACAAATTCCATTATCCTTACTGAGCTTGATTTACTTATCTCATTTTCCTCAACGTTATGCTTGTCAACCTTAAGGAACTATACCTTTGCATAAGTATTAATATCACCATCAAGTAGGGATTTCCTTGTTCTAATAATGCTATGTAGAAAAATTACTATTTATTTGATATGTGGTTCTATTCATTTGGTCAATTTTTACTATTCATTTGATAATTTCTTTTTCTTCCATCATTTGACCTATTTCATTTAGGTACTCTTTAATCCTTATTCTGTTCTCTTTTTCTCCCATCATTTGACCTATTTCATTTGGTAATTACTATTTACTATTCATTTGGTAATTTCTTTGTTTCATTCCTTTACTTTCCATTCTCCCTTAGCCTTCTCAAATCATAAAACTAAATGTCTATCTTTCTCATCCACTTAACCAAATCTCTTAGTTATTCTTTTATATTCAAGTCTAGTATTCAATTAACAATCATATTTCTCCTTTTCTATCTATTTCAGCCAACCATTAACATCACACTCCCAATTTATGTTCTTCTCTTTAATTAATCCTTTACTTACTAACTCATAATAATATTCATAAACCATCACCATATGTACTCACGGTTTTGGCCTATTATCTTCCTCAATCCATTTCTATACCTATTACTTCTATGTCCATTAATTAAGATCAATTACCACTATTCTATTTTTCTTCTTCAATTTCTTCTTAAGTCAATTAAATCCTTATTTACTCATGAAATTTCTACCATTTTTTTAAACACTTATGCTCTATTCTCATACATATTCTTCTTATTAATCATCCTTTTTGGTGACATATATTCAATTTATCAACTACTTTAAGGCATCAAGATATTCTAGTTATGGTGAGTCTAGACCTTTTGACATTAATCAAGCCATAACTATCTTATATGAATTCCGATTAAAATGATTCAAGTGCCTATAAAAAAAGACAATAATCTACAACTTTTATATTGACTACTATGGCAAATTCTTGATACATACGGGTGTCATAATGCCCGTAAATCAATATTGCGACAAAATTTGCCTATTCCATATAATAATTTCTCAACCATTCAATGCAAAATTGCAAGTAAAAGCATATATAATATCTATATCTACACATAGATCTTTCATGGCCATCAATAAAATCATACTTTAACATAATTTTTCATGACATCTCAAGATTAGGGTAATTTTAGAACACGTAAAATACATACTTTACGATCATATGTTTTCCATAACATGTATAATACACTCTTTTACAGATATGTATTTCCATATATATACCAAATCTATAAACATCAAAGTACAACAGAAGCAAGGATCCTGCTTGTGGCGTTCAGAGCATACTCTAAAGTACAAATACAATATAAATCAAAATCTATGAGCCATGGAAACAAAATAGGCTCACCCAGAGATCATGTCGTCTAGCTGGTCAACTATCTGAAGAGGAAGGACTAAACTCTATAACCTTATCTGAAAAACATATAAATATCGTGTAGTGAGTTTGACAATTCAGTAAGCAGATAATACCTCCTATGACCTCTTAGATCAACATATGGATGTACTCATATTTTAAAATTTATCACAAAAAATACTGTTCAGAAGTACATTTATATGGGACCTGCATTTTAAATATTCTCAGTTCATATCACATTCAGATATTCGAAATCATATGCTATATGGTATGATCATTATTCAAATATTGTCATGCATCAAAACCTTTCACATGAAAACATTAGGAGAATCCCATATCAGAACCACCATATCAGAGTTTAAGCCCTTTCGTACTTTGTTGGTGTAGGATTTACCACAGAAAATACATTTCAGAAGTACATCCATATGGCACTCGCATTTCAAATATTCTCAGTTCATATCACATTTAGATATTCGAAATCATATGCAATATGGTATGATCATTATTCAAATATTGTAATGCATCAAAACCTTTCACATGAAAACATTAGGAGGATCCCATATTAGAACCACCATATCAGAGTTCAGGCCTTTCCGTATTTTGTTGGTGTAGGATTTGCCTAAACTCAACATCTCGCTGAGGTTTGCCCTACCACCATTCAAGAGGACACGCGAAGGGACTTTAATATGGGTATTTTCCAAGCACACAACAAAGGAAGGAAAATCACATCTCATATAGTTGGCATCTCACCCATATATGAGGCATCCCATTCTCCTTCACATATTACATCCCGTGTGTTGGCTGACACACGAGACTAGCACCACCTCCTGCTAGTTGGGTTATCAAGGTGCACCAAGGCTAACATCACCTGCTGTTAGTAAACAGTGTTTCCAATAGAATTCCTCCACAAAAATTATCATATGCACATATGCCATATAATCCAGTATAAAATTCTCAATATAATACATACTTTCAGTCTCAGTATAGTTTCATCTGTCATAAATTTTCCATTCAAGATTTATCACATGTACATGTCCTTTCTCGAGACAATCATATAGCTTTATAAATCAATGCTACGTGCATAAATATTCACTTTATCATTTAATGAAAAATACATGTGAAATCAGATACACCATGAGTTCAGAAATCTATTTCTAAAACTATACTCTTCTTGAACTATATTTCAGATTGTAAACAATTCAGATAATTTCATTGTATTTCAGAAACATATAAAGGTGTAAATATCTTATAAACATAATCAAATATATATTTAAAGATCAAGAAGAGTATAAGGCAAGTCATAGAAAGAATCATTTACTTACAAGGTAAGGTTCCAGATTGGATAGCCCAAAAATGCACTTTTTCAATCTACATTTGACTAAACAGACTTCAAAAACGTGTTCGGAGGGTCCAAAAAATAAGGAAATGACTCTGGGAACTTGGTCACTGTTCATGGCCGAAAAATACTATTTCACGCCGGCAAAGTCACTATTCAACACCGAAAAAATACTATTCACCAAGAACAAAAAGTTGTTAGATAGCTGAAAAATTTCATATCCTAAGGTTTATCTAGCTTCTGAATCCATCTATGGTATCAGATTTCCAATTTGAGGTATCTAAGTAAGAGTTTCAGAACTTACCTTTTTTTTAAGATTTTTTACTTCCGATCTGCGGTAATTCAAAGACTGATTTGAAAAATTGTTTAGTCAAAATTGTAGTATTCTCTGTCCTAAATCGGGTGGTATCTTTAGTTTTGAGATCGGAAGTTAATAGACACTCCAGATCTAGAGAGAAAAATAAAAATTACTATTCACACTATTCATTGAAATTATGCAACTCTTTCGATTTTCGTCTCTCCTCCCCGTTCTCTTTTCTCTTTCTAATATTTTTATAATAATAATAATAATTATTTAATAATTGAATAATATGATTTTATTTTATATATATTCATATAAATTCCGTTTTTCATCCTAAAACATCCCAAAAATTTCTAAAAAATTATACTCTCATAAACCTTTAGTTAAACTCTTAAATCATGATTTTTCTTGATAAAAATCTTAATAAAACAAAGCAAAAAATAAATATCTTTATGTATAATAAAAGAAAAAATATTTCTAAAAATAAAACAAAAATTTATTAAAGGCCAATATAATTATTTTAAGCAAAACAATAATGACTTTAATTAAAAGTATACTTGTTTTTAGCATAACATAATCATTTTTAAACAAATAAAAATATAGTTGTTTGTAGCAAAATATTATTATTTAAAAATAAAAATTACGGGATATTACAAGGTTCAACTCAAAATATAAATAATCTACGGTTTTAAAATGGGGATTATTGTGAAACCTACCTAAAATCAATCTCCTACAAGCTTCTAAACTAGTTCCTTCCTTGTTTCCATTTTGTTTCCTTCCTTCCTCTTCTACCTTGTGTCACCCCTTCTTTCTTTTCCCCTGCTATTATGCACTTTTTCATGGTTAGAAATGAGCCTAAATAACTAAAAATGGGAAGGGAATAGAAGGATAGAGATGAAAGGAAGCAAACCTACCTTAGGTGCCAATATTTTTCCTTTACTTTCTCCTTCTTCTTCCTTCTTCTCCCCACTATTTTTTCTTCTTTTATGGTCTATTCTTGGTTGGTCGAAACAACCAAAGTCTCCTAAAGTCAGCCTTTCTTAACTGCCTTGCATTAATGAGGAGTAGATTTTTTAGGTGTTTAGCTTATCAGCTCATCTCCACCTTTCTCCTTTATTCCTTCCATGTCCCTTAAGGCTTCGTGTCCCCTCATTCTCACGTCTTATGGAAGTTCCCTAACTCCTCTATGTGTTCTTCTTATCTTCTTAATTAATGCCTTAATGATGTGTCTCCTTAGGTGTTTTATGAGGTATCCCTAAATCTTTATGAAATAATGATGAATTGTGCTTTGAATATTCCTAAGGCATTGTTTGAATAATTTTCATTCCATATTTCCTTTAATCCTTTTCAATGTCATAGAAATTAATAAGGCTTAGGATCTTAATTAAGGCAATTTACTTAGCTTAATTTCCTTTTAAAAATCTACACTTAGTTACCTAAAAATTCTTCATTATGCAAGTTGCAAATGCCTATGGGAATTATTTGGAAGTAAATGTACCTTGGGTGCCAATATTTTTCCTTCACTTTCTCCTTCTTCTTTCTTCTCACCACTATTTTTTTCTTCTTTTTTGGTCTGTTCTTGGCTGGTCAAAACACCCAATGTCACCCAAAGTCAGCCCCTCTTAATTTCCTTGCATTGATGAAGAGTAAATATTTTTAGGTGTTAAGCTTATCCACTCATCTCCAGCTTTCTCCTTTATTCCTTCCATGTCCCTTAAGGCTTCTTGTCCTTTCATTCTCATGCCTTATGACGGCTCTCTACCTCCTCCATGTGTTCTTATCTTCTTAATTAATGCCTTAATGATGTGTCTCCTTAGGTGTCTTATGAGGTGTCCCTAAATCTTTATAAAAATTATGATGAAGTAGCATGAAGTGTCCCATGAATATTCCTAAGGCCTTGTTTGAATAATTTTTATTCCATATTTCCTTTAATCCTTTTTAATGTCATAGAAATTAATAAGGCTTAGGCTCTTAATTAAGGCAATTTTCTTAGCTTAATTTCCTTTTAAAAATATACACTTAGTTACCTAAAATTCTTCTTTATGCAAGTTGCAAAGGCCTATGAGAATTATTTGGTAGGAGGGTATCTTACTGACATACACCAAACTTATCATAAAGGGCCTTCCTAGTAGGTAAACTAGGCAAGTGATTTTCCTACACCACCACAAGTAAGGTATGATCTATATCCAAACTCATATAATCTTGGATGGAGGGATACCAATACTTTAGCTATAGGATTCCACTAAAATATCAGGCTCAAGTTTACCCATATTGCTAGTAGCCAATTCAAAAAGCTAGATTTAACCATATCTTTAGAAGACATGATTAATATTATTGCCACTAATAGTTTAAAAATTCAACATGACATGAAGTAGTTTGAACAAAAGGAGAGGGCTAGTGTAATGACCCCAATTTTTATTTGACTTAGCTCATTTTGAATTCATTACCCTAATTTTACATTCCTGCTTTGTCCTGTTCATGTGTAAGTAGTTAAGTAATAAAAATACACATTTTATATCAAATATACAAAAAAAATATCAAAGCATTTCATTAACTCTAACTATTGATTTACATCTGTTCAACAAAGATATTATACAACTACATACATTTCATTTCCTCTAGATATGTCCCCATTGATGATAAGGGTGGAGGTGGAGGTACATATGTTAGGAATTCTGACAGAGTTATAACCATTGTAAGACCCTTTTTTTTTCCGGGTATTCTTGATTTTTGTATTAAAATATATTATAAATGAATTCCATTAACACATGCAGATAAAACAATACATATTTAATATCATCAAGTCAAAAGAGGTTACATCAATGTTTGGGGGTTATATAAGAGTAACACAGGGTACTTCTCATGGCATCAAAACAAAGGAGTACCAGGGGTTACTCTCTCAAAAGTTACATTAAGTTCACATTACATAATGTACATTATACTGACTAGACCTTATGTAACATCCCGTAATTTTTAGATATTTTCCTTAAAAATTTTTCACCTTACATATATGCATAGAAATTGTCTAATATTAATAGAATAGGTAAAGAAAGAAAACCTAAGAGGAAATATTATAAATAAACATGCTAAAGAAAGGTGAAATTCTTAGGTAAAGAAAGATAAATTTTTGTGAAGTAAGTAAAGGTCTTAAAATTTCAAGAAGATCGGATTAGGGTAATTTTTCTTAATTTAAGAGCAAAAGTTACTAAGTTTAGTATCTCCACCCATAAATTGGGCTTTTACCTATGGACACTTCATATAGAGTTTTTCCACTTCACATAAGTTTCTAGCAAGCCCATTGGATAACCTAAGCAAGAAATAAAACATAGACTTGGACTAGGATATAGTAATTGGACCAATAGCTCAAAAATTATGAAATGTGACCAAGCCCTCCAAGAAAGGTAGAATTTTATCCAAAGCAAAGAAAATGGGTAGGAATAAGCCCATAATGGATAGGAATAAGCCCAAATCCAAGAGGAAAAATAAAATAAAATAAATTAGGTGATGATATAATAATGTAATAATAATAAAGATTAGGTTACGTGGCATTAAGACAAAAATTTAGCAAGTGGTGTGATTCTACATTCATCATTTTGGCAAGTGGCATAATAATACAAGGCTTTAGGACAAAAACATCTAAATCCTACACTCATAATTTTAGCAAGTGGTATGATAATACATGGTATTAGGACAAAACATTCCTATCCCACACAAATAATATCAACCAAATAATGGAGATTCAAGGGTTAGAAATTTGCCACCTAAAAAGGCAAACCTATCATACTTGTTTAAGACAAAAGAAAATGGAAATGAATCCCTAAATCAAAGGGACCTTGTTCCTTATCTTAAGAACATATCATCATAATTTTCAAAATACAAATCTCCTTTTCCTATGCATATCTTGACTAAGGAAGAGGAAGACAAGAACATAAGTTGTTTGTTTTCCAAAAATTTAACAAAGTGTATCCTAATTGTGATAAGGTAGAACCATGATCATGAAAGGTGAATTATTTGGTGGTCTATATAAGAAAACCCACCCTTACAATATTAGAATTTTGTCCAAGTGAGGGAGAGGGAAAATAGAAGCAAGGTAGAGTAAGGAAAGGAGAGGAAGAAAGGAAGAAAGAGGAAAGAGAAGTCTAAGGGACTAAGTGCTCCAGGTAAGTTTAACAATATTTCTTTTTGAAGAAAACTTTTGAAACTTATAATATTTATATGAGATTTTGATCTTAGAACTTTGATGATTGGTCATGGATGTTGCTATATCATGTTACATATTGATCTTGCATGTGATGTATGTTTGAATACTTAGGTTGGTGTAGATAGTTCTGCATGAGTATGGCTATGGTTGGAAGAATTTTAAGCTTCGGTGTTTTAATTTCTGGGAACAATCTATAAGGAATTAAAATAAATGGTTAACATAAGAATTAAAGATATATGTGTCACGAATTTTTAGCCACTGGAATCATTCAAGTTAGAGTTCATATGAGGTAGATATGGTCCGATTAGTAAACAAAGGTCAGAAAATGGTTAATCAGGGAAGAATATGTTAGGATAGTTTCGGTATTTTAATTTATGGGAAACTTCTATAAGGAAATAAAATAAATGGTTAACATATGAATTATAGATATAGGTGTCACGGATTTATAGCCACTGGAATAACTTAATATAGAAATCTTATGAGGGAGATATAGACAGATTAGTAGGTAGAGGTCAGAACCTACCCGAGAAGAAATAATCTGTACTTGGAGGGAGTAATATCACCAATTGTTATTACTATTTGGCTGATAGGAGTAACATAATAGTTTTAGATAATTGTCTTAGCTTTCCATAGACACCAAAAACACCTCAAGCGGAGTTAAAATGAGAGAGTTATGCTCTGATTAGTGATCAAAGGTGACAGAGCACGGCCAGGCCGTGTTCTGGGTGCTTCAAGCATGGGCTAGCCGTGTTCGGGGCTATTTTTAGTACATTTGAAGTAGTTTTAAAGCATGGCCGTGTCCTGGAACATGGCCAGACCGTGTTGGAAGCTGGTTAAGCCTATTTTCAACATTTTTCTACCCTAGATGAACCTCTTTAACTATAGGGTAATAGTAGAAATCAAATTGGAGAACAATGCTCTATAAATTTGTAAGAACATGTGTTGGAAATGATGTAAATAAGAAGAAAATTACTAAAGGCCAAGCATAAAGAGAAGGTTAGATATGATGAAAACCTGCATCAAGAAAATAAAGAAATAAAATTAATATTTAAAAAAGAAGACGAATCTTATAAATGAAAATAATAAATGACTAGTATATGCCATAGCCATTGCCATTGTATGAACTTCTTACCATCTTAAGTGTGAAATTCTGACATGGAAATATTTTATAAAGTGATATTGGAAATGGTTATGTTCATGGCATGATTACCAATGGTTTATGGTAATAGTTATATTTTGATGAACATACTTGTTATTGAAAGCATATTTTTGGCTTTCATTGTGAAAAGAAAAGAAATGAGTACGGTCACATGGCAATTCGTGTGGTGCACCAGTAGGGGACGCCCTACCAACGATTATGATCATGTTAATGAGAAAAGAAAGAGAAAGTGGGCCATGTCGGACGGAGCAAGAAAAGCCCATACTGGAGAGTAGAGGATACTCACCCTGACCGGGGTAGCTTGAAATGAGAATAAGTTGATGGCCATCATATGATATTTTGAAAATAGTTAATCCTGTCATACATATTATTACAGTATGATTCTTATGTGCATAGATATAATGCATTCATGTGACCAAAGATATTTTCTGTAGTTTATACAATTGAACATGACGTGATGAGCTATATTGATGATGATTTATTGTTGAACTTACTGGGATTTAATTCTCACTATATTTCCATATCATGTTCAGAAAATTAGTTATGCAGCTTTTTCTATGGCTCTGGCTTTTAGTGCACATTGGATCGACTTACTTTATGTTGGGCAGATCTCAGAATCAAATAAGATGTTTGTGGTCGAGTTGGCTCAGATCCCGGTGAAGGTGCAACCACCCGAACCTGTATCTTCGGAATTGGTCAACCAAAATAAACAAGATGTAAATATTTATGTGTTTGATATGTTGTATGTACGCTTTGATTAATGACGTGTATGTGAACTCAATATTGTATAATAATAATAATAAAAAAAGGTTGGTACACCCTAGCCTAGCACTTCACCCCTGTGGTGCATAGGGTGGAGGAGGGGGTGGTGCTGGCACAAGAATCTCAACCACGTTTACCACAAGGATTTCCTACAAGATGGTGAATTGACCCTAAAAAAGGTATATCCACCATTCGTATCTCTAACACTAGTGTCAGAAGAACTGTTGGCATCTTAGTGACTATTATCTAAATACATTACCAAAATTAATGAGAATATAATCTCAATAGATTCAATATTAACATATAATATTATAACAAAACTGGATGACATGTTTAGCTGTATAAGATATAGAAAATCATTCTTTAATATCCCATCACAATAATCACATTCAATATGAATAATTAGAAGGCATATGTCATCAATGAACATAGCTACATCATATATGTTTATATGTAATATCATGCATAACATCTAATTATATGTCATCTGTCTATATTGTAGTGGTAGGGTAATATGAGCCATTGACCCTTTTGCTACTCATATACCGCTGTCACTCAGTCAGAGTGGCTATACTCCCCCTTGGCTCACTCAAGGCTAATAGGGTATCCCCTATTTGGTATCATCACACATCCATACGACCTCGTCAGGTCACCTTACTGCCACAAGGTACCGCATGTCACTAGGTTACCTTGCCACTAGAAGGGCCATCTCAAACTTCCATCTCATAATATGTATATCATACATGCACCACATCACATGTATTTCACTTATGCTTAAAGCATTTATCTTATATGCATCTCATACACATTTAGAACTATGCATCTCATCAACATGCATTTCATCCATGCATTGTGTATAAATCTCATATGCAATTTATCCACATATGTCTCATCAATGCATCATACATATATTTCATATGCAATTTATCCACATATGTCTCATCAATACATAATACATATATCCCATATGCAACTTAGCCACATATGTCTCATCCATATGTAATATGTGATCTAGTTTCTTATAATAACAAGGATGGAATTAACACTACAATGCATAATTAAAAAGATATTTATTTGTAGTTCGGTTCCCTTTATCATCATCCATTCATAGGAGTTTGTTTAGGGACTGCAAAAAGCAAAAATAGAGCAAACTAAGCCTTAAGCACAGCCTGGTCGTGTCATATAGCATGGCCGTGCTATAGTTTCCATCCAGTTCATGCCTTAACTGTGTTCAAAAGCACGGCCTGCCCATGTCGATAGCACGGCCGTGCTTAATATCTGTGTTCTAAATCACGGGCCAAAATAAGTATCCAACGCCGAGCACAGCTTGGCCATGTCACAGAGCATGGCTGTCCTTAGTGCTGCCCCACTTTTTCTTTTGTTTTCTTACCTCTATACCATACTATAGCCACCAAAAAATTACCCACAACATATATCCACGATTATACAAGCATTAGATAAGATAAAACACCTCAAAATTTGATTTATTTCCTAAAGATTTTCTTAAGCCTAACCTAGCACCCTTAATCCTCGATCCACATAGAGACTTCATCAACCAGAAAATCCAAGAAGCACTCACATATATGATGAAACAATAAACAACATAAATCAACTATCAAAACTTAGATTTTACAAGGGTTAATGTTACACCTACTTAGCAAACTACTTTCTTGGCTATATGTAGGTAAATCTTCTTGAGAGCTCCTTGGTTCCTTCCACCTCTTTGTTTTTCTTTTAACTTTCTACATCAAAACCCATGGATAAAGACTCAAGAAACCAAAAATAAGGAGAATGATTTAGAACTCTTAAGCTTTAAGAAATCACCTTAGGTTCTTCTTCTTCTTCCTTTTTTCTCTCTCTCTCATTTCCCTGGTTGCATTTTCTGGTTCCTCTTCCCCTTAGTTGACCTCCCTTATGCCTTATATAAAAATATTAATAAAATATTATTTCTTGTAGAAGGCCAAACCCTCTTCCAACTATATCCCTAAACTAGATTTTATTTACAAAAATGCCATTCTATTACATCCTAACTTCTTCTCAACTAGGGCCATGTTTAGCTTCCTAAATTTTCCAAAACTCATTAATCTTCCCCCAAAGAAAAACTTAGTGGATCTTAGAAACACTTTCTGTACATATTTCTAGCTCCTTCCTTACTACTCAATTTTATTCTAAGACGTTAGAACTTAGGGTTTTACTTTTCCTAGTTTTTCTTCTAAAAAGAAGAATTATATTCTTTCTCATCCCTATTAACAATGAATTGTCCCATTGTATTGAATCACAGATCCTTTGGAGTGGATCTGATCTGTCTACTTCTGGATGGTATAGATGTCATCTTGGGTATGGATTGGTTAAGTCAGAATCAAGTACTACTGGATTACTGCAATAAGACTTTTGATTTTCTCTCGGACCCACTGGAGGACCAAAAGTATAGCATTATTAGTGCTCACCGACTCTATAAGGAGATGAGAGATGCGGATTTGGAATGTGTTTTCTTGTATACCATCAACCCGAGTATGAAACGGGAACTGCTTGAGATTCCAGTAGTCCGTGAATTTCCAAAGGTTTTTCCCTTTGAAATTTTTGAACCTCCACCGAAGAGAGAAGTGGAATTTTCCATCGATCTAGCACCAGAGGCGAAGCCTATTTCTATCACTCCCTATAGAATGTCTCCTGTGGAACTACAAGAGCTGAAGAAGCAGATCGAAGAGCTGTTAGAAAAGAATTTTATCAGACCTAGCGTATCACCTTGGGGAGCGCCTGTATTGTTTATAAAGAAGAAAGATGGCAGTTTGAGACTGTGTATTGATTACAGGCAATTGAATAAGTGACTATTAAGAATAAGTATTCATTGCCTAGAATAGACGATCTATTAGATCAATTAAAGGGAGCTACTATTTTCTCTAATATAGACTTGAGGTCAGGATATCATCAGATCGGAGTTAAAGAAGAAGACATTCCAAAAATAGCTTTTAGAACTTGATATGGACACTACGAATTTTTAGTCATGCCTTTTGGGGTCACAAATGCACCTGCAGTCTTTATGAACTATATGAATCGCATTTTTAGACCCTACTTGGATCAATTCGTAGTAGTGTTTATAGATGATATTTTAATCTACTCTAAGAGTGAGGAAGAACATAACTAGCATCTTCGATTAGTACTTCAGGTCTTGAAGGAAAAGAAAATTTTCGCTAAGTTGGAAAAATGTGAATTTTGGCTGGAAGAAGTGAGGTTTTTGAGTCACGTAATTTCTAAAGATGGTGTGTCGGTGGATTCCAGTAAAACTAAAGCAATGCTGAAATGGGAGAGACCTAAAACTGTGACTGAAATTAGAAGTTTCTTGGGTTTAGTAGGATATTACAGACGATTTATACAGGTATTCTCTCAAATAGCTTTGCCTTTGACTCGATTGACCAGAAAGGGAAGTCTCTTTAATTGGACTGAAGAATGCGAGAATAGTTTCCAAGAGCTTAAAGTCAAATTGACTTCTCCACCTGTTCTAGTTGTTCCTAATCCTTCTGGATGCTTTGTAGTCTATACAGATGCTTCCAAGAAAGGTTTAGGTTGTGTTTTGATGCAAGAAAGTAGGGTAGTTGCTTATGCGTCTCGACAATTGAGACCGCATGAGGAGAACTATCCTACTTATGATTTAGAGTTGGTTGCAATAGTTTTTGCCCTGAAGATGTAGAGACACTACTTGTATGGAGCTGTATTTGAAATATACAGTGATCACAAGAGTTTAAAGTATCTCTTTGACCAAAAAGAATTGAATATGAGGCAAAGAAGGTGGATGAAATTCATTAATGATTACAAATTTGAATTAAAGTATCACCCAGGGAAGCCAAATGTAGTAGCTGATGCGTTGAGCCAAAAGTCGTTGCATTTAAGTCAAATACTGATAAAAGAAATGGAGCTAATTGAGGAATTCAAAAATTTGAAATTATCAGTTATGACTGTCCCTGGTAGTTTGATTGTTAGTGAATTAAGAATTGAAAGTGACTTGAAGACTCAGATTAAAGAAGCGCAGACACATGATCAATTTTTACAAGATCAAAGAGATCAACCTGACTTTGCAATGTCAGAGGATAGAATTATTATGTACCAGGGCAGAACATGTATACCACAAGGAGAGAATTTGAAGGCTAAGATTTTGGAAGAAGCTCATCAAAGTAAGTATACAATCCATCCAGGATCTACAAAAATGTATCAAGATTTGAAAAGATTATACTGGTGGCCAGGAATGAAGAGAGACATTGCTGAATATGTGTCTAAGTGTCTGGTTTGTCAAAAGGTGAAGATAGAACATCAAAAACCTTTTGGGATGTTACAACCTTTAAAAATCCCTGAGTGGAAGTGGGATGTTACAACCTTTTGAAATTATCAGTTATTACTGTCCCTGGTAGTTTGATTGTTAGTGAATTAAGAATTGAAAGTGACTTGAAGACTCAGATTAAAGAAGCGCAGACACATGATCAATTTTTACAAGATCAAAGAGATCAGCCTGACTTTGCAATGTCAGAGGATAGAATTATTATGTACCGGGGCAGAACATGTATACCACAAGGAGAGAATTTGAAGGTTAAGATTCTGGAAGAAGCTCATCAAAGTAAGTATACAATCCATCTAGGATCTACAAAAATGTATCAAGATTTGAAAAGATTATACTGGTGGCCAGGAATGAAGAGAGACATTGCTGAATATGTGTCTAAGTGTCTGGTTTGTCAAAAGGTGAAGATAGAACATCAAAAACCTTCTGGGATGTTACAACCTTTAGAAATACCTGAGTGGAAGTGGGATAGTATATCTATGGATTTTATTGTTGGATTACCTAAGACTCAGACAGGTCATGATGTGATATGGGTAATAGTTGATAGACTGACGAAATCTGCGCACTTTTTACCCATTAAGAAAAGTTACTAGTTGAATAAGTTGGCTCAGTTGTATATGAAGGAAATTGTACGGTTGAATGGAATTCCTAATAGTATTATTTCAGATCGAGATCCTTGATTTACTTCCAGATTTTGGAGAACACTACAAGAAGCTTTTGGTACTCGTTTGTGTTTTAGTACTGCATATCATCCTCAAACAGATGGTCAAATGGAGAGAACTATACAGACTTTAGAGGATATGCTAAGAGTGTGCGTGCTAGAGCAAGGAAAAGGATGGGATGGATATCTATCACTGGCTGAGTTTGCGTATAATAACAGTTATCATTCTAGTATCGGAATGGCACCTTATGAAGCTTTGTATGGTAGGAGATGTAAATCGCCATTATGTTGGAATGAAGTGAGGGAGAAAACGTTATTGGGGCCCGAGTTAGTACAACATACGTCTGAGCAAATACAGATAATTCGAGAGAAAATGCGAATAGCTCAGAGTCGACAAAAGAGCTATTTCGATAGGAGAAGGAGACCGATACAATTCCAAGAAGGTGAGCATGTGTTCTTGAAAATTTCTCCTACTACCGGAATTGGCCGAGCAATGAAAATTAAGAAATTGAGTCCGAGATATTTAGGACCTTATCAAATTCTGAAAAGGATAGGGTCATCGGTGTATCAGATTGCACTTCCTCTGCATTTATCAAATCTGCATGATGTGTTCCATGTTTCTCAACTTCGAAAGTATCTACCAGATTCGTCGCACATAATTCAAGAAGAAATAATAGCTGTAGACAAGAATCTAACCTACCGACCGAGGCCGATAGTAATTCTGGATAAAAAAGTGAAACAGTTGAGAAATAAAACCATTTCATTGGTGAAGGTAGGTTGGGAGAGTTTAACAATGGAATAAGCCATATGGAAAAGGGAAGATGACATGAGACAGAAGTATCCACAACTGTTTGAAGACAGGTAAACCTTGAATTTTGAGGATAAAATTCTTTTTAGGGGGGAGAACTGTAACATCCTGATTTTTTTTCTTATGTTACTAATTGAAATTTATTTCTTTCAGAGAGGAGAACGGATTTTGAATGTCATAGGAGGATTAAATTATTTTTACTTAAGTCAAATAAGATAGTAGAAATGGTTAAAATGGCATTTAATTTATGTAATTTATGGGGATGGCATTAGTGTAATTATGGATGATGGCAAGGGCATTTTGGAGATAAAGTGGTGGTAGGTAGGGGGTAAGTAGGGAAAAAATAAAATAAAATAAAATAATGGGAAGATAAGAAGGAGAAGGGGAGTGAGTGACGGAGGGAAAGAGAAGAAAAAGAAAAGGAGAAAAAGAAAGGGGAAGAAGAGAAAAGGGGAAGAAGAAGAAGAGAAAGAAGAAGAAGAGAAAGAGGAAGAAGAAGGAGAAGGAAGAGTAAAGAGAAATCGAGGAATCAAGCATTTAAAAGAATTTGAGGTAGGTTTAACATTTATTTATGAATTTTGTATAAGATTATATATAAATTTTTAGATTTGTTTAGATGTGATTTTGGATAACATGTGGTCTGGATATTTATATGAAATTCTATTTTAGATGTTTGGACATGCATATAGGTGCATGGGATTATATAAAAGAAAAGCAAAGGAGAAGAGAAATTAATCTAAATTTCAGAATAATTGGGGAAGCTTCGGTTTTTGGAATTATGGGAAAATTAGGTAAGGATTTTAAAGAAATGGTCAACATATGAATTGTAGATATATGTCTCATGGATCTATAGGCTTTAGAATTACTTAATTTGAAGTTCATATGAGCAGAGGTCGGAATTCAGGATAGTAAAAATAAGTGTTTTTATTTTAATTTTTTGGGAATAATCCGTAGAGAAGTTGAAGAAAATATAAACATAAAGTTGTAGATAATTGTCTTAGCTTCCTATAGGATTTGAAATCACCTCAATCGGAGTTCGTATGAGGGAGATATGATGGAATAAGTGAAGGAAGATCACAGAACACAGCCAGGCCGTGTTCTGGGTTGCTTCAACACGGGTAGGCCGTGTTCAGGGCTGTTTTTTAAGCATGTTTGATGTAGTTTTCAAGCATGGCTGTGTCTTGAACATGGCCAGGCCGTGTTGGGTGCTGGATTATCATACTTTTCACTGTTTTATGCCTAAAAATAATCTTGTTTGTTGTAATAGTTTTAGGAAACATATATTCAAGAAAAATACTTTTAAAATGATGATTTTGGTATCAATGAATTATATTGAGTATTGGTATGTGATGAATGATTACTAATCATTTGGTATAAAAATGATGCATCATATTATGAAAGTAATTAAATGGCAAGCGTAAATCTCATGACTAGTTGCTTGATAGTTATGTATTGTATTTGATAAATATGAATTTATATATATACATTTATATGTATGGATGAATATCGACGGGTTGTATGGCTTGAGACGATACCGAGTAAGGGACGCCTTATTAGCCTGAGTGAGCCAAGGAAGGTGATGTACTCATATTCCCTGATCACTTATTGTGACTGTAGTCGATCGGTTACTATGCATATAGCAAATGAGTAAATTAAAAGACATGATATGGCTGGGTATTATAAAAAAAAAGGATTTTTAGTGCATGTGTAGTAGGATAATTATGCATAAACAAAAATTATGATTTTATCTCAAAATCTTGATATTTTTTTGTAGTTTATACAGCTGAATATAACTCGTGTTTTCTCATCATATTTTATTTATGTTAAGTCTACTGGGAACCTTTTTGTATTTCAAGGGTGAAGTGCTGTATAAAGACTCTTATTTATGTATTAAAATGTTGTATTGTATAAATATAACATGTATGAGGTTTGTAATATATATGTAAACATGTATATTGTATTTCGAAATGTTGTATTGTATAATTATAACATGTATGAGGTTTGTAATAAATATGTGTGTGTGTGTATATATATATATATATATATATATTGTGTTTATACATATGGCATATTTAACATGCGTAATGTGGAAAAAAAATCGGACGTTACAATATATATATATATATATATATATATATAATGAAAATATGCTATTTTCAAATAAGCAAATGCATCTATGTCATCCAATTTATTATTCCTTCTAATTTCCTATTCATACCTACCTACTCTCCATTTTAATAGATTCTTAATTATTTACTTCATACTCATGATTAAACTAATTTATTAATCCTTCATCTTTCTTACCCAATTCGGCCACCACCTAAAATTCACCTCCCAATTTTCTTCTCTGATTTAATTATCCATCTAAACATTGTTTATGTCACAACTATCTATTATGATTACCCTTTCCTAACTATTTTGGCCAAGTACACACAAAACCACCCAAAACCAATTTTTACTCTTATAAACACCATGGTTCCAAAATTGTTATCCTCATATGCCATAAAATTATCTCCACTTAATATAACATCAAATTATACGCACACACACACATATAAGGGTAATAATTTTGGAACTAAAAAACCCTGAACTAACCCTTGAGATATAAAGATTGAGTCTCTATTGACCTAGTATCTTGCACCCTATTAGATGTTCTTGATAAGACTAAAGGAATCCAAAAGATCACTGGAAGATTTATTGGAGAAACAATTTAGTAGGCCGTATGTATGACCCAGGGAGAAGCTAGCCTTGTAGTTGGCATGCCAAGAAGAATCTTCTTAATTTTAGGTAAACTGAGAAGACATGAGATAAAATTGATTAATTAGAAAATATATTGGTGACTAGTGATAAAAACTAATATTGCTGAATGTATGGCTAAATACAACCTCTTGATATTTTTGAATGGAAATAGGATGGTGTAACGATCATTTTTTTTATATATATAGCGACTGATAATGTATGCTAAGCAGCAAACCATACACAAATATATAAGCAGCTAATATTCTATCATCATAATATTCGAATTACATCAGAGATTAATATTTATACACAAGCAACACTGAGTCACATAACTACATCAACTTAACATTGAACCCTATATCACACATCTTCCCTGGGTGTAAAAGGTGGATGAGGTGGTGCTGGCATCGAGATCTGTACAAGACATCGCCATCCAATGGATCTCTATGATCAAGTGCACGGAAGTAACTAGGATGACATTTGCTCTTATCTGAACATAGCACCAACAATAATGAGAACATAAGTTTCCAATAGGTTTAACATTAAAAGCATCATATAGTAAATAAGAAAATCACAGTGTTATGTCCAGTTGTATAAACTACAGAAAACATTTTCTCTTTGTATATGATAAAATAACAAGAATGTATATCATGCTTTCATATTCGATAGACAGGTTATGCATCAATATCAAGCATGTATAATAACCAGGTTATACTTCAATATTATGCTTGTATATATATATATATATATATATATATATATATCATTATAGTGCTTTTATTCATGGTGACTGATCGTTCGTAGCCACAAGGTCAACAAACAGTGACTAAACGTCTGTAGCCACATCTCAACACTTAGTGACTAATTGTCTATAGCCACGAGTTCAACCATGTACATTAACATGATATAACCATGTATACATTAAACAACTCACCTTTATCATCATGCTTGCCATCCACAATCAACTTTGTCTCTTCATATAATCACTATGTAATAACCCCTCTATTGTCATATAATAATGTACACATTATATTCTTTAATTATCATGACCATCACAATAGGATTATGCATTAACCAAGCACATCACTAATATCATCACCACATCATTTAACAAATATGTATTAATACACTTACTAACAATGCATACCTTATATCATGTAATCCTTATGCATTGATATACTAGCATAGGCATCAAATCAACATGCATTTCATCTATACATTGCACATATATCTCATATGCGATTCATTCACATATATCTTATAATAAAAGAATGGAATTAACACTACAGTGCATCATACATATATCTCCTATGCAATTTACTTACATATGTCTCATCAATACGTAACAAATTCACTTGCATAGGTCTCATTAATATGTATTTTTATCCATACATTAAACATATATATCATCAATATACAATATGTGATTTAATTTCTCATAATAAAAGGATCGAATTCACACTATAATGCATCATTAAAAGGTATTTATTTGTATTATGATTCTCCTTAACATCATCCACTCATTGGAGTTCATTTAGAGCCTTCAAAATGTAAAACAGAGCAATTCTAGCCTTAAGTACGGCCTGGCCATGTCACCAAGCATGGTCATGCTTCATGTTGTGCAACCCTATTGAAAAATCACAAAATATCCCAAAGCACGGCCGTGCTTTGTCTTTTCCTACATTCCAGGTTTGCGTCCAACCAGATTGTCTCTTACTACAAAGACCATAACTCCCTCATTATAACTCCGATTAAGATTATTTTAGCATCTATGGAACGATAAGACAATCATCTACAACTTTTATGTTTACAACTTTAACAAATTAGAAACACAAGAAGGTGAAAAAGGTGTTCGAAAATAGCGTCATGACTCTGTACGTTAGATCTGACCTTTCTTCACTCATCAGGGGATATCTCTTTCATTTCAAATTTGATTGAGGAGATTAGAAAGGCATTGGAAATCTAAGAAACAAGGTTACAACTCATATTTTGAACATATTTCCAAATTCGACATAAAACATAACCAATAGAATCAACCATTCAGAACATCGATTTTTACCCTTTTCAAACCAATTGCAGCAAGCACATGTATGATCTATGCATCCAAACTCTCACTTTTCATGGCTAAACATAACTATACATCATGAATCATAATAAGAGGATATTTGAAACACTTATAAATCATTCAAAATACATGAAATTCTATGGAAAGATTAATGTTAAACCTACCAAAACCAGATATTCTTTCTATTCTCAAACCTTCCTTGAATTTCCTCCTCTTTGATCACTCTTCTTTCTTCTTTTCTCTACAAAATCCTTAGACCTTCACCTTTGTTCCTTTCTCTCACCTATCTCTCTCTCTCTTATTTTCCTTCCTCTCCTTCTCTCGGCCTCTCTCTCTTATCTTCTTTTCCTTGGCCGCTACCTCATTCTCCCTTGATATTTCCCCCTTTTTGGTCTACTTCTTCCCCAAGCCAAGACTTCCTCTTTAAGTCAAGGCTTCCTCTCCAAGCCAAGACTTCCTCCCCTCTTAGTCGACTCCTCCTCCAAGACAAGGGAAAAGATTATTTAATTCCAAGTTTCTCCAACAAGCCAACCATTCCCTAACTAATGCACCCCAAAAGCTTAACAATAACAAGATTGCCACTCCATTACATTCCAACTAGACCCTTGACTAAGGCCTTGTTTGGCTACCTCAAATTCTCCAAATTCTTTAATTCCACTTTATCCTTTTTCT
The DNA here is from genome assembly GCA_037074535.1 of Gleditsia sinensis. NCBI lineage: Eukaryota > Viridiplantae > Streptophyta > Magnoliopsida > Fabales > Fabaceae > Gleditsia > Gleditsia sinensis. The sequence goes on from CM073467.1 coordinate 38,580,345, forward strand.
AAGGTTTCATCTATGTTCCATTTCATTCTCTTTCATTCCTTTCACTATTGACAATTATTTTCCATTTATTAAAATCTGGGATGTTATAGATGGCATATCTATGATTTTGTAGTTAGTCTATTTGAGACTTGTAGGGAGCTTGCACTTTTTAATAAAGTGAAGTATGGAAAGGTTTAACTCCAAAGGAAGCTACTTGAAAGATGGAAGAATTAATGAGACAGAAGTACCCCTAATTATTTGAATAAAATAATTTTCAAATTTTGAGGACAAAATTTATTTTTAGAGGGGGAGAATTGTAACATCCTCAATTTTAGGTACCAAACTTATATAATTATGTTCTTTAAAGAATAAAAATGAGACAAATAAGTAATATAAAGTGATAGAAAATTTTAGGGAAATGGTAAAGAAAAATGCACCAAAAGTTTATTGGTAAAGTGTATCGGTGTCTAAATGACAAAAGTAGCTAGAAAAAAGAGGAGGAATTAGAAAAACCAATTTTCTAGGGATAAAATAAAGCGTGTTGATATATAATTAATGTGAATGATTTTTGGGCACAAAAAAAATCTGCATTTAATGGAAAAGATGACTTGGAAGTTAACACTAGTAAGCCTACTAAGCAAGAGACTGTAGAATCTATATTGAATGTTGAATTCCAAGAGAAAATTACAGCAGTAAAGGAAGCCCCATAAGTGCAGGAAACAGGTAAGGATTCTTTTATTTTGTTACTAATTTCTAATAAGATACCTGTACCTTCAATTTTGTAATATCCTGACCCAGGCTTAAAGGGCATATATAGTAAAGAACCACCTCTAGTGATAACCTCCAAAAACTATGCCCTACTCAAAGATAGAGGAAAGCTACCTCTTGCTTTGGCTAAAACTCAAAATGATGAGACTAAAATGGATATCAAAATATACTCAAGGCATCAGTTATTCCTAGGTAAGTTGGGTTTTCACTTAATTGAACTTTTGGTTGGTACTGATTTCCCCCTATGATGCAGCTGAACCTTCAGATTTTACAAACTCAAAGGCATGCCAATTCAAACTAGATATCAAGGATCTTCCCAAATGACTTAATGTGGCTATTATTTGGCTTATCTAGTTATTTAAATTTTGACCACTAACCTTCATCTCTTGTTGAATTCATTTCGAATCTTGTTACATTTGAGAAATAGTTTTAGTAATAGATTGAAACATATCCTCTAAAGACATATTTGAATTTGGATCTTGGGCTGGTTGTTGGCTCATTTGATTTTTCATTTGTTTAATACTAGTCCTTTCCTTTTGACAGAATTGGTTCCTCTCTTATTGCAATGATGAATCCTTAGTGGCAAAATAATTGAGGATTTTGTCTAAGAACAAACTTGAATTTGGCTGCTGATATTATTGGTAATATGGGCATTGCTAAGCTTTCTATATTGGTGGATTCCCATAATTAAATTAAGGGTGATCCTTCTATTCATGATTATACATGCTCGAATAAGGATCATACCTCAATTGTGGTTGTCTAGGGAAACTACTAACCATATTTACCTGCTCAAATAGTTCTTCATGAAAATTTGGATATCTAGCAGTAGGATGCCCTAGTGCCAAATTGTTGAAAATTGGCTGCCATGTTTGTAGTAATTTTTTTTAAGAATCACAAGGAACAAGTTTAACTTGACGTAGTCCTTGGCAACGGTGCAAAAATATGGTGGATACTGTCGCATGTACACCAAATATAATAAATTCCTTACCTCAAAACTAACTTGTAGTAGTGGAAGTAAGGATCTATCCCACAAAGACTGGATATACCTATTGTGAATTTAAAATAGGGGATTAAGTTGATAAAATAGAATTATGAATATAAAGAAAATCAATTGCCGAAAATTAAATATGAGAATCAATTAATAATGAGAGCATTGGTCTTGGTTAACATCCACCATTAAGGATTACATTGATCATTGATAATATAATCAATTATATATTGAATATCTATCATTAGGATGTTATCCTTATTCCTTCTTAGATTTAATTAATTGATAACAATCGCTTGAATTATGTAACATCCTTAATTTCATTTCATTTATTAATAAAGGCACATAAATATTTAATGTAACATCTATAATTTTATTTCTTTTATTAATAAAGGTACATAAATAATTAATTAAGGAAATAAAATTTATTAGACAATATTTAGATATCTAAGAAATATAATCCTTAGAAATTCTTCACCTTATGTGTATGCATATAAAATGTTTCTAACATTTAAGGGAATAGGTGAAGAGAGAAAACCTAATAGAAAAAAAATTAGAAATAACATACTAAAGAGAGGCAAAATTCTTAGGTAAGGAAGATAAATTTTTGTGAAGCAAGTAAAGGTCTTAAAATTTCAAGAAGATTGGATTAGGGTAATTTTTCTTAATTCAAGAGTTAGAGTTACTAAGTTCAACATCTCCAACCATAAATTGGGCTTTCACCTATGGACACTTCATATAGAGTTTTTTCTACTTCACAAGAATTTCTAGCAAGCCAATAGGATAGCCCAAGCAAGAAATAAAACATAGACTTGGACTAGGATATAGAAGTTGGATCGATAGCCCAAAAATCATGAAAATTTGACCAAGCCCTTCATGAAAGATAGAATTTCAGCCAAAGCAAAGGAAATGGGTGAGAATGAGCCCAAATCCAAGAAGGAAAAATAAGAATCATGTGAGGAAATAGTAGTGTAATAATAATCATGATTAGGTCACATGGCATTAAGAGAAAACATCTATATCCTACATTCAAAATTTGAACAAGTGGGTAATAATACATGGCTTTAGGACAAAACATCTATATCCTATATTCATAATTTCAACAAGTGGGTAATAATACATAGCATTATGACAAAACATCCTTATCCTACACAAATAATTTTAGCCAAGAAAGGGAGATTCAAGGGCCAAATATTTGCCACCTAAAAAGGCAAACCTAGCATACTTGATTAAGACAAAAGAAAAAGGAAATGAATCCCTAAATCAAAAGGACCTTATCCCTTGTCTTAAAAACATTTTAACATGATTTTTAAAATACAAATCTCCTTTTGCTATCCATATCTTGATTAAGGGAGAGGAAGACAAAAACATGAGTTGTTTTTCCCCAAAAAATAACCAAGTGCATCCTAATTATGATAAGGTAGACCCATGGTTATGAAAGGTGAACCACATGATAGTTTATTTAAGTAAAAACCACCCTTATAACATTATAATTTCGTCCAAGTGAGGGAGCGACAAAACATAAGCAAGGTAGAGTGAGGAAAGGAGAGAAAGAGAGGAGAAGAGAGGAGAAGAGAGGAAGGAGAAGTCTAGAGGACTAAGTACTTAAGGTAAGTTAGCTTAATCTCCACTTGAATCTATCTTTCTTCTTCATTCTTGGGGTTCAAAAACTCACCCTCCTTCTCTTATTTAAGCTACTAGAAAAGCTAAAGGAGGGCATGAATCTTGCTACTTCCTTCAAGAGGAAACAAGAAAAAGAATTCACTAAGTGTGCTAAGGAGATCTTTAGGTAGGTTTAACAATATGTTTTTATAGAAAAGCTTTGAAATGAGAAACATTTATATGGGATTTTGATCCTAGAACTTTGATGAAATTTACTATATTTGTTACCTAGATGATTGGCCATGGATGTTGCTATATCATGTTACATGTTGATCTCGCAAGTGATGTATGTTTGAATACTTAGGTTGGTGTAAAAAGTTCTGCATAGGTATAGCTATGGGTGACAAAAATTTAATATTTTTATGTTGCTACTTTGCATATTTAAATGTGGTGAAAAAAATTGACGAAATATGATTAGATGTAAATTAAGAAGAAAATGGAAGACGATATAATAAAATGATGAACTAAAACCATAGAAAAGTTTTGATAGGAAACTAGATTTCGGAGTAACCAGGGAAGCTTCTGTTTTTTACATTCTGGGAAGAATCAGTTAGGAATTAAAAGAAATAGTTAACATAAAAAATATAGATATATGGCTCAAAGATTTTTACCCACTGGAATCACTGAATTTAGAGTCCATATGAGGTAGATATAGTCAGATTAGTAAGAAGTGGTCAGAAAATGATTAACCAAGGAAGAATTTTTTAAGAAAGCTTATGTGTTTGAATTTTTGGAAAGATTACGTAGGGAATTAAAATAACTGAATAACATAAAAAATATAGATATATGTATCATAGAAATTTAGCCACTAGAATAACTCAATTTGGAGTTTATATGAGGGAGATATGGTTAGATTAGTAAGTAAAGGTCAGAACCTACCTGAGAAGAAATAACGTTTAACTTGAGGGAGTAATATCACTGATATGACTTACGATTTCTGTAACATCCCATAATTTTTATATATTTTCCTTATAAATTATTCACCTTACATATATGCATAGAAATGTTCTAATATTAATGGAATAGGTAAATAAAGAAAACCTAAGAGGAAATATTAGAAATAAACATGCTAAAGAAAGGTGAAATTCTTAGGTAAGGAAGATAAATTTTGTGAAGTAAAGGTCTTAAAATTTCAAAAAGATTGGATTAGGGTAATTTTTTTCCTAATTTAAGAGTAAAAGTTACTAAGTTTAGTATCTACACCCATAAATTGGGCTTTGACCTATGGACACTTCATATAGGGTTTTCTTCTTCACATAAATTTTTTAGCAAGCCAATAGGATAACCCAATGAAGAAATAAAACATAGACTTGGACTAGGATATAGAAATTGGACCGATAGCCCAAAAATCATGAAAATGTGACCAAGCCCATTATGAAAGGTATAATTTTAACCAAAGTAAAGAAAATGGGCAAGAATGAGCCTAAACCCAAGAGGAAAAATGAAAATAAAATAAAAATAAAGTGATGGAATAATGGTGTAATCAAGATTAGGTGATTTGACATTAAGACAAAAAATTAGCAAGTGGTATGATAATACAAGAATTTAGGACAAAACATCAATATCCTACACTCATAATTTTAGCAAGTGGGTAACAATACATAGCATTATGACAAAACATCTTTATCCCACACAAATAATTTCAACCAAATAATGGAGATTCAAGGGCTAGAAATTTGCTACTTAAAAGGGCAAATCTATCATACTTGATTAAAAAAAGGTAATGAATCCCTAAATCAAAGGGATCTTCTCCTATATCTTAAGAACATATTATCATAATTTTCAAAATACAAATCTCCTTTTCCTATGCATATCTTGACTAAGGAAGAGAAAGACAAGAACATATTATCATAATTTTCAATATTATCATGGATGTTGCTATATCATGTTACATATTGATCTTTCATGTGATGTATGTTTGAATACTTAGGCTGGTATAGAAAGTTCTACATAGGTATGGCTATGGGCAGCAAAATTTTAAGCTTTCGTGTTTTAATTTCTAGGAATTATTTATAGGGAATTAAAACAAATAGTTAACATAAGAATTAAAGATATATGTGTCATGGATTTTTATCCACTGGAATCATTCAATTTGGAGTTCATATGAGGAAGATATGAGCCGATTACTAGTAAAAGATCAGAAAATGGTTCATCAGGGAAGAATATGTTAGGATAGCTTTTGTGTTTTAATTTCTGATAATTATCTGTAGGGAACTAAAATAAATGGTTAACATAAGAATTAAAGATATATGTGTCACAGATTTTTAGCCACTGGAATCATTCAATTTAGAGTTCATCTTAGGTAGATATGTTTCGATTAGTAAACAAAGGTTAGAAAATGGTTAATCAGGGAAGAATATGTTATGATAGCTTCGGTGTTTCAATTTCTGGGAACATTCTATAAGGAATTAAAATAAATGGTTAACATATGAATTATATATATATGTGTCACAGAGTTTTAGCCACTAGAATTACTTAATTTGGAATTCGTATGAGGGAGATATGGACAGATTAGTTGGTAGAGGTCAGAACCTATCCGAGAAGTAATAACCTATACATTGAGGGAGTAATATCACCTTGATTTATTAATATTGCGCTACAATGTTCAACATAACAGTTTTAGATAATTGTTTTATCTTGAAATGGACACCAAGATCACCTACATCGGAGTTAAATTGAGGGAGTTATGCTTTGATTAGTAAGAGAAGGTTAGATATGATGAAAACCTGCATCAAGAAAATAAAGAAATAAAATTAATATTTAAAAAAGAAGACAAATCTTATAAATGAAAATAATAAATGACTAGTATATGCCAAAGCCATTACCATTATATGAACTTCTTACCATCTTAGGTGTGAAATGTTGACATGGAAATGTTTTATAAAGCGATATTTGAAATGGTTATGTTTATGGCATGATTACCAATGATTTTTGGTAATAGTAATATTTTGTTGAACATACTTGTTATTGAAAGCATATTTTTGTCTATCATTGTGAAAAGAAAAGAAATGAGCACGGTCACATGGCAATCCGTGTGGTGCACCAGTAGGGGACGCCCTACCAACGGTTATGATTATGATTATGGGAAAAGAAAGAGAAAGTGTGCCATGTCGGACGGAGCGAGAAAAGCCCGTACCGGAGAGTAGAGGATACTCACCCTGACCGGGGTAGCTTGAAATGCGAATAAGTTGATAGCCATCATATGATATTCTGAAAATAGTTAATCCTGTCATACATATCATTACTGTATGATCCTTATGTGCATAGATATAATGCATTCATGTGACCAAAGATATTTTCTGTAGTTTATACAGCTGAACATGACGTGATGAGCTATATTGATGATAATTTATTGTTGAACTTACTGGGATTTAATTCTCACTATATTTCCATATCATGTTCAGAAAATTAGTTATGCATCTTTTTTTTTCTATGGCTCTGGCTCTTAGTGCACATTGGATCGAGTTACTTTATGTTGGGCAGATCTCAAAATCAAATAAGATGTTTGTGGTCGAGTTGGCTCAGATCCCGGTGAAGGTGCAACCACCCGCACCTGTATCTCCAGAATTGGTCAACCAAAATAAACAAGATGTAAATATCTATGTGTTTCATATGTTGCATGTACGTTTTGATTAATGACGTGTATGTGAACTCAATATTGTATAATAATAAAGAAAAAAAAGGTTGTTACAATTTCACTCAAATGTTCAACAGAATAGTTTTAGGTAATTGTTTTATCTTTAAATGGACACCAAGATTACCTAATTCAAAGTTAAAATGAGGGAGTTATGCTCTAATTTGTGAGAGAAGGTCAGGCAGGACAAAAACCTACATCAGGGAATAACACAACATAGAGCATGACCGTGTTCCAAGGCACGGGAAGACTGTGTTCTGTGTTGGAAAGGGCATTTTGAAGCCTAAAGCATGGTTGTTTTACAAAAAATGGCCAAGCAGTGTTATAGGATACGTTTATGCTATGTTGGAAGCTGGTAAAGCTTATTTTCAACATTTTTCTACCCTAAATGAACCTCATTAACTATAGGATATTAATAGAAACCAAATTGAAGAAGAATGCTTTATTAAATTTGTGAGAACAAGTGTTGGAAATGATATAAGTAGGAGGAAAGTAACTAGAGGTCAAGCATAAAGAAAATGAAGAGATAAAAATAATATTTAAAAAAGAAGAAGAATCTTATAAATGAAAATAATAAATGACTAGTGTATGCCATAGCTATTGCCATTGCATGAACTCCTTACCATCTTAAGTGTGTAATTTTGACATGGAAATATTTTATAAAGTGATATTTGAAGCGATTATGTTCATGTCATGATTACCAATGATTTTTTTGGTAATGATTATATTTTGATGAAAAATTATGGCATGTGAGTATAATGAACATACTTGTTATTGAAATCATATTTTTGGCTATTAATGAGAAAAGAAATGAGCACGGTCACATGGCCGTCCGTGTGGTGCAACAGTAGGGGATGCCCTACCAATGGTTATGGTTATGTTAATGAGAAAAGAAAGAGAAAGTGTGCCATGTCGGACAGAACGAGAAAAGCCCGTATCGAAGAGTAAAAAGTACTCACCCTGACCGAGGTAGCTTGATATGAAAATAAGTTGATAGCCATCATATGGTAATCTAAAAATAGTGATTCATGCCATACATGTCATTACTGTATGACTTTCATGTGCATAGATAAAGTGCATTCATGTGACCTAAGATATTTGATGTATCTTATACAGATGAACTTGACATGATGATCTATATTGATGATAATTGTGATTTATTGTTGAACCTACTGGGATTTAATTCTCACTATATTTCCTTATCATGTTCAGAAAATTAGTTTTGCAGATTTTTCTTTGGCTCTGGCTCTTAGTGTACGATGGATCGAGTTACTCTATGTTGGGAAGATCCCAAAAATTAATAAGGTGTTTGTGGTCGAGTTGGCTAAGATCCCGGTAAAGGTGCAACCAACCGTACCTGTATCCTTGGAATTGGTCAATATGGATGAATAAGATGTAGACATATATGTGTTTCATTTCTATACGGATGTTATTAATTAATTATGTGTAAACCTTAATTATACTTGGTTAAATTAATTGAATGTTATTATGAGTTAAATAAAGGTAATGACTTCATGGGACTTGAAAAAAATTTATATATATGTATATATGAAAAAAAATGGAGTTGTTACAAATTAACCCTAATTAATAAGCTACCTTAGCCAATAAGGTAAATTTAACTTATTAATCGTATGAAGAACTAGATAAACTAATAGAGCTAAACAACACATCTAATAACCCCTCTAGATTTTTTTTATATAATGTATAATAGATATCTGGTTTTCTTATTCTAGAGTTATTACCTTCCTTATACTTCATTTTGATTTTCTAAACCCAATGCAGTGCAAATGATTCAATTAAGAAGATGAAAACATATACAAATAGACTTAAGATACAAACTATCATTGTATTAGTTTAATATTTACAACAGTGGTCTTCTGTTATATAGAGGTGATCACAGATACTACTTGTAATACAAAAATCATGACTGTACTTGATCACCTTTTAGAACATTAGATAGTTAGTTAGTACAATAGTTATATCATACAATATTACATAAGTATATACTCTTCTGCATATAGCCCCCCAGAAACGATGGGTAGAGGAGGTGGCACATGTGCAGGTACTTCAAACATACTGACTATAATAAGATCTATGATGATAGGGATGTACCTTAGGTATGGTAGCTCTGCCTATTGGATCTCTATCAACAGGGTTAAGAAAATGAAACACATTCTTTATCTCACCTGCTGTGATCTGAACACAAAATAAAATAATAATAAGGAATGAAGTTTTCAATAAGTTCAACAATAATACTAAAATTTTTCACAAAACTTAGTATATTCTGTCCAACTGTATGTGCTACAGTATATTGTAACGCCCCTAATTTACGTTACGTAAAATAAACATTTTTTTTTCAAATGTAAGATAATCTCCATAAATATACATAATTCAATTCTTTATCATGGGAACAAATACATATAGGATCTCTCATGTATACATAATATACAGACCAAGTCTATAAACAACAGAGTACAACAGAAACAGGGATCCTGCCTGTAGCGTTCAGAGCACTCTAGAATACAAATACAGTATAATTCAAAGACCGTGAGTCTTGGAAGCAACGTAGACTCACCCAGAGAATATATCACCTATCTGTCGAATCAGACTCTGATATTCTTATATGAAAAATGTGGAAATATCGCGTAGTGAGTTTGACAACTCAGTGAGCAAATAATTCCTCCTATGACCTCTTAGGTCAACATATGGATGTACTTATATTTTAAAATGTGTCACACAGAAAATACAGTTCAGAAGTACATTCATATGGGACCCGTATTTCAAATATTATCAAATCAAAGGATATTCAAATATCCAAAACTATATGCTGCACGGTATGATTATTAAATAAATGTTGTTATGCTCAGCTGTATAATCTATAGTAAAATATTAATATTTGGAGATAAAATCTTCACTTTTAATGTACCTGCCTCACTCGGTAATCTGGTTAATGCCATGAAAACATAACTCATTTGCTATACGCATAGTGACCTCGACTACAGTCACAATAAGTAAACAAGGAATGTGAGTACATCACCCTCCTACCTCCCCACAATACCACTGTCACCTGGTTAGAGCGGCCCTCCCCCCGGCTCATTCAGGCTAATAGGGCGTCCCCTATTTGGTACCATCATAAGCCATACAACCCGTCGATTTCCATCCATACATATAAATACATATATATTAATGCATATTCATCAAATAGAAGGTAAAATTATCAAGCAACTCGCCATGAGTTTTACGCTTGCCATTAAATCTCATTTATAATATGACATGCATTATTTTCACAAGTATATAGCTTTACAAATCAATGCATCGTGCACATAATATCCACTTTATCAAATAATGATAAATACATTTAAAACCACATATTCAATGAGTTCCAAATCCATTTCTAAAACCATACTCTTCTTGAACTATGTGCCAGTTCTAAGTATAACAGATATTTGAACAAATTTTAGAAACTTATAATAGTAAATAATTTATAATCAGAAACAATAATAAATTTATAATTCAAGAAGAGTATGGGGCAAGTCATAGAAAGAAGTATCTACTCACCTGGTAAGGGCTTCAGATTGGACATCCCTAAAGTGTACTTTTCGAAGCTGAATTTGACCAATTAGACCTCAAAAAACATGTCCAGAGAGTCCAAGGACTTAGAAAATGACTTTGGGAGCTTAGGCACTATTCACCGCCGGAAAATACTATTCACTCGCCGAAAAACACTATTCACCCCCCGGAAAATACTATTCACGACGAATAAAAAGGCTGTTAGATGGCCGAAAATATATCTATCCTAAGGTTTATCTAACTTCTGAATCCATCTACGGTGTCAGAATTTCAATTGGAGGTCTCTAAGTAAGATTTTTCAGAACTTACCTTTTACCGAGATTTTCTACTCCAGATCTACGGCGATTCAACGGTGGATTTGAAAAACTGATCAGTCAAAACTGTAGTATTCTTCGTCCTGAATCCAGTAACACCTTCAGTTTTGAGATTGGAAGCCAACAGGCACTCCAAATCTAGAGAAAAAAAATTGAATGTTACTATTCACTCACTATTTACTTACTATTCATCCAATTTTAAAATTTCTCTGAAATCGTTTCCTCCGTCTCCTGCGTCTATTGCCTCCCCTTCCCCTTTATTTTTATTTTTATTATATTTAATTATTATTATTATTATTATTTAATAATTAAATAATAAGATTTTCTTTATATAAATTCATATAAATTCCATTTTTCATCCTAAAATATTCCAAAAATTTCTAAAAATTTACATTCTCATAAACCTTTAGTTAAACTCTTAAATCATGGTTTTTCTTGATAAAAATCGAAATAAAATAGATCTCGAAATAAATATCTTTATTCATATTAAAAGAAAGAATATTTCTAAAAATACAACAAAAATTTATTAGAGGCCAATATAATTGTTTTAACCAAAACATAAATCATTTCAATTAAAAATATACTTCCTTTTAGTAAAACATAATCATTTTTAAACAAATAAAAATATATTTGTTTATAAAAAAACATTATTGTTTAAAAATAAAAATTATGGGATGTTACATATATCATTAGATAGTCATGTAAACTAGATACTCATTTGATGAATGTATTACAAGTAGTCATGGTATGCACAATGCACTCATAGTAAAAAAATATTTAACACATAAATTTATATAATGACTGCTCATTCTTAAGCACTATAACAGAGAGATGTGAGTCATTCCCCCCAACTGCTTATACTCTATTGTTACTATAATAGGGTCATGGTAAGCCATTCCCCCTTGCTTCTCACATACCATTGTTACGTGGTCAGGGCAAGCTATTTCCCCTTGCTGCTACACTTGGATGAGCCTAGCTCAGTTTAGACTTGGAAAATTTCTATATGCACACACACACACACACACACACACACACACATATATATATATATATATATATATATATATATTCTCTCAATATATGTGAATAGTGCATTCCCTATCTGATATTAGCACAGAAGAGCCATGCAACCATTTTTCTGTATTGATACATTTCTCAATTCTTTTATCACAAAACAACCATATATCATTCGCATTTTATCACTTATATAATATAATTCTCTAGATATTTGCTTTCATCATGGTTGTGTGCATTCAACATATATATATATATATATATATATATATATATATATATAAAGTCTTAGTCATTGAAGCACACATTATTCATGCCATCTACATATGTAAAGAACTTGAGTAGAAGAAAATTCTTGCTTTGAAATGGCCACCAACTATTCTTAAAATTTCCCTTCTTATGATTAATTAATTCTAATATTTGTTTAAATTTTAGCTTTATCTCTTTATTTCCGTCCTTATTATCTAGTGTTATATGTTAATGAATTTGAATTTCCTCTTATAACCTTTTTTGGTTTTCTTTTTATTAAAATTAGTGAATCTTCTTCTTTTAGTCTTAATATCTATTAATTCTGGTATGATTTGCCTATTCTTATTAACTTGTCTATGTTCATTATTAAATTCAGTCCTTCTTACCACATTTTAGTTTCTATTCCCTTTTTAAAGAATATTAATTAATTTATTTCTTGTTCCTTCCTCCCATTTTATCTAACTCATTTTGATTATAATCCCTTTTGGACTTCTCTCCAAATTTTGGCTATAGTTGACCTAAATTCCACCCTTACATTATAATAAAATTATTTAAAATTTTCCCTTGTATTTAAACCCTATAATTTAGTCATTTCTTCATATATCTTTCATCAATCCTTCTACATCATCCCTTAACTCCTATTTGATCACTTTTCCTCTTTTATTTTCTTATCTTTTTCACTATTGCTTTTTACTAAAATTTGAAGTTACTATTCAATTGGTCAATTCCCTTAACCTATCCTTTGGCTAAACCTACTCTAAAATTCTCTAAACTTGGTTCTCTCATCTCAGTTCATCATTAGGTAATATTAGTGACATATATATTTTCTTATCACACATTTAATCACACTTATTTTTTTAGACTTGATTTCATATACTTTTATGGTAAAATATAATATCACTTACACATATTTTATTTTTCTCTTGTGGTCCCCTTATGCATTTCTTACGTTAACCATGCCTTTTCTCTAATTTCCCATATCAATGTTTTCCCTAAATTACTTCCTTAGGTGTTCATAATACAATTTGATTAAATTACTTATCTATCCTAAGCTTTTCTGCACCAATTTTCTTACTTAGAAAAATTTATGATTTTTATGTGCCCCTACATCTTTTCTTCCTTCTTTTCATCCTAAAGATTAAATATATCCTCTAAACCAAATTTTCCTTATTTAATTACTTCATTGAGCTTCACTTAACATCACAACTTCATTCTTAACACCTCATGACAACGAGGTTTCAGCCAGCACATCATACGATAGCAAAACAAAAAATTTCTAGCTAAATCACAGTTTTTGCATACCAAACACCCATATCCTTTAAGCTACACCTTTATTTTCATGCATCTTAACATCATTCAAGAACAGGGCTGCAAACTTAATGAGAAAAACAACTATACATGGCCATTTCATACAAAATTTCTATATACTCCATCACTGTCCAGTATCCATTACATATGCATCAAAAATTTTCCTGACTATAAATCATCATACAACAACTTAACCATTTATAGCACAAAAATTTTAGAATATTTACTGCCTAAAAATTTGCTAAAAATAGAATTTTTTCCATCCTAGGAATGTTGTTAAACCTACCTAGTTTACTAGCTCTAGGTTGTTGAATAGATTTCTCTACTTATCTTGTCGTGTGGCATCATCCTTCCTCCTTCTCTTAGCTAAGTTTCTGCACTTCTTCATGAGAGAAATGGAGAACTTAAAAGGTGAAAAATGGAGGAGAAGGTAAGCTTGGAGGATTAGGGAACACAAGTAACGTTGATAGTCCCTTTTCCTTTTCTTTCTTTCTCTCCTTTCCTTCTTGGTGTTCTCTTCTTTTTCTCACTTCTGTCTTTTTTTCTCTTCTTGTTTTTCCTTTTTTTGGCTCAGACTTCATTAGCAAAATGCATAAAACCACATCCCCCTCTTTAAAATAACAATATCCTTCATGTCTTGGGCAACAAGTTGCCCACCAATTCTAATTTTACCCATATCTCCAAGTTCCAACCTTGCCCTTCCTTGTTCTAAAGACACGTTTGGATATCCTAATCAATCCAAAAACCTTTAATTATTGGTTTAAATGTTGTTAATTAATTTTAAGTTGTAAATTAAGGTTAGTCACATGTCTTAATTTTTCTATATAGTGAAATTCCACCTTTACCCCCATTGATTCTCCCAAAATATGAAATTCTCATTTTCTTCTTTTAAAAAAATATATTTCCAAAGGGTATTAGATTCACTTGCCTCATTCTACCTTAAACAATTATTTCAACTATTATTTTTTTCCTTTATTTCCTAGTTTATTAATTAATTTTGGATTTATATATATTTTATTGAAGCAACATTTCAATTAAGTTTTCTTTTAAAATTCTTCCAAAATTTCCTATTGCTTGCTTTTAATTATTTTGTTCTTCTTTCTTATTACTATGGCATCTTAGCTACATAGTCCTTTAAGGAAATAAAAATTATGGTGTTACAACACAAATACATCGGTTGCATTTAATCTAGTTAATTATTCATCATAGGATAACAATTCATAATCATACAATCATTAATTCTATTTTCCTCTTAAATCAAAGGGAACAAAACTTTGTTGATGTATAATTCAACAGTAGATTGAAATAAACAATATACTAATAGGCCTCCTAGCAATCATATGAAGCAATTATAAAGACAAAGAGTAGATAATAATTAATACCCAAATAGAATTAAAACAATCAAACCTTAATAAAACTTCACAATGCATAGAATTCTTGAGGTTTCAATTTTCCTCAACCAACAATAAGTGTTTAACCACGTAGGGCCATAAGAAAACTTAAGAGTGATCAAATAAGAAGAGAAAGGAAAGTAGCAGAGAGAGAGAGAGATCTTAATTAAGAGGTGGTTTTTGCTGCCTCCTTCGCCTTCTATTCATATATTTTGGTAACCCTAATGACTTAGAATTACTTTTGGATAGTTATTGGCCAATTGGGCTATGTTTTGGGCCCAATATATTTTTTTTTTCATGACCTTTTCCTCTTCCCACAGTGGCTAGCGCTTCGATGCTATTGTAGAGCACCAAGGCACTATGATATCTACAGAATTTGTGAAAAAATCAAACATGAAAGTTGTAGTTTTTGTCTCATATTTCCATCAGAGTTCATATGAGAGAGTTATGGCTTAGTTAGTAATGACATGTCAGAATTCTCTACAATTCAAAATTTCTCATGAATTTCTTCTTCTTTTTCCTCTTTTCTTCTTCCTTTGTTACTACAACACAAAACATAAAACTAAGCTAATTCCTAATCATATTTTACTCAAAACAAACAAAACTAAGTTTAAAGGTATTAAAATCATGCTTAATTATGCATATATCATAGAGCCACCAACAACAACACTACTAATAGAGGAGGCCAGGGGTAGCTCACTTCATACTTAGATATCACATACCACTGATGAGCTTTAGGAGTAAACTAAGTCCCTTTGGAGGGATATGATTACCTGCATCACCTCTTTGTTCCAGAATTAGACATAGTGATTCAATGCACTGGCTCAGACATTTGGACCTACAATGTAGTTTTCATTGGCCCTAGGAGTTGAAGGCTACTTAATGGACTAAAATGTGGATGAGGATATCTAGTCAGGGAAGTATTTCAGGCTCCTATTTTATCTACGCTACTTTCTTTATCTTTGCACTGGGAACAATATTGCCACACTCCTAATTTAAGGGCACGTGAAACACATTTCACAAACAGATAGTTACCATTATATGCATAATACATTCCTTTATCATGAAAAATAGATACATATAGGTAGCTCATGTAAACATGATATACATACTAGTTTATTAGAATCAGAGTAACATCAGAAGCAAGGATCCTGCTTATGGTATACAAAGCATACACTAGAATAAAAATACATTATTAATAAAACATTGGGAGCCTTGGAAGCAATGTAGGCTCACCCATAGGGTATATTAACTAATTGATCACGTGTTGTAGGACCAGACTCTATATCCTTATATGAAAAACATGTAAATATCATGTAGTGAGTTTGATAACTTAGTGAGCAGATAAAGCCTCCCATGATATTTTAGGTCAGCATATCGATGCACTCATATGCTAAGAATTTCATATAGAAAATACGATTCAAAAATACATCCATATGAGACTTGTATTTCAAATATTTTCAATTCAAAATATAATCAGATATCCAAAACCAGATACAGTACGGTATGATCATAAAATAAATATTGTCATGCATCAAAATATTTCACATGAAACTATTAGGAGGATCCTATATCGAAACCATCAAATAATCCCCAGGGCAAATCACATATCAGAAGGTCATAATTTTGCCTAGATAAGAGGTATCCTGCTCTCCTTCATATAACAGATCCTGTGTTTTGGCAATCACATGAGCCTAGCAACACCCTTACTAGCTGAGGTATCAAGGTGCACTAGAGCTAACATCTCTTGCTGTTAATAAATAGTATTTCTAATAGGATTCCTCAACAGAACATAATAATTGTATAAATGCCATATCGTTCAAAACAAAAGTTACAATTTAATACAGAAATTTTAGTCTGAGTTCAGTTCTTTGTCAAAAACTTTTCAGTTAGAGTTTAACACATATCGATGCCCCTTTTTCCAAGGCACCCTTATAGTTATATAGATCAATGCCAAAAGCACAAAATATTCCCTTTTCAAAATGATAAGAAATGTACTTAGAAACACATGTTCAATGGGTTTTAAAATCAATATGTAAAACCATACTCTTGAACAATATGCTAACTAGTAAGCAAATTGGAGAATTTAAATCATTTCAGAGACTTAAAATAGCATAAATAACATGTAGATAGAACCAATTATACATTCAAAGTTCAAGAAGAGTATAGGGTAAGTCATAAAAGGGATTATCTACTCACAAGGCTAAGATTCCAAGTTGGATAGGCCTTAAATGTACTTTTCCTAGCCAAATCTGACCAAATAGACATAAAAAATGAGTCTAGAGGGTTCAAAAACCTAAGAAATGACTTTAGAGTAGTAAAATTTAGCTTTTGGGAGCTCGATCAACGTAATAGGACTACTGTTACACATGCTGCATGAGGCACCTACAGGGGCTATACGTGGGCTTCACTTAACTTGAGAGAAAAAGCATGTGTCAGCACGTGAGGAGTCTACAGGAGTGGTTTAATTCCAAAATTTGAGATCCCAAGGTCTTTCCACCTCTTAAATCCATTTCTGGTGTTACTTTTTCATTTTGAGAACTTTAAATAGGAGTTTCAGAACTCACTTTTTTAGGGGATTTTCTCCTTCATTTTCTTGCAAATTTCTGGCCAAGTTTTTAGAATCCAATTAGATGGATTTGTGGTTCTCATTGTTCTGAGTCTGTTGGTAGTGGTGGTGTCAAAATTTGAGGTCCGAAAATACTAAAAATCTAGAAGTTTTAGGGGGTTTTTAGAGAGAGAAAATGGGGAGAGAGAGAGTGATTAAGATTTTCTTGCTTCCTTGTGCAGCGGATGCAATAAAATATCATAGGGGACCAAACAGAAAAATTTGATTCATTAGGGGGTGTCCTTGCAAATTTTCATTATTACATTTTGACCCTTAAACTTTTAGAAAATTACATTTTGGCCCCAAAACTTAAATTCTCATATTATCTTTATAATTCTTCAAACACTATGATAAATAAAAAAATTTCCAATGGTACTTATCTCCATTTATCATAATCCTCTCTTACATTTATAATTTTTCTTTAATTCAGGGTTTTTCTTTAATTTATGGCTATTACATTTTTTCCCCTTTAAGAAATTCAGTCCCCGAGTTTCATTACCATAGTTGCAAATAAGCACTAACCTCATTGTTTAAACAGATGCGGGTATTTGGCGCACATATCATCCTCTTTTTCCCAAGTAGCCTCCTCTGAAGAATGATTCTATCAAATCAGTTTCACTATAAGTATTTCTTTTGAACGCAGTTTCTTCACTTGTTTGTCCTCTATTGCCACTGGTTGTTCTTCATAGGTTAAACCTTCATCTAATTGAATATGTGGCACTGAATTACATACGTGGGATCTAGAAAATACTTTCGTAGCATAGATACATGAAAGACTAGATGGACATTAGTCAATTTAGGTGGTGAAGCGAAACGATAAGCTACTAGGCTGATCCTATTAAGAATTTCAAATGGACTTATGTACCGTGGACTTAATTTTTCTCTTTTCTCAAATATCACTACTCCTTTCATGGGAGATATTTTTAAGAAGACATGTTCACCTACGGTAAATTCTAATTGTCGATGTCTATTATTAAGATAAGCTTTTTGTCTACTCTAGGCTGCTAATAATATTTCTTTAATTAACTTTACCTTGTCAAGTGCATCTTGTACCAAATCAGGTCCTAAAGTCTTAGCTTCTCCTATTTGAAACCATTTGATCAGAGAATGACAACGTCTTCTATATAATGCCTTAAAATGGGCCATTTGAATACGAGCTTGATAACTATTGTTATAAGCAAATTCAGCTAGTGGTAAGAATATTTCCCAACTATCTTGAAAAACAAGCACACATGCCTGACATGTCTTCCAATATTTGGATGGTTTGTTTAGATTGTCTATCTATTTGAGGATGAAAAGCATTACTGAGATTTAAATTTGTGCCAAAAGCTTCTTAAACAAAAATGAGCTGTGAATTATGGTCCTCGATCAGAAATAATCGATATTGATACCCCATGAAGTCTTACTATCTCATTAAGACACAAATTTGCATACTAAGTTACGTTGTATGTGGTTTTCACTGGTAGAAAATGTGTTGATTTAGTTAACCTATCAATGATCACCCACATTGAATCAAACCCTTTTGGTGTCCATGGTAGCCTTGTAACAAAATTCATAATTATTCTCTCCCATTTCTATTCAGGTATTTCTATTTGTTGGTGTAACCCCGCAAGCCTTTGATGTTTTGCCTTTACTTGTTGACATGTTAAACATCGAGAAACATAATCAACTATATCTTTCTTCATACCATCCTACCAATAAATTTTTTTATAGATCTTGATACATTTTAGTTGCCCTAGGATGAATGGTATACATAGATTGATGGGCTTCTTCTAAAATGTATTTCTTGATTTCTTCTTTATTAGACACACACGGCCGCTTGCCCAATCTTAAGATTCTTTCAGAGTATACAGTAAATTTAACATCATTTCCATTCTCACCTCTTCAATTTTCTTACATAAATAGGCATCTTCTTCCTATGCCTTTTTCACCTATTTTACTAAAGAGTATTGATTCTAAATATGGGCTAATAGTATGCCAGGCTCTTTTACTTCTAGCACTACCCATGACTTTCCAACTGATGCATTTCTTTAACCAACAGCCTCCTTAACTTTGTAATATGAGCCAAACTACTCATAGACTTCCTACTTAATGCATCTACCACTACATTGGCCTTACTTGGTTGATGCAGTATTATACAATCATAATCTTTAAGGATTTCCATCTATTGCCTTTGTCTCAAGTTAAGATCCTTTTACTGAAAGATATATTTGAGGCTTTTGTGATATGTATAAATTTTACATGACTCACCATACAGATATTGCCTCCAAATTTTGAGAGCAAAAATCATTACTGCTATATCTAAATCATGAGTTAAATAATTTTGCTTATGTGGCTTAAGTTGTTTGGATGCATATGCAAGGACTCGACCATGTTGCATCAGCACACACCTTAATCCAATCCTTGATGCATCATAGTATACTATGTATCCTCTGGTGCTTGAAGGAATAAATAGTATTGGAGCAGTAGTCAAACATTCCTTTAGTTTCTGGAAACTTCTATCACATTCATCTAATCAGTCAAACTTTATTCCTTTCCTAGTCAACCTCGTCAAAGGAGCATTAATTTTTGAAAAATCTTTAACAAATCTGCGATAATAACTTGCTAAACCAAGAAAACTACAGATCTCTGTAATTGTGGTAGGGCATGGTCATTTCAACATCGCTTCCACCTTCTTAGAATCAACTTAAATACCATCCTTGGTAACCATATGCCCTAAGAAAGTAATAATGCTAAGTCAAAATTCACATTTTGAAAACTTAGCATACACTTGATGTTCCCTTAAGGGTTGTAAAATAATTTTCAAATGCTACACATGTTCCTCTGAACTCTGTGAATACACTATAATATCTTCTATAAACACAATAACAAATTGATCCAAGAAGGGTTTAAATACTCTATTAATCAAATCCATAAATACAGTTGGAGCATTTTTCAAACTAAATGACATCACTAAGAACTGATAGTGCCTATATCGAATCCTAAAAGTAGTTTTTAGAATATCCTTCCCCCTTATCCTCAATTGATAATACTTATATCTCAAATCAATTTTCAAAAAGCAATGAGCACCTTGTAGCTCATCAAATAGGTCATCTATATGAGGTAATGGATACTTATTATGCACTGTCACCTTATTCAACTGTCTGTAATCTATGCATAGCCGTAGCAATTCATCTTTCTTTTTCATGAATATGATTGAAGCACCCTAAGTAGAAGTACTAGGGCGTATAAAATCTTTGTCTAATAAGTCTTATAATAGATTTTTTAGTTCCTTAAGTTCAATCGGTGCCATTTTGTATGGGGGTATAGAAATTGGTTGGGTTCCAAGAAGTAAATCAATATTGAATTCAATTTCTCATTCTAGGGTTAACCCTGGTAATTCTTCAGGGAACACATCAAGAAACTTTCTAACCACTGGAACCGGCTTTACATTGTTGTACTTCATATCAACATCTTTGACCACTACCAAATATCCTTGGCATACTCTTTGTAATAACTTATGGGCTGTTAAAGCAGAGATTATATTACTGGGCATCTTAATATGATATCAAGAAGGAAGTTTCTCTAGGAATATTGAACTTAATCACCTTAAGGTGATAGTCCAAAATGGCATGGCATGATGCCAACCAGTACATTCTTAGTATCACATCAAAGTCTACCATATCTAGAACTATCAAATATATAAAAGTATCTTTATCTGCTATCAAAATCTCATACGATTTATACACATCATTCACTAGTAAAAATTCTTCCAATGGAGTAGCAACCATAAAAGAACAATGTAAACTAATAGGATCTCTACCCAATTGATTAGCAAAGCATGGGGATATATAAGAATAAGTAGAACCAGGGTCAAACAGTACATAGGCTCTATGAGAACATATCTGCCATCACTGCACTAGAGGCCTGAGCATCTTGTCATGTCAGGGTAAAGACTTGAGCTTGTTCTTGGCCTCAACCTCCTGATCCTCTACCAATACCACCACTACTTGCTTGGGCTGAAGCTACTCTAATTGATCGTGTTGGTATAGATGTAAGGGGTGAAATTGGATGTACTAATACTTGACTTAAACTTCATAATTGTGGACAATTCTTTACCATATGTCCTACTTGTCCACACCTAAAACATGCACTAGTTTCTCTGCAACACTGTCCAGTATTGGGCTTGCCACATTTGGGACATAGTGGAATTGATCTTGAATCCTGTTGACTAGTGGGTCTCATATCTCTTTGAATCATTCTTTGCTTATTGATATTGATTGATACATGGCTAGAACTACCAGATCTTGCTTGAGTCATATGTTGGAGATTCATAAATCTTGGTCCTCTTACATTAGGATAATAACTAGTCTAGATTTTACTATCTTGATATCTTTTTCTTGTCTTTAGACCTTCTATGCCTGCTAGCTCTCATGCTTCCATCATTCTAGCACCATTTACAACTGTTGCATAAGTTAGGAAGTGATTCATATGGGGTCCCACCAATTTGAACAATAGACGTATTAACCCTAAAATAAATCTCTTAATTCTATCTTTTGCAGTTGGGACCAGATATGGTGCATATCTAGACAACCGAGTAAAACAGATATCATATTTAGAAATGGTCATATTTAGTATCTGTTTCAGTTCTTTAAACTCTCTAATCATCTTGTCCCTTTCACTCACTAGTTGGAAACTATTCATGAATTCTTCCTTAAATTCATCACACTCCATTAATGGTGAGGTAACATCTCTTTCTTAAATCACAGTTTCATGCCAGACTGGGGCCATATCTGACAGTTGGAAGGATACTGTTGTGTGTATGTTTTACCAAATACCGCAAGTGCACGGTGTAGCTGTAGCTAGTCTGGCAAGTACAGGTCGTGTTCCACAGAGAACAATGTCAACTACTAGAATTCCACAAAATATGTTATCTAAATCGATGTAATTCGATCAGAGAGTGTCACAATTAAATAAATGCAAATAACCAATTAAACAAAACCTAGGGTTACGGTTCACCACACTTGTGATACTCAACAACTGATATTTACCTCTAATTGCAATTGTCTAGATTATTGGGGATGATTTATCCTCAATTAATTAGAAATCTCTTTCAAGCATTACCAATCGTACCTAGGTTAATCAAATTACCTACTTTCGTGGTTCTTAGCTTAACGTAAGTCCATTAAGATTTATGCCAACCATAGAATGCAACTAATCGGTTTTCTCGTTCCTATTAATTGATTCAATCCTAGAGTATCTTAAACTACTTTCGTGATTAAGATATCCCTAATTAACTATTGAGTTCCAGTTTTAATCTTCACCTTTCAGTTCATCGATTAAATACCTAGGACATGATAGACTGGTGATCAGGCATTCTATGAACTAATTCATGCATATAATAGTCAATCCAAATTAATCTAGTACCAATTACAATTAAGGTTTCACAATTCAGGTCATAAGCACAGTATCATTGTATCACAATTGAGTTCACCGAAACCCCAGATTGAATTTACTCACACATCATCAAAACAAGAATCAAATTCATCTTCATTGAGTAAATCATAGTAGTTCAGTACAATTGAAAGAGAATGAGTAGAAGTAGAAGAAGAAAACTGAAAATAGAAAGATAGAACCTGGTGTGCAGATAAATTCAGATGAATTACAACCTTGAATGCCGTAAAATATACTCTAGAACATCAAAATAATCAATAATCTATGTAAAAACCTAGTCTAAATGTGTTTCCTAAGCCTAAAATGTGTTTCTCCAACGTTTTCTACGGTCTTCCTCTGTTCAGCTGCACATCCACAGCCTCCCACCTTTTTTTGGCAGCCAAAAACCCTAATTTTAACGTTTTGTTCGGACCCCGAAGCAAGGCCGTGTTCCAAGACACGGCCTGGCCATGCTTCGGGCTGGAATGTGGGGAAATCCTGCATCTCTTGCTCTGAGCACGGCCAGGCCTTGCTGCATGCTGCCATGCTCCTTTCTTCATGATTTTTGATGTGTAGCCTCCTTGCTTCCTCCTTAGCATGTCCCAAGTCTTTTTGGCTCTTTCCATGATTTCTTTTCCTTGCTTCTTGGCTTCTTTTGCTCTCCTTCAACCATAAAACAAACCACAGTAGTACCCAGAACAAAGTATGACCAAAAGCACAGAAATAATCACAAGTTACTATGAATTAGGGGACAAAATATGACCAATAAGCACTCAAAATTTCCATTTATCAACTCCCCCATGCTTAAACTTTTGCTTGTCCCCAAGCAAATAACATGTCATATCAGAAGGATGGGGGAGAGATGCAATCAAAATTCCAAAAGATAGAAGGATGCAATATAGGTTACGTTTCACTCAATCAGTGTGCACACAATAGATATATGAATAAACAGTCATCAAATAGTCTCTATTCTTCTAAGACCAAACCAGAAATTCTTCTAGTATATATCTTTTTCTATTGTTACCATTGGTTATATGCACCAAACTGATTTTCAAACACTCAAGTAGGCCACCTCATCCTTTAGATCTCTCTATGTTACTTTACCCTTATTTCTATTTTTCTTAACCCATTTCTTTTATTTCTCATCTTATCTATCTTTTTTTTAGAAATATGCTGTGAGTGAATTTTATGCTCCATCTCACTAGGGTAAAAGCATCTAGGTACTCATACTATGGCCTTTTTGGTGCCTTGAAGGAGGTACTCAGAGTAAACTTTTTTGGGTTTCACATACCCTCATTTTTCACCTCTCCCTACCTTCGCACTCTCATAGTATGAAAATCAACCTAAGCATACAATTTACAGCACAATAGAGGGATATTTTTCAAAAAATTAGAGGTTTAGTGCTAGAAGAGAAAGACAAAAATAATAACTACCTATTTTATATCTTATTGTGCATCACATGTTCATGAGCTAAAATCAACTTATACTACACCAGTCTATCTTGGGAATAGTAACTATGTGATAGTGCAGCAAGTCAAAAGGAATGCAATATGTACAATATATACATGCAAAGAGAAGCTAACTCAATAGATAAATATGGCCGGTAAATATGGCTAGTGCAGATCATAAACTTAAGCATAAATCAAGTACGAAAGTACACTGTCCCATGCTTAAAGCAGACAATGACCTCATTGTCAGAAGTATTAGAGAAAATAAGCAAAGGGGAGAAATAACTTATGTATTCATTGGTCGTGTGGTGGTGGTAGAGGTGGGTACTGGCCAAGGTTCCAGGTGTTCCAGGCCTGCATCATACCCTACATGCTGTGGATGGACTCTTGGCATGCAGGGTGGCTCTCTGGGAAAGTTGCTCAGCCTCAATGCGGCTGAGCCTGGTGGAGATGGTGTTCAGATCCTTCGAGTGAGCGGATGATGTACCTGTGCTGTCAGTAAAATGGGAGTGGGATGGGGGTGGAAGAGCCATCAGTGGCTCCAGGAGGAACTCTTCCTCCCCTGGAGGAATCTTAACACCCTCTCTATCATCCTCAATGGAATAGGTCCAATTCTCCTGGTTGGTTACTGCGGTTCTAGTAGGATTGGGGAGGCAGAAAAGTGTGTGACCACGGATATACAACCAGTATTCGGCGTCTTTCTTAACAACAAGTTTCATATTCAAACATGATTCCAAATCAATCCTGTTACTGCCAAGTACTGGTTACATACCCTGTAAATGAGCCTCAAACCCCAATCCTCTAGCAAGAGCAGTGACGAAGCCTCTCATGACAACTTTCCCATTCATTGCACCACCTACCCTAGCCATTTGATGAGCCATGAAGGCTCCTGTATCCACCTTTGTACCATTAATCATAGAATGTAGAAAATAAAGCTCTCTCTGATTAGCAACCCCATCACTCTCAACCCTACCAAAAACAATATGGGCCATAAGTCTCTGTAAATATCTGAAGGTGGGGTTGCAAATAAAAGAGGCTTTTGAACTTGATGCACTGTATTGCCCCTCAATGGCAATTGAGTGCCAAAAGATGTTAGCAAGAAAGCTAGAGGGTACTGATCTAGTACCTCCTGGAGGTAGGCTAAACAGTGCATTAAATTCAGCCAATGTAAGATTGAAGGTACGATTAAATAGTCTGAAGTTTACTTGGCCCTGACTGACGTTGGGGCCACGAAACAAGACTATATTAATGGAGCTGAAAAGCTCCAAGGTGGGTCTAGGATAGGCTGGGTACCGTAGTGATAAGAATGTGTTCCACCTAATCCTTTCAATCAAGTATTGGACATCGTTTAAAACCCCAAGCCTATCCAAACAATCTTCATCCATGTACTGGGTACTCAGCATTC
Organism: Gleditsia sinensis; assembly: GCA_037074535.1. Classification (NCBI taxonomy): domain Eukaryota; kingdom Viridiplantae; phylum Streptophyta; class Magnoliopsida; order Fabales; family Fabaceae; genus Gleditsia; species Gleditsia sinensis. The sequence goes on from CM073467.1 coordinate 38,606,095, forward strand.
CCTGTCTAACAAGAGTATCGTATCGTGTCTATTGACTATCATCAATGAACATAATACCATACTCATTAATCTGATGAGGAAGTTAGGGCAGTGGTTGATTACGTCCTCTACGTGTTTGATGGGATTGGGTGCATGATTGCCCTGTTCGGGCTCTTTTGGAACCCATAAATAAAAAGTGGAAAGAAGAACAGAGGGTACCAAATTCACGTCAAAGTGGGCTAAGTGGCAGAATCAGAGAGGAAAAAAACAACCAGATAAACATATAAGTAAACCAACCAGCAAGTCTAATGCAGTCAGAGCAGTGAAGGCTAGTAATTCAGTGTAAAACAGAGCAATGTGTGGTGCAAAAGATATATATAGTAGAATAGAACAATGCATCCAAAAATTTAATAAAGTCTAGAGTGCAGCAGAATAAAACCAAGAAGAGTAAGCTAGCCAAATCAGAGTAGAACAAATAAGTCCAAAAAGCAATTAATAACGAAAAGGATTCCTAATCAGTGTCATAAATAAGAGCTAATAGCAAGCAAATAAACCAGAAAGAATCCCAATCAGAGCCAGAAACAGCAAGTAGGATTTAGGTATGCAGAAAATTAAAACAAATGTAGAGATAGAGAAATACCTGAAGCAGACGCTATAATATGGAAAGGCAATCACGCAGTAATGGGGAAAAGGGTAAAAACACAACAATAGGTATGAAGAGAAGGGGAAAACGAAGGGGAGATGGGGATGGGTAGTGGGTTTCGATGGGTATGGGGAAAATAGGGGGTGGGTAATGGCGAAGAGGTGGAATGGGGGGAAGGAAAGTGGGTTAGGGCACGGATAGGGAAGGAAGAAGGGAGAGGAAGGAAGAAAAGAGAGGTTGAAGGCGTGGGTGAGGGAGATTGAGCCTGGGTTTTGCCGAAGAAGATGAAGGGACAAGAAGGGGAGAAGCACGGGCTAGGTTGGGGGGAGACACGACCGAAAGAGAGGGAAAGAAAAGGGGGTTAAATGGGTAGCCATGCTCGAAGCACGACCGTGCTGTGCAGCACGGCTAGCCTGTGCTTTGGGCTGGCTTGCTGCAACGCCCAAATTTTTTTTTTACCTTACCTAAGACACGGCTTGCCCGTGTTCCCAGCAGGTTTGCCTCAATTACCATGGTTTAGCCCGTGCTTGCAGCATGGCTGTGGTGGGGGACACGGGTAGCCCGTGTTGCTGGCTGGAATCCCTCGATTCTTCAGATTTTCTTTCTTCTATTAACTCTCTTTAAGCTCCTTTGCTTCTAACCCTTTTAGATTGCCTTGGAAACATAGTAATGGACCTGGAAATCAAAGGAAAACATTCAATAAACTTCAACCTAAGAAATTAACTAAATTAAAAATGGAAACCAAAACTTAAAGCTAGAATTCAAACAAAAAGGAAATTTATAAAAACCAAAATGTGGGTTGCCTCCCACAAAGCGCTTGTTTAAAGTCATTACCTCGACTCCTTTGCTTATTAATGGATTGAGGGGGGCTCTAAGAGATTTTGGGTGGCTCTTTTTTCAACCGGTTGTCCCGTCACAAAATGCTTGAGGCGTTGCTTGTTGACCTTGAAGGATCCAGTGGATTCACTCCACACCTCCACTGCTCCATACGGAAAAACTTGAGTTACTTGGAATGGACTTGACTAACGAGAACGGAGCTTCCTGGGAAAGAGTCTCAGCCTTGAATTGAATAGCAAGACCCAATCTCCTACTTGAAATTGGCACCTAAGGATGTGCTTATCATGCCATATTTTTGTTCTTTCTTTATATAACTTGGCATTGTTATAAGCATCAAGCCTCAACTCATCTAACTCATTCAATTGTAGGCATCTCTTCTTTCCAGCAGCTGACAAGTCAAAATTAATTGTTTTGACTGCCCAATACGCCTTATGCTCAAGCTCTACCGGCAGGTGATAGGGTTTCCCATATATCAACCAAAAAGGTGTGGTCCCTATCGATGTTTTATAGGCAGTCCTGTAAGCCCATAATGCATCATTAAGTTTGAGAGACCAATCTTTTCTTGCCTTCGAAACGGTCTTCTCCAATTTTCCTTGATTTCCCTATTTGATATTTCCACTTGCGCACTTGTTTGAGGATGGTAGGCTAGAGCCATCTTATTAGTGACTCCATATTTCTTCAAAAGATTTTGGAACTGTTGCTCGGTGAAGTGGGAACCTCCATCACTTATCACAGCTCGGGCCACTCCAAATCTTGGGAAAATCACCCTCTTGAAGAGCTTGGAAACTACTCTAGCATCATTGGTGGGGGATGCCACTGCTTCTACCTACTTAGACACATTGTCCATAGCCACTAGAATGTACTTGTTCTCGCATGAAGAACGAAAGGGTCCCATAAAGTCAATGCCCCAAACGTCAAATATCTCGACTTCTAAAATGCTGTTTAGGGGCATCTCATTCCTTCTGGATATGTTGCAAACTCTTTGACACCGGTCACATGCTCTTACTAAAGTGTGCACATCTTTGAAAAGCGTAGGCCAATAAAAACCAGCTTGGAGAATTTTAGCTACAGTCTTAGAAATGCTGGTATGGCCTTCACAAGGTGAACTATGGCAATGGAATATAACACTATAAACTTCTTCCTCCGGAATACACCTTCGGAAGATGCCATCTGCACACCATTTGTATAAGCATGGATCATCCCAATAATAAGACTTAATATCAGAAAAAAATTTGTTTCTCTGATGGTAGCTCAACCCCTCAGGTAGTATTCTACATGCTAGATAGTTCACGAAGTCTGCATACCAAGGAGAATCAGCATAAGTAACCATCAGGAGTTGGTCATCGGGAAAAGAATCATCTATAGGCAATTCATCTTTGTCATCTCTCATTAGATCGTGCCTAAGTCTTGAAAGTTGGTCTGCAACCACATTCTATGTTCCTTTCTTATCCCGGATCACAAGGTTAAACTCCTATAGTAAGAGGATCCATCTAATCAGTCTTGGCTTGGCATCCTTCTTACTTAGAAAGTACCTGATAGCAGCATGATCCGTGAACACTATGACTTCGAATCCTAGCAGATATTGTCAGAATTTATCAATTACGAACACTACTGCCAAGAGCTCCTTTTCAGTGGTGGAATAGTTAACTTAAGCTTTATCCAGGGTCTTACTGGCATAGTAAATGACATAAGGCTTTTTATCCCTCCTTTGCCCAAGTATAGCTCCTACGGCATAGTCACTTGCATCGCACATGATTTCGAAGGGAAGGCTCCAATCAGGAGGTTGGATGATAGGTGCGGATATAATCACCTCCTTCAACCTAAAAAAAGCATGCAAGCAGTCATTATCAAATAAAAATGGGACATCTTTAACGAACAAGTTAGTTAAGGATTTAGAGATTTTAGAGAAATCTTGGATGAATCTTCTGTAGAAGCTCTCATGCCCAAGAAAACTCCTCACTTCCTTAACGTTCAATGGTGGTGACATAGTCTGAATTGCTTATATCTTTGCTTTATCCACCTCTATTCCCCTTTCAGATACCAAATGTCCAAGAACTATTCCTTCTCTTACCTTAAAGTGGCATTTTTCCCAATTCAGTACCAAGTTGACTTCCTCACATCTCTTAAGTACCTGTGTCAAATTATTCAAGCAATCATCAAATGAGCTACCATATACAAAAAAGTCATCCATAAATACTTCCATTATTTCGTCAATAAAATCAGAGAAAATAGCCATCATGCATCTCTGGAAAGTGACTGGTGCGTTACACAATTCGAATGGCATCCTTTTATATGCAAAGGTGTCATAGGGACATGTGAACGTGGTCTTTTCTAGGTCGTTTGGATGGATAGGGATCTGAAAGAATCTTGAGTATCCATCCAGATAATAGAAGTGTGAATGTTTAGCCAATCTTTCTAACAACTGATCAATAAAAGACAAAGGGAAGTGATCCTTACAGATGGCCTTATTCAATTTTCTATAGTCAATACACATACGCCAACCCGTAACGGCTTTAGTAGGGATCAATTCATCATTATCATTGCTAACAACAGTCATACCTCCCTTTTTAGGAACCACATGGACAGGACTTACCCATTCACTATCTAAGATATGATAGATAATACCTGCATCAAGCAATTTAAGTATTTCCTTCTTGACTACCTCTTTCATGTTGGGTTGAGTCTCCTCTGGTGTTCCCTGGAAGGTTTATGATCATTGTCAACTATAATACGATGCATACAAATAGATGGACTAATCCATTTTATATCATCAATACTGTATCCAATCACTTTCTTAAATTTCCTAAGTATATCCAACAACTTACTAGTTTCCTCAGCATTCAGATCAACATTTACTATGACTGGATATGAAGAGTTAGGGTCCAGAAATTCATACCTGAGATTAGAGGGAAGAGGTTTTAGTTCTACCTTAGGTGCTTTGCTTTCCTCAACCTTTGCTGATTTTTCATTATGGTCCAGCTCCAGCTTTTCAAATTTCACTTATGAGGTGAGCTTGGGACACTCATCAAGCAATCTAGTATATGCATCAGCTTCTACCTGTTCAGCACAAGAGACAGAACTATTCAAAAGACAAAGTTCAAGTGGATCAGTAGGGCTTAAACTCATTGCATTATCAACCATATTTTGTTCAATTACATTAATCATGCAACATGTATCACCTAAGGATGGACATTTCATTGCATCATTAAGATTAAACTCAATCTTTTCATCCGCTACATTCAAGGTAAGCTTTCCATCTTTAACGTTTATAATAGCACCTGCAGTGGCTAGGAAAGGCCTTCCCAGAATGATGGGGATTTGACTATCTTCCTCAATCTCTAATACAACAAAGTCAATGGGTATGAAAAACTTACCTACCTTTAGAGGAACATCCTCTAATATACTTACCGGGTGAGTGACAGATCGGTCCGCTAACTAGAGAGAAATAGTTGTAGGCTTCAGATCTCCCATCTGGAGCTTCTTGCAAATGGACAATGGCATAAGACTTACACTTGCTCCGAGATCACATAAAGCTTTAGTGATCTGCACATCTCCAATAGAACAAGGTATAAAGAAGCTCCTAGGGTCCTTGAGTTTGGGAGGCAATTTGTTCTGGATCAAGGCATTGCATTCTTCAGTTAATGCCAAAGTGGCATACTCCTCAATCTTCCTCTTATTAGAGAGGATCTCCTTCAGAAATTTGGCATATGAAGGCATCCGAGAGACAGCCTCCAAGAATGGAATATTGATGTGCAGCTTTTTCAACACATCCAGAAATTTTCCATACTGTTTTTTTAACTTGGCCTTAGCTAGTCTCTGAGGGAAGGGAACTGGTGGCTTGTATGGTTCAGGAGCCACATAATTAAGCTCATTTACTTCCTTCCTTCCACTAATTGGCTCTTCTTCTTCATTTACTAGCTCAGGCACATCTCTTTTCTCATCTTCCTTATCTTCCTCCTTTCTCACTGGTTCATCCAATTGCTTACCACTTCTCAAAGTGATAGCTTTACAGTGTTCTCTAAGATTCTTAGGCTGGCAGGGAACTTACCAAAATTTTTGGTTGACGCGCTCGCTTGCTGTGCTATTTGGGTCTTTAGCATCTTGTTATGCGTAGCAAGTGAATCAACTTTCGAAGCCAAGTCCTTAATGGCTTCATTCATATTGTGATTCTGTGCTCTAAATTCCTTATTCTGCTTACTCTGTGTGGAGATGAAATTCTCCATTAGAGCCTCCAGATTTTATTTTGGTTGAGGAGGAGAAGGGTTGAATGGCCTTGTATTCTGAAAGCCTGGAGGTTGCCTGAAGTTATTCTAGGGCTGTTGACCAACGTTCGGCTTATATGAAAGGTTAGGGTGATTTCTCCAGCCTGGATTGTAAGTATTGCTGTATGGATGATTCCTTTGATTGTTCACAAAATGCACCTGCTCACAATCCTGAGCTGTAGAACTTCCAAGCTGACACTCGTTGGCTGCATGGCCAACACCTCCACAAATCTCACAGGATGCAGACGAAGAAGGGGAACCAACAGCATTGATGCTTAGTTTATCCAACTTCTGAAATAAAGCATCAACTTTAGAAGTTAGATGATTGAATGCATCTACTTCATACATACCTGTTGGTTTTTTGGGTTGTCTCTCACTAGACCAGGAGTAGTGGTTCTGAGCCATGTCTTCAATCAACTCATAGGCCTCATTTACTGTCTTGTTCATCAGTGCTCCTCCAGCTGCAGCATCCACAGAAATTCGGGTTCTGTAAATTATTCCATTGTAGAATGTATGGACTATCAACCATTTTTCCAGCCCATGATGTGGGCATACCCTGAGGAGCTCTTTGAATCTCTCTCAATCCTCATATGAAGATTCTCCATCCTTCTGAGCAAAAGTAGTGATCTGATTCCTCAGGTGGGCCGTCTTGCTCGGTGGGAAGTACTTGGCCAGGAAAGCTTGAGAAAGCTGTTGCCAAGTGGTAATAGACCCTGATGGAAGAGAGTGCAACCATGCACGTGCCTTGTCCCTCAATGAGAAAGGGAACAATCTCAACCTGATAGCATCTGAGGAGACCCCATTCAACTTCAGGGTGTCGCAATACTCCAAAAATACAGAGAGGTGGAGATTAGGGTCTTCAGTAGGCGACCCTCCAAACTGGTTCTGCTGAACCATCTGCAAGAGAGATGGCTTCAACTCGAAGTTATTAGCTTCTACCACTGGCCTGACTATGCTGGGATTTAGGCCATGAGTGTCTGGGGCAGTAAAGTCCTTCAATGACCGGTTATCTCTTTCCCCCATAGTAGTTGCAGAATTCTCTTGCAGCTGTCTTCTTCTTATCCTTCGCAAGGTGCGCTCAATCTCGGGGTCAAATTCAGCAATGAATTTGTGGCCTCTTCGGAAAAAAGAGAAACACACCTATAAAGGAAGAAAAGAAGCAAAAATCAGCAAAGGAAAATTATGCAGAAAAATAGAAAAGAAAAGAAAAAAAATGATTTAGTCTAGCTATTTCGTAAAATATCTAATATTGGCTTTGTTTCCCGCCAACGAGTCCAAAAACTTGTTGTGTGTATGTTTTATCAAATACCGCAAGTGCACGGTGTAGCTGTAGCTAGTCCGAAAAGGATGGGTCGTGTCCCACAGAGAACAATGTCAACTACTAGAATTCCACAAAATATGCTATCTAAATCGATGTAATTCGATCAGAGAGTGTCACAATTAAATAGATGCAAATAACCAATTAAACAAAGCCTAGGGTTACGGTTCACCACACTTGTGATACTCAACAATTGATATTTACCTCTAATTGCAATTGTCTAGATTATTGGGGATGGTTTAGCTTCAATTAATTAGAAATCTCTTTCAAGCATTACTAATCGTACCTAGGTTAATCAAATTACCTACTTTCATGGTTCTTAGCTTAACCTAAGTCCATTAAGATTTATGCCAACCATAGAATGCAACTAATCAGTTTTCTCGTTCCCATTAATTGATTCAATCCTAGAGTATCTTAAACTACTTTCGTGATTAAGATATCCCTAACTAACTATTGGGTTCCAGTTTTAATCTTCACCTTCCAGTTCATCGATTAAATACCTAAGACATGATATACTGGTGATCAGGAATTCTATCAACTAATTCATGCATATAGTAGTCAATCCAAATTAATCTAGTAATAATTACAATTAGGGTTTCGCAATTCAGGTCATAAGCACAGTATCATTGTATCACAATTAAGTTCACTGAAACTCTAGATTGAATTTACTCACACATCATCAAAACAAGAATCAAATTCATCATCATTGAGTAAATCATAGTAGTTCAGTACAATTGAAAGAGAATGAGTAGAAGTAGAAGAAGAAAATTGAAAATAGAAAGATAGAACCTGGTGTACAGATAAATTCAAATGAATTACAACCTTGAATGCCGTAAAATCTACTATAGAACATCAAAATAATCAATAATCTATGTAAAAACCTAGTCTAAATGTGTTTCCTAAGCCTAAAAGTTGTTTCTCCAGCGTTTTCTATGTCCTCCTCTGTTCAGCTGCGCATCCCCAGCCTCGCCCTTTTTTTGGCGGCCAAAAACCCTAATTTTAACATTTTGTTTGGACCCCGAAGCACGTCCGTGCTTCGGGCTAGAATCTAGGGAAATCCTGCATCTCTTGCTCAGAGCACGGCCAGGCCGTGTTGCAGGTCACCGAGCATGGCCTAGCCGTGTTGTATGCTACCATGCTCCTTTCTTCATGATTTTTTATGTGTAGCCTCCTTGCTTCCTCCTTAGCATGTCTCAAGTCTTTTTGGCTCTTTCCATGATTGCTTTTCCTTGCTTCTTGGCTTCTTTTGCTCTCATGCAACCATAAAACAAACCACAGCAGTACCCTGAACAAAGTATGACTAAAAGCATAGAAATAATCACAAGTTACTATGAATTAGGGGACAAAATATGACTAATAAGCACTCAAAATTCCCCTTTATCAGATACTAGTTTGATAGACCTTCTAGTGGAACACCCTAAAGCTCTAAGAATTCCTTCTACAACATCAAAAAATATTTGTGGGTACTCTTGAATATCTAGCCTAGAAAAATTTGGGGGGTTTTAACTTTAGGAATTACGGTAATGTCACCAAAATCCCTGTAAATCGGTCATCTTGTTCAGCTAGTCTTTCTAGTTCTTACTTATATGAGCATTTTTTGGTGGCTGGCCATCCCTCTTGCTCTGTTCTACTATAAATCTCGCCAATGTCTCTAAGCTCTTGTATATGCCAGTAATCATTTTGGTTGTTCTGTCATATGGCTCTTGAGGGGGTTCTACTCTCTCCTCAGAGATTCTATCAAATATATAACCCTATTCATATTATCTTAGGGTTCTTATACCTCTTGCACACCCTCTGCCTCTTTTTCTAGGCTGACCTCTGCCACAGCCTCTTTGTATAGGGATTGCAAATTGTGCAAATATTCCTGTAGAGGGTGCATGATCTGCACTTCCTCTAGCAACTGCTCTAATTCTTGGCGACATAATATATTATACAAAACAAAACACCTTTTTAAGATACCATAATATTCAATCAAATTTATACTAGAAATTTTAGCAAACTCAAAATAAAAAGGAAATTAACATCCTATAGAATCCCTTAGTAGCACATAAAGTATAAATATGTCCGGCATATATCTATACTAAAGGTCCTACTAAAAAATCCTTTGCTTTGATACCAACTTGTCATGCCCCTAATTTAAGGCACGTGAAACACATATTTCACAAATAGATATTTATCATCACATGTATAATACAATCCTTTATCATGGAAAACAGATACATATAGGGTAACTCATGTAAACACAACATACAGACCCAGTTTATAAGTATCAAAGTAACAGTAGAAGCAAGGATCTTGCCTGTGGCATACAGAGCATACTCGAGAGTACAAATATATTATAAATAAAACACTGTGAGCCTTGGAAGTAACTTAGGCTCACCGAGAGTGTATATCACCTAGTTGATCATGCGTCTGCAAGACCAGACTCTGTATCCTTATATAAAAACATGTAAATATTGTGCTGTGAGTTTGACAACTCAATGAGCAGATAAAGCCTCCCATGATCTTTTAGGTCAGCATATGGATGCACTCATATGTTAAAATTTTCATATAGAAAATACGGTTTAGAAGTACATCCATACGGGACCCACATTTTAAATATTTTCAATTCAAAATATAATCATATATTCAAAACTAGATATAGTATGGTTGATCATAAAATAAATATTGTCATGCATCAAAGTATTTCACATGCAAATATTAGGAGGATCCCATATCAAAACCATTAGATAATCCCCAAGTACACAGCAAGGGATGGCAAATCACATATCAGAAGGTCGACATTTTGCCCAATCGGTATTTTGCCCAGATTGGAGGCATCCTGTTCTCTTTCACATAATAGATCCTATGTGTTGGCTGTCACATGATGCTAGCAACACCCCTACTAGCTGAGGTCTCAAGCTCTACCAGGGCTAACATCTCCTGTTGTTAGCAAATAATGATTCTAATAAGATTCCTCCACAGAACATAATAATTGCATAAATGGCATATGTTCAAAATAGAATTTACAGTATAATACAAAAATTTTAGTTTGAGTTCAGTTCTCTTTCATAAAATTTCCAGTCAGAGTTTAACACATATCGATGCCCCTTTTTCTAAGGCACCCTTATAGTTATACAAATCAATGCCATGTTCACAAAATATTCCCTTTTAAAAATGATAAGAAATGTACTTAGAAACACATGTTCAATGGGTTTTAAAATCAATATGTAAAACCATACTCTTCTTGAACAATATGCTAACTAGTAAGCAAATTGGATAATTTAAATCATTTCAGAGGCTTATAATAGCATAAATAACAAGCAGAAAGAACCAATTATACATTTAAAGTTCCAAAAGAGCATAGGGTAAGTCATAGAAGGGATTATCTACTCACAAGGCTAAGATTTCAAGTTGGATAGGCCTCAAATGCACTTTTTAAAGACAAATTTGACCAAATAGACCTTAAAAACGAGTTTAGAGGGTTCAAAAACCCAGGAAATGACTCCAAAATCGTAAAATTTGGTCTTTGAGAGCTTGATCAACACAACAAGGTTACTATTACATGCGTTGCACGCGCCACCTACAGGGGCTGCGCATGGGCTTCATGCCCCAGGAGGGAAGAAGCATGTTTTGGCGCGTGATGAGTCTACAAGAGTGATCTGATTTCGAAATTTAAGATCCTAAAGTTTTTCCACCTCATGAATCTATCTATGGTGTTAGTTTTTCATTTTGAGGACTCTAAATAGGAGTTTAGGAACTAACCTTTTTAGGGGATTTTCTCCTCTATTTTTTTTATAGATTTCCAGCCAAGTTTCTAGAATCCAATTAGATGGATTTATAGATCTTGTCATTTTGAGTCCATTGGTGGTGGTGCTAATGAAATCTGAGGTCTTGAAGTGCTAGAAATCTAGAGAGAAGTTTTGGGGTTTTTAGAGATAGAAAATAGGGGGAGAGAGAGTGATTTAGATTTTCTAGCTTCCTTGTGTGGCAGATGCACTAAAATATCATGGGGGACCAAATAGCAAAATTTGATTTATTGGGGGTGTCCTTGGAAATTTTCATTATTTACATTTTGACCTTTAAACTTTTAGGAAATTACATTTTGGCTATTATCTTTATAATTCTTTAAACATTGTGATAAATAAACACATTTTCAAAGGTACTTATCTCCATTTATCATAATTCTCTCTTACATTTATAATTTTTCTTTAAGTTAGGGTTTTTCATTTATTTAGGGTTTTTCTTTAATTTAGGACTATTACAAATATACATTTTTAGTATAGGGGGTGAGGTATGAAACTTGAAATTGTAGATAACTGTGTTGCATTGTATTCTTTTTAATAATTGTATAACCATACAGCACTAAATTATTTAAATGCATGAATTTGACCCTATTTAAAATTCTAAATATATGATTTTCACAATTTTAGTATCTTTATTTCATTAGCAATTGTGTGATTGTGTAAAAAATTATGTTTTGAATGGTCTATTAGACTACTAGCCAATGATTCGATTGAGTTTAAAATGTTTGCTTTTGAAAAATGAAGAAAAATTACATTTATACGTCAATTTGAGTCTTCATGAAATTTATAACTAACTAAAGATTCTTGAAAATATTAAGCACTTAGCCTTGAATAATTAATTCATCCAATATTTAGAGAAGGTTTATATGATTCAAAAACATTTTGGGATTTGAATAAGGACTCCATAACTTATTCAATTACTACTTGAGGTGAAATACTAGGACAAAATCATATCTAGGAAATGATTTTATTATTATTAGATTGATTGAGCTTCTCTAGCCTACCCATATTATATGATATCCCTAGTTCCCTATTTTGAGCACAATGAAACTTTTTCTTTCATACCTATAAATATTTTAAGCTAAAATTCAAATATTTTTTCCTCATAACTTTGCCCTATTCACTTATATTCATGATTGTTGTATTAGAAATATCATTAAGGTCACGCCCCTAATTTTAGGGCACATGAAACACGTATACTATGAACATATATTTTCCTTAAACATGAATATTCCAATCATTTATCATGGAAATAAATACATATAGGTTCTCCTATACATATACCATATATAGACAAAGTCCATAAACATTAGAGTAACAGCAGAAGCAGAGATCATGCATGTGGTATATAGAGCATACTCTAGAGTATAAGTACAATATAAATCAAAATCTACGAGTGATAGAAACAAAGTAGGCTCACCCAGAGATCATGTCGTCTAGCTGGTCAACTATTTGAAGAGAAATGACCAAACTCTATATTCTTATCTAAGAAACATATAAACATCGTGTCGTGAGTTTGATAATTCAGTGAGCATATAATACCTCCTATGACCTCTTAGGTCAACATATGTATGTACTCATATTTTAAAATTTGTCACAAAAAATACAGTTCAAAAGTACATTCATATGGAACCCGCAATTAAAATATTCTCAGTTCATATTGTAACATCCCTAATTTCGTTTCTTTGATAAAAGTACATAAAAATTTAATTAAGGAAATAAAATTTATTAGACAATATTTTAGATATCTAAGGAAATATAATCCTTAGAAATTCTTCACCTTATGTATATGCATAGAAAATGTTTCTAACATTAAGAGAACAAATAAAGAGGGAAAACCTAATAGGAAAGAAATTAGAAATAACATACTAAAGAGATGCAAAAATCTTGGATAAGGAAGATAAATTTTTAGAAACAAGTAAAGGTCTTAAAATTTCAAGAACATTGAATTAGGGTAATTTTTCCTAATTCAAGAACTAGAGTTACTAAGTTTAAAATCTTTACCCATACATTGGGCTTTTACCTATGGACACTTCATATAGAGTTTTTTCCACTTCACATAAGTTTCTAGCAAGCCATTCGATAACCTAAGCAAGAAATAAAACATAGACTTGGACTAGGATATAGTAATTGGACCAATAGCCCAAAAATTATGAAAATGTGACCAAGCCCTCCAAGAAAGGTAGAATTTTATCCAAAGCGAAGAAAATGGGTAGGAATAAGCCCATAATGGGTAGGAATAAGCACAAATCCAAGAGGAAAAATAAAATAAATTAGGTGATGATATAATAATGTAATAATAAAGACTAGGTTACATGGCATTAAGACAAAAATTTAGCAAGTGGTGTGATTCTACATTCATCATTTTGGCAAGTGGCATGATAATACAAGGCTTTAGGACAAAAACATCTATATCCTACACTCATAATTCTAGCAAGTGGTATGATAATACATGGCATTAGGACAAAACATTCCTATCCCACACAAATAATATCAGCCAAATAATGGAGATTCAAGGGCTAGAAATTTGCCACCTAAAAAGGCAAACCTATCATACTTGTTTAAGACAAAAGAAAATGGAAAAGAATCCCTAAATTAAAGGGACCTTGTCCCTTATCTTAAGAACATATCATCATAATTTTCAAAATACAAATCTCCTTTTCCTATGCATATCTTGACTAAGGAAGAGGAAGACAAGAACATAAGTTGTTTGTTTTCTAAAAATTCAACAAAGTGTATCCTAATTGTGATAAAGTAGACCCATGATCATGAAAGGTGAATTATTTGGTGGTCTATATAAGAAAACCCACCCTTAAAACATTATAATTTCGTCCAAGTGAGGAGAGGAAAAATAAAAGCAAGGTAGAGTGAGGAATGGAGAGGAAGAAAGGAAGAAAGAGGAAGGAGAAGTCTAGGGGACTAAGTGCTCCAGGTAAGTTTAACAATATTTATTTTTGAAGAAAGCTTTTGAAACTTATAATATTTATATGAGATTTTGATCTTAGAAATTTGATGATTGGTCATGATGTTGCTATATCATGTTACATATTGATCTTGCATGTGATGTATGTTTGAATACTTAGGTTGGTGTAGATAGTTCTGCATGGGTATGGCTATGGGTGGCAGAATTTTAAGCTTCGGTGTTTTAATTTCTGGGAAAAATCTATAAGGAATTAAAATAAATGGTTAACAGAAGAATTAAAGATATATGTGTCATGGATTTTTATCCACTGGAATCATTCAATTTGAAGTCCATATGTGGTAGATATGGTCCGATTAGTAGTCAAAGGTCAGAAAATGGTTCATCAGGGAATAATATGTTAGGACAGCTTCAGTATTTTAATTTCTGGGAATTCTATATATGGAATTAAACTAAATGGTTAAGAATTATAGCTATGTGTGTCATGGATTTGTAGCCACTGTAATCATTCAATTTGGAGTCCATATGTTCTAGATACGGTCCGATTAGTAAGCAAAGGTCAGAAAATGGTTCATCAGGGAAGAATATGTTAGGATAGCTTCTGTGTTTTAATTTCTGGGAATTATCTGTATGGAATTAAAATAAATGGTTAACATAGGAATTATAGCTATGTTTGTCATGGATTTTAAACCACTGGAATCATTCAATTTGGAGTTCATATGTGGTAGATATGGTCAGATTAGTAAGCAAAGGTCAGAAAATGGTTCATCAGGGAAGAATATGTTAGGATAGCTTCTGTGTTTTAATTTCTGGGAATTATCTGTAGGGAATTAAAATAAATAGTTAACATAAGAATTATAGCTATGTGTGTCGTGGATTTTAAACCACTGGAATCATTCAATTTGGAGTCCATATGAGGAAGATATGAGCTGATTAGTAGTCAAAGGTCAGAAAATGGTTCATCAGGGAAGATTATGTTAGGACAGCTTCTGTATTTTAATTTCATGGAATTATCTGTATGGAATTAAAATAAATGGTTAACATAAGAATTATAGCTATGTGTGTCATGGATTTTTAGCCACTGGAATCACTCAAGTTTTCAAAGGTCAGAAAATGGTTCATCAGGGAAGAATATGTTAGGACAGCTTCTGTATTTTAATTTCTGAGAATTATCTGTATGGAATTAAAATATATGGTTAACATAAGAATTATAGATATGTGTGTCACGGATTTTTAGCCACTGGAATCACTCAAGTTGGAGTCCATATGAGGTAGAAATGGTCTGATTAGTAGGTAGAGGTCAGAACCTATCCGAGAAGAAATAACCTATACATTTATGGAGTAATATCACCTTGATTTCTTAATCTTTCGCTACAATGTTCAACATAATAGTTTTAGATAATTGTTTAATCTTGAAATTGACACAAAGATTACCTACATCAGAGTTAAATTGAGGGAGTTATGCTCTGATTAGTAAGAGAAGGTTAGATAGGATGAAAACCTGCATCAAGAAAATAAAGAAATAAAATTAGTATTTAAAAAAGAAGATGAATCTTAATAAATGACTAGTATAGCCATAGCCATTGCCATTGTTTGAACTTCTTACCATCTTAAGTGTAAAATTCTGACATGGAAATATTTAATAAAGTGATATTTGAAATGGTTATGTTTATGGCATGATTACCAATGATTTATGGTAATAGTTATATTTTGATGAACATACTTGTTATTGAAAGCATATTCTTGGCTATCATTGTGAAAAGAAAAAAAATGAGCACGGTCACATGACAATCCGTGTGGTGCACCAGTAGGGGACGCCCTACCAACGGTTATGATTATGATTATGAGAAAAGAAAGAGAAAGTGTGCCATGTCGGACGGAGCGAGAAAAGCCCGTACCGAAGAGTAGAGGATACTCACCCTGACCGGGGTAGCTTGAAATGAGAATAAGTTGTTGGCCATGATATGATATTCTAAAAATAGTTACTCCTGTCATACATATTATTACTGTATGATTCTTATGTGCCTAGATATAATGCATTCATGTGACCAAAGATATTTTCTGTAGTTTATACAGCTGAACATGATGTGATGAGCTATATTGATGATGATTTATTGTTGAACTTACTGGGATTTAATTCTCACTATATTTCCATATCATGTTCAGAAAATTAGTTATGCAGATTTTTCTATAGCTCTGGCTTTTAGTGCACGTTGGATCGAGTACTTTATGTTGGGCAGATCCCAGAAGCAAATAAAATGTTTGTGGTCGAGTTGGCTTAAATCCCGGTGAAGGTGCAACCACCCGCACCTGTATCTCCGTAATTGGTCAACCAGAATAAATAAGATGTAGATTTTTATGTGTTTGATATGTTGTACGTATGTTTTGATTAATGACATGTATGTAAACTCTGTATTTTATAAATTAAATAAATGTTATATTGAGTTAAGTTGTAACGAGGTAATAACTTGATGGTATTTTTTTTTAAAAAAAAATTGATACTTAAATGGAGTTGTTACACATATCACATTCAGATATTCAAAATCATATGCAATACGTATGATCATTATTCAAATATTGTAATGCATCAAAACCTTTCACATGAAAGCATTAGGAGGATCCCATATTAGAACTACCATATTAGAGTTCAGGCCCTTCTGTACTTTGTTGCTGTAGGATTTGCCTAAATTCAGCATCCCACTGAGGTTTGCCCTACCACCATTCAAGAAGACAAGCAAATGGACGCTAATATGAGTATTTTCCAAGCACACGCAAAGGAAGGCCAATCACATCTTATATAATTGGAATCTCATCCATATAGGAGGCATCCTACTTTCCATCACATATCATATCCCATGTGTTGACCCTCACATGAGGCTAGCACCAGCCCTACTAGCTGAGGTATCAAGGTGCACTAGGGCTAACATCAACTGCTATTAGCAGACATTGTTTCCAATAGAATTCCTGCACAGAAAATATCATATGCACTAAGGTGAAAATATCATATCTGTAACCACATATGATACAATATGATCTTAAATCAAACTTAATATGCATTAAAACATTTCACATGAAAACATTTGGTGGATCCCATATCAGAACCACCATATCAGAGTTTAACCCATTCCGTACTTTGGTGGTCTAGGATTTGCCTAAACTCAGTATCCCACTAAGGTTTGCTCTACTACCATTCAAGTGGACACGCGGAGGGACTCTATATGGGTATTTCCCAAGCACACAGCAAGGGAAGGAAAATCACATATCATATAATTGGCATCTCGCCCATATAGGAGGCATTCCACTCTCCTTCACATGTCATCTCTCGTGTGTTGTCCCTCACACGAGGCTAGCACCACCCTCTACTAGCTAGGTTATGAAGGTGCACTAGGGCTAACATCACCTACTGTTAGCAGACAATGTTTCCAATATGATTCCTCCATGGAAAATATCATATGAACATATGCCATATAATCTAGTATAAAATTCTCAATATAATACAGACTTTCAGTCTCAGTACAGATTCATCTGCCATAAATTCCCCATTCAGGGTTTATCACATGTACATGCCCTTTCTCGAGGCAATCATATAACTTTATAAATAATGTCACATGCATAAATATTCACTTTATCATTTAATGAGAAATACATGTGAAATCAGATACACCATGAGTTCAGAAATTCATTTTCAAAACTATACTATTCCTGAACCAAATTTCAAATTGTAAGCAATTTAGATAATTTTAATGCA
Source organism: Gleditsia sinensis (assembly GCA_037074535.1). NCBI lineage: Eukaryota > Viridiplantae > Streptophyta > Magnoliopsida > Fabales > Fabaceae > Gleditsia > Gleditsia sinensis. The sequence continues at coordinate 38,623,587 of CM073467.1, forward strand.
TTTCATAAACATATAAAAGTGTAAATATCTCATAAACATAATCAAATACATGCTTAAAGATAAAGAAGAGTATGTGGCAAGTCATAGGAAGAATCATCTACTCACAAGGTAAGGGCTCCAGATTGGACAACCCCAAAATGTAATTTTCCAATCCACATTTGACTAAACAGACTTCAAAAACGTGTTCGGAGGGTCCAAAAACTCAAAGAAATGACTCCGAGAATTTGGTCGCTATTCATGGTTGGAAAATACTATTTATAGCCGAAAAATACTATTCACCAAGAATAAAAAGTTGTCAGATAGGTGAAAAATTTTATATCTTAAGGTTTATCTAGCTTCTGAACCTATCTACGGTGTCAGATTTCCAATTTGAAGTCTCTAAGTAAGGGTTTACCTTTTTCTGAGATGTTCTACTTTCGATCAATGGCGATTTCACGACTGATTTGAAAAATTGTTCAGTCAAAATCGTAGTATTCTCTGTCCTGAATCTAGTGGTACCTTTAGTTTTGAGATCAGAAGCTAATAGCCATTCCAGATCTAGAGAAAAAACATGGAGATACTATTCACACTATTTCACTACTCATCAGTTTCGCAGAGTTCCACATTCCTCTCCGTTATGTCTCCCCTTCTCCTTTTCTCTTTTATTTTTTTATAATAATAATAATAATAATTATTTAATAATTGAATAATAGGATTTATTTTATATATATTCATATAAATACTATTTTTCATTCTAAAACATCCCAAAATTTTTTAAAAATTTACATTCTCATAAATCTTTAGTTAAACTCTTAAATTATGACTTTTCTTTATAAAAGTATTAATAAAAAAAATCACAAAATAAATATCTTTATACATAATAAAAGAAAGAATATTTCTAAAAATACAATAAAATTTTATTAAAGGCCAATATAATTATTTTAAACAAAAATATATTTACTTCCAGCAAAACATGCATAGTCATTTTTTAAAAAAATCATACTTGTTTATAATAAAATATTTAAAAATAAAAATTTTGAGATATTACAATTAACGCTTAATTTTAAAAGGGTGGGTGGAAGAGTGGAGAAGGTTTAAGAGAAAAAGGAAAAAGAAAGAAATAGAAAAATTGAAATGCAAAAGAAAAAGCATGAGAAAAATGGAAGAAATGAAGAAAAATATGAATAATTTTTTATAGAAAGAAAGGGATAGAAGAAACCGAGTTTGAGGGTTAATTTCCCTAAGATTCCAAGAAAGTTCAAGAAAAGAAAATAAATTAATCATGTGTTGAATGGGTGAATTAAAGCCTAAATTATCCTTTTGTATTACCTTTTACCTCAGGCACTTTACAAGCATAAGATAGCCCTATTGATGCTAGATGTGGTAGAAAGTTTACATTAATGGAGAGTGACATGAAACATAAGCCTATGAAGTTCCTAAAATATGAATTATTTAGATATATTCATTTGATTTTTTTTGGGTTATATAAAATCATTTAAATGTAGGGGACTAATTTATCGAAGGCCACTCATACACTCAAGATTTAGAAGGAAAAATATAAATTTCGTTTGAATTAAGTTTATACATAACTATGATATTTTCGAAATTTTTCCTGAGCTACAGATGTCTTGAAATTCTTGAGGAAAGAATTAAAACGTCAGGCACTCATTATATAATTTTGTGTTTGTTTGATTTTGTCCTAGTTTTATTTTTCCTAAGAACAAGCAAAATGTTAAGTTTTGGGGGTATTTGGTAAGTGAATAATTCTTCACAAATTAAATATCTTTAATCTAGTTTTTTTTGTAAGTTTTTAAGTAAAATAAGTTAGGAATTTATTTGATTTTATGTTTTGTCTTATAGAAAGAAAGAGAGTGAAAAATGAAGAACAAATGTAGAAAGAAGTAAAATTACAGAGAATAAAAAGAAAACACTCAGCGTCTTGTAACATCCTTAAATTTTTATTTGTCCTAAATTTACCCAAACATAGTTCTAAAATGTATACAAGAAAATTGGAAAGTGTAGTGAGAATATTAAAGAAGAAATAGTATTAAAATGGATGATGGGGTACATAAGTGCAATATTAGCACCATGCTTAAGGAAAAAGGAGTAATTGAGCAAGAATTATTATTTTTAGAAATTTAGGATGAGAAGTAGTAATTATAATATTTTTAGAAAAATAATTTTTGAAGGAAGAACATATGAATTTTCATTGTTAGAAAAATTAAAAGTACCATATAATGGAATGTGAAGATAAATAAATGTAGAATTTTAGATAAGAAGTTAAGTTATGATAATTATCCTAACTAGAGATATAAGTCTTACTAATTGGGCTTTAGAAAATTAATTAAAGAGAATTAGGAGTGGGGAAATCCAAACATAGCCTAAGTATATACATAGGGGACACCTCAACTTATTAATCATTACATTTAGGAAATATCTAATCTAGCATTTATAGGTGGTGGTGGAAGAGCTAATACATGAAGCTTTAGCCAGCATAGAGAACTGGAGAAAAGGAGGGAAAAACTAGCAGAAAAAAACTTAAGGGGAAGGAGGAACAATAAGGAGAAAAGTGGAAGAAAAGCTTACCACCCAAGATAGGTAGGTTCTTTTCATCTCCATGTTTGTATTTTTCTTCTTTCTTTTAGTTTATTAGGTTATTTTTTGCTCATGAAGAGGTATAGAACAGTAGCTGAGAAAGGGAGAGAAGTGGCATGAAAAAGAAAAGAAGGAAAGGGAAAAGAAAGGCTAAGCAAGAAGAGGAAGAGAAGCTTATAGAAAAAGTAGTTTTAGGTAGGTTTAACAATGAATCTCTTTGTGAATTATTTTCTAAAAAATATGGAAAAGAAATTCTTGGTAGTTTTTGTGTAATATTCACTGTAAGTTTTCATGGAAAATTATAGTTTGGAGCTAGTTATGTATAGCCATAAGTGAGATATTCTTGATGTGAATGTATCATGTATGCTGTGATTGAAATTATGCTTGAATAACTTGAGTTTTGTGTCTGAAATAGCAGGTTACCAACTCTGTTTTTGGTTGAGAATTGTGGGTATATACTTATGATGTTAGAAAATGGTACAGAGAAAGGGCTAGAGCATTTGAATGTGTATGTGAAGGCTAAATACCTAGAAGCTACAAGGATGAGTAATTCAGTTTTTTTAGGGATTTTAGTTAGGCTAACCATGATATTAATATAGGGTGATGTTAAGTTGAGTTAAATCTTATGAAAGAGATAATAAGCTGAAGAAAAATAGGTGATGGGAGTAGGTACCCTAATACTTGGCCGAATGCACGTGTGATAGAAGGAAATGACAAAAAGCTTGCTAATAAGTATGGTAGGAATGGTTTAGACAATGGATGATATTAAAAGTAAGTAAGTGTATTAAGATAAAATTAGAGAGATGAAGAAAGTAGATAAAAGTAATGGAAATGTAAAATTAAATAATTGTGTGATCAAGAATGAAATTGTATAGACACAAATGACTAAATAATAATAGAATGGAATAATAGATATGGATTAAGTCAATTAGAATGATTAATGAACTCTAGAGGCTAAGTTAAAAATGAATTAAGGGAATTTATAACTTTGCACCTTAGGTGAGGCAAAAGTGAGTAATTCACATACCTAAATTAAATTATGTTCTTTTAGCCTAGCACTACATGTATTCTAGTTTATAAAGTAAATAAATGGGTTAGGTGTCTTGGTACTACAATATAAGTAATTGTGATGAGGTAATATGAATAAAAGAACAAAGCTTGAAGAGGATTTAAATAGGCCATGGTAAATGATGAAAGCAAACGAAAATACCAAATGAAGAGTAAAATTAACCAAATGAATAGTGAATTCCTTTCTTAGCAATGCTAGAACAAGGCCAGCTTTGTAATGCCCCCAATTTACGGGCACATGAAAAAATATTTTTCTTTTTGCAATCAGATATTTACCATAACATGCATAGCACTATTCTTTGTCATGTAAATAGATACATATAGGTTCTCTCATGTATACACATTATACAGACCAAGTTATAAAAATTAAAGTAACAACAGAAGTAGGGATTCTGCTTGTGGCGTTTAGATCATACTCTAGAATACAAAAACAGTATAATTCAAAAACTGTGAGCCTTAGAAGCAATGTAGACTCACCCAGAGAATATGTCACCTAACTGATCACCTATCTGTAGGATTAGATTCTATATTCTTATCTGAAAAATGTGAAAATATCGTGTAGTGAGTTTAACAATTCAGTGAGTAGATAATACTTCCTATGACCTCTTAGATCAGCATATGGATGTACTTATATTTTCAAATTTATCACATAGAAAATTACAGTTTGAAAGTACATCCATATAGGACCCGTATTTCAAATATTCTCAAATCAAAGGATATTCATATATCCAAAATCATATGCAATACAATATGATTATTAATCAAATATTGTTATGTATCAAAACATTTCCCATGAAAACATTAGAAGGATTCCATATCAAAACCATCAAATAATTCCAAACACACAACAAGGGATAGTGTTATGTTTAGCTGTATAAGCTACAGAAAAATATCAAGCTTTTGAGAAAAAATCGTAATTTTTCTTGATGCATAATTAACATACTATATATGCACTAAAAATCCACTATTTTTACATAATACTCAAGCATGTCACAGCTCTCATTATACTCAATTCACTCATTTGCTATATGCATAGTGAAGGATTGACTACAGTCACAATAAGTGATCAGAGAATATGAGTACATCACCCTCTTGTCCCCTCACATTACCACTGTCACCCGGTTGGAGCAGCCCTTCTTTGGCTCACTCAGGCTAATAGGGCATCCCCTACTTGGTACTGTCTCAAGCCATAGAACCCATCAATATTCATCAATACATATATATATATATATATATATATATATATATATATATATATATATATATATATATATATATATATATATATAACTTTATAGCTTTACAGATCAATGTCTCGTGCACATAATATTCACTTTCCCAAATAATGATAAATACATTTAGAACCACATATTCAATGAGTTTCAAAATCTATTTGTAAAACCATACTTTTCTTGAACTATGTGCCAGTTCGTAAGTAAAACAGATATTTTAACACATTTTAGAAACTTATGATAGCATAAATAATTTGTAAACAAAACCAATTATACATTTAAAGTGCAAGAAGAGCATATGATACGTCATAGAAAGAATTATCTACTCACAGGAAAAAGCTCCAGGTTGGACAGCTCCAGAATGCAATTTTCCAATCCAAATTTGACGAAATAAAGCTCAAAAATGAGTCTAGAGGGTCCAAAAACTTAGGAAATGACTCCAGGAGCTTGGTTAATGTTGGTCAACGATGGGAACTGTTCACGGCTGAAAATATTGTTCACATTGGCGGGATCACTATTCATGCCGATTGGAATTACTGTTTTCACACATCGAAATCACTATTCACGATAGTCGGAGTTACTGTTTATGACACAAAAAGTTGTCAAATGACTATGAAACAATATATCCTATAGTTTATTTATCTCCTGAATCCATCTATTGTGTTAGATTTTCAATTTGAGGTCTCTCAATAGAACTTTCAGAGTTTACCTTTTTCTAAGATTTCCTACTTCCGATATGTGGTTATTCTTCAGTCGATTTGAAAAATTGCCCAGCCAATGTCGTAATACTCTTCCTCCTAAATGTAATGGTACCCTTAGTTTTGAGATCGAATGCTCGAAAGTACTCCAGATATAGAGAGAGAAAATGGAGGAGAGAGAGTAAATAGTAATCTCCATATAAATCTACGAAAGATTTTTAAAATATGATGGAGGGACCAAATAGCAATTTGCAAATTGTTGGAGGAAGTCCTTTGAATTTTATTATTTACATTTTGACCCCTAAACGTTTAGAAAATTATACTTTGACCACAAAAATACTAATAAGTTTTTATTTTCATCCTTAAAACCTTTCAATTGCATCCCTACTCCTTTATTTCTTTTAATAATCCATATATAAATTAAAATTACTAAATCTTAGGGATGTTACATTATTCCCCTCTTAAGAAATTTGATCCTCGAATTTAAAACCATCCTATTATAAGTGGAGAATGAAGCTAAGGCATATATTACTGTTATTAACATCACTACTCAAGCTATTAGGGATATCTCTTTTGTGTATCATCTTTACTTTCTAAGGAGTCTCTTCACTTAAGTTATTTTGCCATATAACCTTAATCATGGGATTTTCTTCAACCATAAGTTTTTCACTTGTTGATCAACAATAGACATCAATTTTTTTCCTCATAATTAAGCCAAATTCTTGTCCAATTGAATTTCTTAGAAATAGATATCTGTGAAAGATCTGATAGGTACTTCCTTAGCATTGATACAAGAAAGATTGTATCAATATCACTGAATCTTGATGGCAAGGCTAGATGATATACTACTATGTCCACTTTGTTCAAAATTTCAAATGAGCCTATATACTAGAGCTGAACTTTTTCCTTCTTTCCAAACCTCATTACCTCTTTTATGGGTGAGTCCTTCAAGAATATTTTGTCACCAACTGATAAATTCTAGTGCTCAACATTCACAGTCCTTATAGACTTTTGGCCTATATTGAGTTGCTTATATTCTTTTCTAATCAATTTTACTTTATCAACAGCATCTTACAATAAGTCTGACTCCATTGTATCATTTAACAAAAAATTAGTAAGATCTCTTACACAAGGCTTTAAGTCACGCAATATCATTTTATTATAAGCATATTCTACTAAGAGATCTCTCACCAAATTCGAATACATATGTTTGAAGCAGACTGTCCAAACTAGCATCATCAATTTAGGTTAGTCATATTCTATCTATTGTATGTTATTCCAAATTAGATTCCAAAAACTTAACTTTACTTAACTCAATCACCTATTAGAAGACCTACGATGTTTCACGTAAAATCTCAAATAGTGTCATTTGTATATTGGCTTGATTATTACTGATATGAGAAAATTCAACTAAGGACAAATAACTTCTCCTAACTTTCACCAAAATTATATAAATATACCTGAAGCATAACTTCGTAAAAACATCATTTAGATTTACTATAAGCTATAATATAATATAATTAAAATCCTAAGGTTTTCTGAATAACTTTCCTAAAACAATATATTCAATTACTACTTGCTGACACACCAAACAACGAAAAAAAATCACTTGTATCTTCTTTTTACCATTATGCTAGTACAATTCTTTCATATCTTAGTATATCTGTATTGCTTTGGGGTTATCTATATTCACAATCTATGGCTTCTTCCAAAATCTCCCTTTTCAACAATTATACACACATGAATTTTTAATCTCAACATAATTCACATCCTAGATACTAGACTTAACTTAGCATGGTATAAACCCTTACCACAAATACCTTGATCGCTTTACATTATTCTCAGACATGGTTCTCGAAATATTCTCCTTTACTTACTCAACTACATTAGATAAACTTAGGTGTTGTTCATACCTTAATACTTAATTAGTATATACATTAAACTCATTATTCTTTCTAATTTGCACAGTTATAAATACTTGATATAAAGATTTTTTTCAAGTACGTTCTTTGGTAGATAATTCCTATCAAAATCTCCATTACTTTAACCTATTAACCACTTGAGCATCATAACTACTGAGTTTCAAAGAAAAGAAATTAACTCTCATTGTAATAAGAAAAAAGAACCTTGCATTTGATGTCAATGATTAATCAAGAATGATGCGGCAGAAAAAGAGAAAAACTTAATAGAGCATGGTGATAAAATTGAAGGTCAGAAGTTTGAGCAAAGCATTGAAAGAAACTTAAAATTGGTAGCCATAATTCTTGAAAAACTATAAACAATTGAAAGATATATGTGTCACGCATTTTTAGCCACTGGAATCATTCAATTTGGAGTCCATATGAGGTAGATATGGTCTGATTAGTAAGAAAAGATCAGAAAATGGTTCATCAGGGCAGAATATGTTAGGATAGCTTCTGTGTTTTAATTTTTGGGAATTATCTGTAGGGAATTGAAATAAATGGTTAACATAAGAATTAAAGATATATGTGTCATGGAGTTTTAACCACTAGAAGCATTCAATTTGGAGTCCATATGAGGTAGATATGGTTTGATTAGTAAGCAATGGTCAGAAAATGGTTCATCAGGGAAGAATATGTTAGGATAGCTTCTGTGTTTTAATTTCGGGGAATTATCTGTTTGGAATTAAAATAAATGGTTCACATACGAATTATAGCTATATGTGTCACGGATGTTTAGCCACTGGAATCATTCAATTTGGAGTCCATATGAGGAAGATATGAGCTGATTAGTAGTCAAAGGTCAGAAAATGGTTCATCAGGGAAGAATATGTTAGGATAGCTTCTGTATTTTAATTTCTACGAATTATCTGTATGGAATTAAAATAAATGGTTAACATAAGAATTATAGATATGTGTGTCGCGGATTTTTATCCACTGGAATCACTTAAGTTGGAGTCCATATGAGGTAGATATGGTCCGATTAGTAGGTAGAGGTCAGAACCTATCTGAGAAGAAATAACCTATACATTTAGAGAGTAATATCACCTTGATTTCTTAATATTTCACTAAAATGTTCAACATAATAGTTTTAGATAATTGTTTTATCTTGAAATTAACACCACGATCACCTACATCGGAGTTAAATTGAGGGAGTTATGCTCTGATTTGTAAGAGAAGGTTAGATATGATAAAAACCTGCATCAAGAAAATAAAGAAATAAAAGTAATATTTAAAAAAGAAGACGAATCTTATAAATGACTAGTATATGCCATAGCCATTGCCATTGTATGAACTTCTTTCCATCTTAAGTGTAAAATTCTGACATGGAAATATTTTATAAAGTGATATTTGAAATGGTTATGTTCATGGCATGATTACCAATGATTTATGGTAATAGTTATATTTTGATGAACATACTTGTTATTGAAAGCATATTTTTGGCTATCATTGTGAAAAGAAAAGAAATGAGCACGGTCACATGGCAATCGGTGTGGTGCACCAGTAGGGGACGCCCTACCAACAGTTGTGATTTTAATTATGAAAAAAGAAAGAGAAAGTGTGCCATGTCGGACGGAGCGAGAAAAGCCAGTATCGGAGAGTAGAGGATACTCACCCTGACTGGGGTAGCTTGAAATGAGAATAAGTTGATGGCCATCATATGATATTCTAAAAATAGTTAATCCTGTCATACATATCATTACTGTATGATTCTAATGTGCATAGATATAATGCATTCATGTGACCAAAGATATTTTCTGTAGTTTATACAGCTGAACATGACGTGATGAGCTATATTGATGATGATTTATTGTTAAACTTACTGGGATTTAATTCTCACTATATTTCCATATCATGTTCATAAAATTAGTTATGCAGATTTTTCTATAGCTCTGGCTTTTAGTGCACGTTGGATCGAGTACTTTATGTTGGGCAGATCCCAGAAGCAAATAAAATGTTTGTGGTCGAGTTGACTTAGATCCCGGTGAAGGTGCAACCACCCGCACCTGTATCTCCAGAATTGGTCAACCAGAATAAATAAAATGTAGATTTTTATGTGTTTGATATGTTGTACGTATGTTTTGATTATTGACATGTATGTGAACTCTGTATTGTATAAATTAAATAAATGTTATATTGAGTTAAGTTGTAACGAGGTAATAACTTCATGGTATTTAAAAAAAAATTGATACTTAAATGGAGTTGTTACAGATCAGGTATATGAACATATGCTTGTAAAGTATCAATCAACTCCTCAGCATTTGAAGCCGAGATGAGAATTTGTCATGCTGAGTGGGAGATGAACCTTTGTTCCACAGCATGATTAAGGAAAAACAACAGACCATCAAAGAAGTGGTTAACATTTAACAAACCTATCGGTTTATGATACATATTTAGTTGTGCCCAAGAGACTATTTGGAAAATTTCTTCTAAAGTACCAAAACCCCCTGGTAAGGTAATGAAGGCATCAGCATTGCTCATCATTCTAATCATGCGATCATGCATGGAAACTACCCTAAACTTTTTTCCAATTGTCTTTTCTACGATGTTAGATGCAGCTAGAGCTGTAGGAATAATACCTAGAACTTGACATCCTCCTACATGTATAACTGTAGACACACACCCTATTAACCCACGGTTACCTCCACCATAGACTAAATGAATTTTTCTCTTGGCTAGTGCCATACCCAGGTTTTGTGCTGCTTTTACATACTCTCCATCTTTTCCAGGACTAGAACCACAAAAGATACAAATATTTTGAAATTAACGGAATGCAATTACCTCCATAGCTACACACGCCCTAACTTTGAGTATGAGAAGATAAAGATACTAATGTGTATATTTATAGAACTTAGAGAAGGGCATACTTATGATAGATATACAAATAGGATAAGTATAATTAGAACAGTTATGTGAGTGATTAGTGGATATAAGTTAAATTGAAGGTGAAATTTTCAAAAACGACGGCAAGCATGTATATGTACAGTAGTTGTGATAGTCGCTCATATTAGCCATATAAAGAGAATAAGGTTAAAATATCACCAGAAAATTTCCTTTTCTTATTGTCCTTGATGAAGTATTGATGTCTTGATTATTGTAGAGAAGTTATAGGTGATAAGCATAATTGTAAAAAAAAAGTGAAAATACAAACAAGTTAATTGTTGAAGAGGAACAATCAAATGGTTTATTTTGTTTTTCCAATATTCTTGCTAGTCGACTATTGGTATTATTAAGTCGACTAGCTATTTTGAGAAATTTTAATTTGTACTGTTTATTTTACAGTTGATTGATTAAATCTATTTTGAAGCAATTAACTGCATTCTACCAGTTAACTATGTATTCTTTGATTTTTCACAGACTTTTATAAGTTTAGAAATGTTTCTTTTTTCATGTGCTATCTTTCCACCGAATATCAACAGATTTTAAGTAGATTTTGACACATATATTCAAAATTTGCGGCCACCGATTTTTGCTGAAATAGCAGCTAAGTTTTCTTTACAGATTTTCAAGAATTACGGCCAACGATTTTAACTCTCTCCAATACTTTGTCCAAACTTTTGACTTTCTATTTTGGCACCATTTTCTATTATGCTTTTTATCTGTTCTACTATATTTTTTTCTTATTAATGTTTGGCATTAAATGCAAAGTTCTTTTCCCTCATTGCAAGAAAAGTTAATTTATTTTCTTTGAAACTCAATTATTATGGTGTCCAAGTTGTTAGTAGGTTAAAGTAATAAAAAGTTTGAAAGGAATGGACGGATGATGACCTTTTGGTGTTTTGACGAATGTAATCAAGAGAATTAGTGGTGTTGAAGTTCTTGTGGAATAAAATATAGGAAGTAGGATTTAAATTAATCTTTGAACTCTTAATTTGGAAATATGGAGAATACTATGAGAATCATGTCCAAAAATAATGTAAGTGATTAAGATATTTCTGTTAAAGGTTTATATTATGCTAAATTGAGTTTAGTATCTAAGATGTGAATTATGTTGAAATTGAGAATTCGTGTATGAGTCATTGTTAGAAAAAATCTTCTTGAAATGATTGGGTGAATTAAACGGGATTGATATAAGTTAGAATGAGGTGCTTTTAGATATGATAGAGGAAATGTTTGATATTTTTGATAATGAATTTATTAGTGTTAATAAAAGGGTATAGAGTTACTGTGATGAGGTAAGTTAGAATTGTTAGACATGTGCTAATAGTACATAAACGTTAAAAGAGATTGATGGATTTATTGCTACGTATGTTTAACATATTGATTAATGGATTTTTAAAAAAAAATAGATGATAGATTAAGATGATGATATTCATGGGATGATGTTGACATGTTAAAATAAAAGATGACTTGATAGAAGTCTGGAATAAGAAAAGATAGTTACCCCAATATGGATGTGAAAATGTTCTTTTATGAGTGTGTTTTCTAATATCGATCCATAGATATATCCATGCAAGCTTGAGGATATAAAGTGAAATTGATTAGATAATGAATACAAATAATTCAATACAAACCAAAAGTCTAAAAGAATCATGCATGTTGAGCACTAGAAATTATCAGTTGGTGACCACATATTTTTGAAGGAATCACCAATGAAAGAGGTAATGAGGTTTGGAAAGAAAAAAAAATTAAGCTTTAGTATATAGGCTCTTTTGGAAAAAAAAACTTGAACAAAGTGGGCATAGTAGTATATTACCTAGCCTTTCCATCAGGATTGAGTAATGTAGATACAGACTTTCTTGCATCACTGCTAAGGAAGTACCTATTAAATTTTTCTTATGTTACCTAATTCCAAGAAATTCAATTGGACAAAAATTTGGTTTAACTATGGGGATAATTGATGTTTATTGTTGATAGACAAGTGAAGAACTTATGGATGAAAGAAATCCCTATGGTTAAGTTATATGGAAAAATCACTCAAGTGAAGAGACATATTAAAAAGTAAAGATGTTTTACAGAAAATATATCCCCAATTATTTGAGTAATAAAGTTGGTAACTTTGAATTATGCCTTAATTTCATTCCCTACATGTGGTAGGATGGATTAAAATTCGGGGACCAAATTTCTTAAGGAGGGAAGAATGTAACATCCCGAAATTTTTGTTTTTAAATAATAAACAAATATATTTTTATTTGTTTAAAAATGATTATGTCCTGCTAAAAGCAAGTATATTTTTTTATTAAAATAATTATTATTTTGCTTAAAATAATTTATATTGGCCTTTAATAAATTTTGTTATATTTTTAGAAATATTCTTTCTTTTATTATGTGTAAAGATATTTATTTTATGATTTGTTTTATTAAGATTTTTATCATAAAAAGTCATGATTTAAGAGTTTAACTAAAGGTTTATGAGAATGAACTTTTTTAGAAATTTTTGGGATGTTTTAGGATAAAAATGGTATTTATATGAATAAATATAAAATAAAATTCTATTATTCAATTATTAAATAATAATAATTATTATTATTATAAAAAATAAAAATAAAGAGGGAAAAGGGGAGACGGAAACAAAGAATTGTAGAGAAATCGATGAATAGTGAAATAGTGTGAATAGTAACCTCTATTTTTTTTCTAGATCGGGAGTGTCAACAGGCCTCTGATCTCAAAACTAATAGTACCAATAGATTCAAGATGGAGAGTACTATGATTTTGATTGAACAATTTCTCCAATCAGCCGTTGAATCGCCGCAGATCGGAAGTAGAAAATCTCAAAAAAATCTAAACTCTGAAACTCTTACTTAGAGCCCTCAAATTGGAAATTTGGCATCGTAGATGGATTCAGGAGCTAGATAAACCTTAGGTTATAAATATTTTCGGCCATCTGACAGCTTTCTGTTCGTCGTGAATAGTGATTTTTGGCGGGTGAATTGTATTTTCCGACGGTGAATAGTATTTTCAAGCCATAAATAGTGACCAAGTTCTCGAAGTCATGTTCTTGATTTTAGACCCTCCTGACATGTTTTGGAAGTCTGTTTAGTCAAATGTGGAGTGAAAAAGTGCATTTTTGGACTGTCCAATTTAGAGCCCTTACCCTGTGAGTAGATAATTCTTTCTATGACTTGCCCTATACTCTTCTTGATATTTGAATGTGTATTGAAATATGTTTATGAGATATTTACACTTTTATATGATTTTGAAATGCATTAAAATTATCTGAATTGCTTACAATTTGAAATATGGTTCAGGAATAATATAGCTTTGAAAATGGATTTTTGAACTCATGGTGTATCTGATTTCACATGTATTTCTCATTAAATGATAAAGTGAATATTTATGCATGTGACATTATTTATAAAGTTATATGATTGCCTCGAGAAAGGGCATGTACATGTGATAAACTCTAAATGGGGAATTTATGACAGATGAATCTGTATTGAGACTGAAAGTTTGTATTATATTGAGAATTTTATACTGGATTATATGGCATATGTGCATATGATATTTTTTGTGGAGGAATCCTATTGGAAACAGTGTATGCTAACAGTAGGTGATATTAGCCCTAGTGCACCTTCATAACCCAGCTAGTAGGGGGTGGTGCTAGCCTCGTGTGAGGACCAACACACAAGAGATGACATGTGAAGGAGAGTGGAATGCCTCCTATATGGGCGAGATGCCAATTATATGAGATATGATTTGCCTTCCCTTGCTGTGTGCTTGGGAAATACCCATATAGAGTCGCTTCGCGTGTCCTCTTGAATGGTAGTAGGGCAAACCTTAGTGGGATGCTGAGTTTAGGTAAATCCTATACCACTAAAGTACGGAAGGGGTTAAACTCTGATATGGTGGTTCTGATATGGGATCCTCCAAATGTTTTCATGTGAAATGTTTTAATGTATATCAAGTTTGATTTAAGATCATATTGTATCATATGTGGTTACAGATATTTGAATGATTTGAACTTAGCATATTTGAGAATGCGGGTCCCATATGGATGTACTTCTGAATTGTAATTTTTGATGTGATAAATTTTAATATATAAGTACATCCATATGTTGATCTAAGAGGTTATAGGAGGGATTATCTGCTCACTGAGTTGTAAAACTCACTACACGTTGTGGATATATTTTTTAGATAAAGACCCAGAGTTTGGTCTTGTGGCTTCTTGACGGACTAGGTATCGTACTTCCATGGTGAGTCTATTTTGTTTTCCAAGGCTCATAGATTTTGATTTATATTGTACTTGTACTCTAGAGTATGCTCTATATGCCACAGGCAGGATCCCTGCTTCTGTTGTACTCTGATATTTACAGATTTGGTATATATATAGAAATAAATATCTGTAAAATGGTGTATTATACATGTTATGGAAAATATATGATCGTAAAGTATGTGTTTTACGTTCTCTAAAATTAGGGGCGTGACACATGTGACCAAAGATTTTTGCTATAGTTTATACAGATAAACATGATGTGATGAGCTATATTGATGATGATTTATTGTTGGACTTACTGGGATTTAATTCTCACTATATTTCCATGTCATGTTCAGAAAATTAGTTATGCAGATTCTTCTATGGCTCTGGCTTTTAGTGCACGTTGGATCGAGTTACTTTATGTTGGGCAGATCCCAGAATCAAATAAAATGTTTGTGGTTGAGTTGACTCTGATCCCGGTGAAGGTGTAACCACCCGTACCTGTATCTCCAGAATTGGTCAACCAAAATAAATAAGATGTAGATACTTATGTGTTTGATATGTTGTACATACGTTTTGATTAATGACGTGTATGTGAGCTCTATATTGTATAATAATGAAAAAAAAGTTGTTACACTTCTAAATATTGTTTTAGAGCTTTATTGAAAAAAGGGTGGAAACGTGGAGGAAAGGAAAGAAAAGAAAAATCCAAAGGAAAACAAATTCAAAATAACGGATGAAAGCTGATGTAGTGGGTGAAAGAAAAGAAATAGAGAACTAAGGAAAATAATGAATTAAAATTAGTTGAAGCAAGAAAATGAGTGTGGGGGTAAATCCCCCAAACTTGAGAAAACTCAAAAGATCATAATTAATTATGTAGTACTGGGTGATTGAGCCTAAAATTATATCATCTGTCCTACTCTATACCCTTGGCCACACTACAAGCTGAATAAAACCCTATTGATCCTAGAGGTAGTTTTGGCCTATATTAGTGGAGAGTGCCATAAAAAATAAGGCTAAAGATGTAATATCCCATAATTTTTAAATAATAATGTTTTTTCTATAAAAAATTATATTTTTATTTTAAATAATTATTTTTTACTAAAAGTAAATACGCTTTTAATTAAAATGATTTTTGTTTTGCTTAAAATAATTATATTTGGTTTTAAATATTTTTTTCTTATTTTTATAAATTTCTTTCTTTTAATATACATGAAGATATTTTATATTGTGATTTGTTTTATTAAAATTTTATCAAGAAAAGTCATGATTTGATATTGCAACTAAAGTTTTACAAGAATATAAATTTTTAGAAAGTTTTGGGATATTTTAGGATGAAAAATAATATTTATATGTATATAATCAAAGAATAAATTTAAAATATTTAATTATTAAATAATAATAAGTAAAAAAAGAAAGAAAAAGGGGGAGGGGGAGGGGCAAGCGTGAAGAAGAATAAAAAAACTTTATATATGAATAGTGATGAATAGTACTTTCTCTCTAGATCTAGAGTACTTACTGGCCTCTGATTTCAAAACTAAGGGTACCACTAGATTTAGGACAAAGAATACTACGATTTTGGCAGAACAAATTTTTAAATTAGTCACAGAATCGCCGCAGATAAGACGTAGAAAATCTTAGAAAAAGATAAACTCTGAAACTCTTATTTAGAGATTTCAAATTAAAAATTTGACACCTAAGATGGATTCAGGAGATAGATAAACCTTAGGATACGAAATTTTTCAGCCATTTGACAACTTTTTTTGCATCATGAACAATAAATATGGCCGGAGATCAGAACAATTTTTTAAATCAACCGCAGAATCACTGTAGATTAGAAGTAGAAAATATTAGAAAAAGATAAATTCTGAAACTTATTTAGAGACCTCAAATTGAAAATTTGACACCTTAGATGGATTCAGGAGATAGATAAATCTTAGGATACGAAATTTTTTAGCCTTATAACAACTTTTTTTGCAACGTAAACAATAAATACGGTCGGTATGAATAGTGATTTCTGGCTATGAATAGTGATTTTCTGGCCTTGAATAGTATCTATCAGTTGACGAATGTTGACAAAGCTTCCGGAGGCCAAATTTCGTGATTTTGGAGTCATTTCATAGGTTTTTGGACCTTCCGGACTCGATTTTGAGATCTATTTGGTCAAATTTAGATTGTAAAAGTGCACTTTAGGGCTGTCCAACCTATAGCCTTATCTTGTGAATAGATAATTCTTTCTACGACTTACCCTATACTCATCTTAAACTTTAAATGAATAATTGATTATGTTTACAAGTTATTTATACTTTTATATGTCTCTGAAATGGATTAAATTATCTGAAATGTTATAATATGGTATATAGTTCAAGAAGAGTATGGTTTTGAAAATAGATTTTTGAATTCATTGAATATGTGATTTTAAATTGTATTTCTCATTATATAGTAAAGGAAATATATTGTGCATGAGCCATTGATATGTAAAGTTATAAGATTGCCTTGAAAATGGACATGTATATGTGATTACCATGATTGAAAAGTTTCTGACAGAGAAATTGTACTAAGATTGAAAATTATGTATTATACTAAAACCTCTGTTTTGAACGATATGACATATATGCAAATATGATTTTTGTAGAGAAATCTATTTGGAAACACTGTTTGCTACACCTTGATACCTCACTAGTCGGGGTGCTGCTAGTCTCGTGTGACGGGCAACACACGGGATATGATATGTGAAGAAGAGCGGGATTCCTCCTATCTGGGTGAGATGCCATCCATATGATATGTGATTTGCCCTCCCTTACTGTGTTCTTGGGAATTTGCTCATATTAGAGTCCCTTCGCATGTCCTTTGAATGGTGGTAGGGCAAACCTTAGCTGAGATACTAAGTATAGGCAAATCCTACTCCACAAAAGTACGGAAGGTCATGAACTCTGATATGGTGGTTCTTATATGGGATCCTCCTAATATTTTTATGAGAAACATTTTTATACATAATAATATTTGAATAATAATCATACCATATTGCATATGATTTTGGATATCTAAATATGATTTAACTTAAGAATATTTGAAATATGGGTCCCATATGGATGTACTTTTGAACTATAATTTTCTATGTGATAAATTTTAATATATGAGTACATCCATATGTTGACCTAAGAGGTCAAAGGAGGTTTTATCTACTAACTGAGTTATCAAATTCACTACACGATACTTACATTTTTTTTAGATAAGGATATAGAGTTTGTTCCTACAGCTACGTGATCAACTAGGTGTCATACTCTCTAGGTCAGCTTACATTGCTTCCAAGGCTCATATTGTTTAAATTATTTTGTACTTGTATTCTTGGGTAAGGAAGATAAATTTCTGGGAAGTAAGTCAAGGTCTTAAAATTTCAACAAGATTATATTAGGATAATTTTTCCTAATTCAAGAGCTGGAGTTCCTAAGTTTAACATCTCCACCCATACATTGGGCTTTCACCTATGGACAATTCATGTAGATTTTTTTCCACTTCACATGAGTTTCTAGCAAGCCAATAGGATAGCCCAAGCAAGAGATAAAATGTAGACTTTGACTAGGATATAGAAGTTAGACCGATAGCCCACAAATCATGAAATGTGACCAAGCCCACCATGAAAGGTAGAATTTCAGTCAAAGCAAAGGAAATGGGTAAGAATGAGCAAAAATCCAAGAGGGAAAAAATAAGAATCATGTGAAAAAATAGTTGTGTAATAATGATTTTAAGATTAGGTTACATGGCATTAAGACAAAATATCTATATCCTACATTCATAATTTCATCAAGTTGGTAATAATACATGGCATTATGACAAAATATTCTTATCCTTCACAAATAATTTTAGCAAAGAAAGGGAGACTCAAGGGATGGAAATTTGCCACTTAGAAAGGCAAACCTATCATACTTGATTAAGACAAAAGAAAAAGCAAATGAATTCTTAAATCAAAGGCACCTTGTCCCTTTTCTTAAGAACATTTTATCATGATTTTCAAATACAAATATTATTTTGCTATGTATATCTTGACTAAGGGAGGGGAAGACAAGAACATAAGTTGTCTTTTCCTAAAAAGCAACCAAGTGTATCCTAATTGTGATAAAGTAGACCCATGATTAGGAGAGGTGAACCCCTTGATAGTTTATTTAAGCAAAAAACACTCTTATAACATTATAATTTCCTCCAAGTGAGGGAGAGAAAAAAATAGAAGCAAGGTAGAGTGAGAAAAGGAGAGAATGAGAGAAGAAAGGAAGGAAGAAGAAGGAGAAGTCTAAAGGACTAAGTATTCAAGGTAAGTTAGCTTAATCTTCATTTAAATCCATCTTTTCTCTTCATCCTTGGGGTTCAAAACTCACCTCCTTCTCTTATTTAAGCTGCGGGAAAAGCTATGGGAATGGAGGAATCTTACCACTTCCTTCAAGGGGATACAAGAAAAAGAATTCACTAAGTGAGCTAGGGAGATCTTTAGGTAGGTTTAACAATATCTCTTTTGAAGAAAAGCTTTGAAATTTGTAATATTTATATGGGATTTTGATCTTAGAACTTTGATGAAATTTACAATATTTGCTACTTTGATGATTGGTCATGGATGTTGCTATATCATGTTACATGTTATCTTGCATATGATGGATGTTTTGAACATTTCAGTTGTGTGGAAAGTTTTGCATAGATATGGCTATAGGTGGCAAAATTTTAGGATTTTTATGTTGCTATTTTGTATATTTGAATGTGATGAAAAAATGATGGAAGATTATTAGATGTAAATTAGGAAGAAAATGGAATAGTACATAATAAAATGATGAACTAAAACCTTAGAAAATGTTTGGTTAGGAAACTGAATTTCGGAGTAATCAGGGAAGCTTCTATTTTTGAAATTCTAGGAAGAATCAGTTAGGAATTAAAAGAAATGGCTAACATAAAAAATGTAGATATATGTCTCACGGAGTTTTAACCATTGGAATCACTTAATTTGATGTCCATACGAGGGATATATTGTTTGATTAGTAAGCAGTGGTCAGAAACTAGTTAACCAGGAAGAATCTGTTAGGTAGGTTTCTGTGTTTGAATTTCTAGGAAAATTCTATAGGGCATTAAAGGAAATTTTTAACATAATAAATATAGATATATGTCTCACGGGTCTATAAGTTATGAAATCACTTAATTTTGAGTCCATATGAGGGAGATATGGTTGATTAATTAGTAGAGGTCAGAATTAGTCTAGAATCCAGGGTGGTAAATGTAAGAATTTTTGTTTTAGATTTTATGGAAATAATTCATAAGGAATATGAAGAAATGATAAACATATATTTAGTATATAGGTGTCTTAGATTTTTATAGGCTTTAGAATCAACTCAATTGGAGTTCGTATAAGGGTGCTATGGTCAGATTAGTAAGTAGAGGTCTAAACCTACCCGAGAAGAAATAACATTGAATTTGAGAGAGTAGTAACACCATGATTACTTATGATTTAATTAAAATTTTCAACATAAGAATTTTAGAGAATTTTCTTATCTTTCAATTGACACCAAGATCACCTTATTCGGATTTAAAATGAGGGTGTTATGCTCTGTTTAGTGAGAGAAGAAAATAATATTTTAAAAAAAGAATCTTATAAATAAAAATAATAAATGACTAGTGTATGCCATAGCTATTGCCATTGCAAGAACTCCTTACCATCTTAAGTGTGTAATTTTGACATGAAAATATTTTATAAAGTGATATACGAAAATGATTATGTTCTTGGCAAGATTGTATTTTACCATTGATTTTTGGTAATGATTATGCTTTATGATAAATTATGGCATGTGAGTATAATGAACATACTTGTTATTGAAATCATATTTTTGGCTATTAACGTGAAAAGAAAAGAAAAAGGAAAGAGACGAACACGGTCACATGGCGGTGTGTATGGTGCACCAGTAGTGGATGCCTTACTCACGGCTATGATTATGTTAATGAGAAAGAAAAAGAAAGTGTGCCATGTCGGACGGAGCGAGAAAAGCCCGTACCAGAGAGTAGGAAGTACTTACCTTGACCGAAGTAGCTTGGTATGAAATTAAGTTGATAGCCATCATATGATATTCTAAAAGTAGTTATTCATGTCATACATGTCATTATTGCATGATTTTCATGTGCATAGATAAAATACATTCATGTGTCTTAAGATATTTATTGTAGCTTATACAGATGAACATGATGTGATGAACATTATTGATGATGATTATGATTTATTTTTGAACCTATTGTGATTTGATTCTCACTATATTTTCATATCATGTTCAGAAAACTAGTTATGTAGATTTTTTTATGGCTCTGACTTTTAGTGCACGTTGGATCAAGTTACTATATGTTGGATAGATCCCAGAAATTAATAAGGTGTTTGTGGTCGAGTTGGATAAGATCATGGTGAAGGTCCAACTACCCGCACTCGTATCTTCAGAATTGGTCAACATAAATGAATAAGATGTAGATATTTATGTGTTTGATTTCTATACGTACCTTCTGATTAATGATGTTTATGTGAACACATAATTGTATCAGTGTTAATGGTAGACCTTAAACCATGTTTATTGTAACATCCCTAATTTTGTTTCATGTATTAATAAAAGTACAAGAGTATTCAAGGTAACATCCCAAATTTTATTTCTTTTATTGATAAAGGTACATAAATATTTAATTAAGAAAATAAAATTTATTAGATAATTTTTAGATATCTAAGGAAATATAATCCTTAGAAATTCTTCACCTTACGTGTATGCATAGAAATGTTCCAATATTAATGGAATAGGTAAAGAAAGAAAACCTAAGAGGAAATATTAGAAATAAGCATGCTAAAGAAAGGTGAAATTCTTAGGCAAGGAAGATAAACTTTTGTGAAGTAAGTAAAGGTCTTAAAAATTTCAAGAAGATTGGATTAGGGTAATTTTTCTTAATTTAAGAGCAAAAGTTACTAAGTTTAGTATCTCCACCCATAAATTGGGCTTTCACCTATGGACACTTCATATAGAGTTTTTCTACTTCACATGAATTTTTAGCAAGCCAATAGGATAGCCCAATGAAGAAATAAAACATAAACTTGGACTAGGATATAGGAATTGGACCGGTAGCCCAAAAATCATGAAAATGTGACCAAGCCCATTATGAAAGGTAGAATTTTAACCAAAGTAAAGAAAATAGGCAAGAATGAGCCCAAACCCAAGAGGAAAAATTTAAAATAAAAATAAAAGTAAAGTGATGAAATAATGGTGTAATCAAGATTAGGTGACATGGCATTAAGACAAAAATTTAGCAAGTGGTGTGATATCCTACATTCATAATTTTAGCAAGTGGTATGATAATACAAGGCTTTAGGACAAAAAATATATATCCTACACTCATAATTTTAGCAAGTGGTATGATAATACATGGAATTAGAACAAAACATTCCTATCCTACACAAATAATTTCAACCAAATAATGGAGATTCGAGGGCTAGAAATTTGCCACCTAAAAAGGAAAAACTATCATACTTGATTAAGACAAAAGAAAAAGGAAATGAATCCCTAAATCAAAGTGACCTTGTCTCTTATCTTAGAAACATATTATCATAATTTTCAAAATACAAATCTCCTTTTACTATGCATATCTTGACTAAGGAAGAGGAAGACAAGAACATAAGTTGTTTGTTTTCCAAAAAATTCAACCAAGTGTATCCTAATTGTGATAAGGTAGATCCATGATCATGAAAGTTGAATTATATGATGGTCTATTTAAGCAAAACCCACCCTTACAACATTAGAATTTTTGTCCAAGTGAGGGAGAGAAAAAATAGAAGCAAGGTAGAGTGAGGAAAGGAGAGGAAGAAAGGAAGAAAGAGGAAGGAGAGGTCTAGAGGATTAAGTGCTCCAGGTAAGTTTAACAATATTTCTTTTTGAAGAAAAGTTTTGAAACTTATAATATTTATATTAGATTTTGATCTTAGAACTTTAATGATTGGTTATGGATGTTGCTATATCATGTTACATATTATGTATGTTTGAATACTTAGGTTGGTGTAGATAGTTCTGCATAGGTATGGCTATGGGTGGTAAACTTTTATGCTTCTGTTTTTAAAATTCTAGGAAGAGTTAGTAAGGAATTAAAACAAATGGTTAACATGAAAAATGTAGATGTATGTCTCACGGATTTTTTCCCACTGGAATCACTCAATTTGGAGTCCATATGAGGTAGATATGGTCCGATTAGTAAGCAAAGGTCAGAAAATGGTTAATCAAAGAAGAATATGTTAGGATATCTTCTGTGTTTTAATTTTTGGGAACCTTTTGTAGGGAATTAAAATAAATGGTTAACATAATAATTATATCTATATGTGTCACGGATTTTTATCCACTGGAATCACTCAATTTGGAGTCCATATAAGGTAGATATGGTCTGATTAGTAAGCAATGGTCAGAAAATGGTTAATCAGGGAAGAATATGTTAGGATAGCTTTTGTGTTTTAATTTCTAGGAATATTATGTAGGGAATGAAAATAATTGGTTAACATAAGAATTATAGCTATATGTGTCACGGAATTTTAGCCACTGGAATCACTTAATTTGGAATTATTATAAGGGAGATATGGATAGATTAATAGGTAGAGGTCAGAACCTACCCGAGAAGAAATAATATGTTCTTTGAGGGAGTAATATCACCATGATTTCTTAATATTTTGTTCAACTGTTCAACATAAGAGTTTTAGATAATTGTTGTGTCTTTAAATTAATATCAAGATCACTTAAATCAGAGTTAAATTGAGGGATTTATTCTCTGATTAGTAAGAGAAGGTCAGATAGGATGAAAACTTGCATCAAGAAAATAAAGAAATAAAAGTAATATTTAAAAAAGAAGAAAAATCTTACAAATGAAAATAATAACTGATTAGTATATGCCATTGCCATTGCCATTGTATGAACTTCTTACCATGTTAAGTGTAAAATTTTGACATGGAAATATTTTATAAAGTGATATTTGAAATGGTTATGTTCATGGCATGATTACCAATGATTTTAGGTAATAGTTATATACTTATTATTGAAAGTTTATTTTTGGCTATCATTGTGAAAAGAAAAGAAATGAGCATGGTCACATGGCAATCCGTGTGATGCACCAGTAGGGGACGCCCTACCAACGGTTATGATCATGTTAATGAGAAAAGAAAGAGAAAGTGGGCCATGTTGGACGGAGCGAGAAAAGCCCATACCGAAGAGTAGAAAATACTCACCCTGACCGGGGTAGCTTGATATGAGAATAAATTGATATTCATCATATGATATTCTAAAAATAGTTAATCCTGTCATACATGTAATTTTTGTACGATTCTCATGTGCATAGATATAGTGCATTCATGTGACCAAAGATATTTGTTGTAGTTTATACAGCTGAACATGACGTGATGAGCTATATTGATGATGATTTATTGTTAAACTTACTGGGATTTAATTCTCACTATATTTCCATATCATGTTCAGAAAATTAGTTATGCAGATTTTTCTATGGCTCTGGCTTTTAGTGCACATTGGATCGAGTACTTTATGTTGGGCAGATCCCAGAAGCAAATAAAATGTTTGTGGCCGAGTTGGCTTAGATCCCGGTGAAGGTGCAACCACTTGCACCTGTATCTCTGGAATTGGTCAACCAGAATAAATAAGATGTAGATTTTTATGTGTTTGATATGTTGTACGTATGTTTTGATTAATGACATGTATGTAAACTCTATATTGTATAATAATAATAAATAAAAAAGTTGTTACATTTATGCTTAGTTAAATTAATTGAATGTTATTATGAGTTAAGTAATTAGAAATAAAGAAGTAATTTTGTATATACAAAAAAATGGAGTTGTTACACTGTAATAGGTGTATAAAGATTTGGCTTATATATTTAGTTATATTGGAGAACTTGTAAACGTATGTTATTATTCTTGATATGTGATATATTTGAAGCAAGTATGTAATAGAATAAGGTTAAATTTATCTACCACTCGTGACAATCGTGTTCCCTTAAATTGGGGGCATGATAAGTTGGTATCAGAGCATTATGTTTTCCTGTGGCTATCAGAGCAAAGGATTCTTTAGTAGGACCTTTAGTATGGAAAAGAGCTAGACATATTTATACTTCAGGTGCTACTGAGGGATTCTGTAGGGTTTCAATTTTCTTTCTATTTCAAGTTTGTTAAAGTTCCTAGTATAAGGCCGACTGAATATTATGGTATTTTAAAAAGGTATTTTGTTTTCTATAGCTTATGATGCCTCAAAGAACTAGAACAGTTGCTAAAGAAGCTGTAGATCGTGCACCCTCTACAGAAGAGTCTGCACCATCTACAATTTTAGTACAAAGAGATTGTAGTAGAGGCCGACTGAAAGGAAGAGGTAGAGGTAGAGGATGTGCATGGGGTACAAAAACCCCAAGACATGATGAACATGTTCATGTATATGATAGAATCCCTAGGGAGGGAGTAAAACTCCTTCAAGAGCCATATGATAGAACAACTGATATTATTACTGGCATACATAGGAGTTTAGAGACATTGGCTAGATTTATAGTAGAATAGGGCAAAAGGGATGGCCAGCCACCAGAAAATACTCTTGAAGTACAAGAACTAGAAAGACCAGCTAAACAAGAGAATAAGTTTACAAGGATTGAGGTGACATTACCGCAATTCCTAAAGTTGAAGCCCCCAACTTTTTTTGGGTTAGATATTCAGGAAGACTTACAGATATTCTTTGATGATGTGGAATGAGTTCTCAGAGCTTTGGGGTGTTCCACTAGAAGATCTATTAAACTAGTGTCCTTTCAACTATCTGATGTAGGCCAGGTTTGATTTGAGACTCTAGTACAAGAAAGAGCAATTACGTTACCACCATTGGTGTAGGATGAATTTAATGAAACATTTATGAATCGTTTCCTACTAATGAGTGAAAGAGATAAGAGGTCCAAGGAATTTAAAGAATTAAGACAGACACCGAACATGACAGTTTCTGAATGACATTTATTTTACCCGATTTTCTATATATGTACCATATCTGGTTCTTAATGAAAATGATAGAATTAAGAGATTTGTTTCAGGGTTGATTCGTCCATTGTTTAAATCAGTGGGTCCTCATATGAACCATTTTGCAACTTATTCAGCAGTTGTGGATTGTTATAGAATGATGTAAACACGAGAGCTAGCAGACATAGAAGGTCTAAAAAGAAGAAAAAGAGATTGAGATAGTAAGATCCAAACTAGTTATATTCCTAATGTCAGAGGACCAAGATTTCAAAATCCAAAGTGTTTAACTTAAGCAAGATCTGGTAGCTCTAGCCAGACATCAATTAATATCAACAAGCAAAGAATGATTCAAAGATATATAAGACTTACTAGTCAATAGGATTCAAGATCAATTTCGTTATGTCCCATTTGTAACAAGCCTCATACTGGTCAGTGTTGCAGAGAAACTGGTGCATATTTTAAGTGTGGACAAGTAGGTCATTTGATGAGGAATTGTCCACAATTATAAAATTTGAGTCAACCATCAGTACAGCCAGCTTCACCCTCTACATATGTACCAGCACTACCAGTTAGAGTAGCTTCAGTTCAAGTAAGTAGTGGTGGTACTGGAAGAGGATAAGGAAGTCAAGGCCGAGAACAAGCTCGAGTTTTTGCCTTGACATGAAAAAATGCTCAGGCCTCAAATGCAGTAATGATAGGTACATTATTAGTATGTTCCCATAGAGTATATATACTGTTTGATCCTGGTTCTACTTATTCTTATATATCACCTTGCTTTGATTTACACTGTTCTTTTATGGTTGCTACTCCATTGAGAGAATTCTTATTGGTAATGTGAGATTTCGATAGAAGATAAAGAGACTCTTGTAGATTTGATAGTTATAAATATGGTAGATTTTGATGTGATACTAGAAATAGAGTGGTTATCATCATGCCATGCTATTTTAAACTGTTACCTTAAGGTGATTAAGTTTAATATTACTTGAGAATCTCCATTCTTGATATAAGAAGAATGTAGTGAGGTACATATCAATTTAATCTTTGCTCTAACATCTCATAAGCTATTACAAAAAGGATGCCATGGGTATTTAGCAGTGGTCAAAGATATTGATATGAAGTACACCAATGTAGAGCAGGTTCCAGTGGTTAGGGAATTTTTTGATGTGTTTCTTGAGGAATTGTTAGGGTTACCCCTAGAATGAGAAATTGAGTTCAGTATTGATTTACTTCTGAGAATTCAATCGGTGTCTATACCTCTATATAAAATAGCACCAACTGAACTCAAAGAGTTGAAGAATTAGTTACAAGACTTATTAGACAAGGGATTTATTTGCTCTAACACTTTTCCTTGGGGTGTTCTAGTCCTATTTGTGAAAAGGAAAGATGGATTGCTACGGTTGTGTATTGATTACAAACAGTTGAATAAGGTGACAATACATAATAAGTATCCATTACCTCATATAGATGGTTTATTTGAGTAGCTACAAGGTGCCCAATGTTTTTCAAAAATTGATTTGAGATCTGGGTATCATCAATTGAGGATAAGGAAAGAGGACATTCTGAAAACTGCTTTTAAGACTCGATATGGGCACTATGAGTTCTTAGTAATGTCATTTGGTTTAACAAATGCCCCAGCTACATTCATGGATTTGATGAATAAAGTATTTAAACCTTTTTTAGATAAGTTTGTTATTGTTTTCATAGATGATATTTTGGTATATTCAAGGAGTTCAGAGGAGCATGAGCGACATTTAAGGATAGCTTTGTAAACTCTAAGAGAACACCAGCTGTATGTTAAGTTTTCAAAATGTGAATTTTGCTTAGTAGTGTTACTTTCTTAGGGCATGTGGTTACTAAGAATGGTATTCAAGTTGATCCTAAAAAGGTAAAAGCAATGCAGCAATAGCCATGCCCTACCACAATTACAGAGATTTGTAGTTTTCTTGGTTTAGCTAGCTATTACCACATATTCGTGAAAGATTTTTCAAAAATTGTTGCTCCTTGACGAGGTTGACAAGGAAGGGAATAAAGTTTGACTGGTCAGATGAGAGAGAAAGAAGTTTCTATAAATTCAAAGAATGCTTGACTATGGTGCCAGTACTGTCTATCCCTTCAAGTACTGGAGGATACACAATATATTGTGATGCATCGAGAATTGGATTAAGGTGTGTGTTGATGCAACATGGTTGAGTCATTACATATGCATCCAGACAACTTAAGCTACATGAGCAAACTTATCTAACTCATGACTAAGAAATGGTAGCAGTAGTTTTTGCTCTCAAAATTTGGAGGCATTATCTGTATGGTGAGACATGTAAAATCTATACATATCATAAAAGCCTAAAATACATTTTTTTTTAAAAATATCTTAATTTGAGACAAAGACGATTGATGGAATTATTTAAAGATTATGACTGCAAAACACTATATCATCCAGGTAAGGCCAATGTAGTGGCTGATGTATTAAGTAGGAAGTCTATGAGTAGTTTGGCTCATATCACAGTGGTAAGGAGGCTGTTGGTTAAAGAAATTCATAAGTTAGACAGTCATAGGGTGGTATTGGATGTAAAGGAGCCTGGGATACTATTGGCCCATATATAGTTTCAATCATGTTTGATTGAGCAAGTGAAAAATGCACAAGAAGAAGATGCCTATTTATGTTAAAAATTTGAAGAAGTGAAAAATGGCAGTAGTGTTAAATTTACTGTAAACTCTGAAGAAATTTTGAGATTGAGCAAGTGATTGTGTGTACATAATAAAGAAGAACTTAATAAAGAGATTTTAAAGGAAGCCCATAGATCCATATATACCATTCATCCTGGGGTAACTAAAATGTATAAAGATCTAAAGTAAATTTATTGGTGGGACGGTATGAAGAAAGATATAATTGATTATGTCTCTCGATTCTTAACTTGCTAGCAGTAAAAGTAGAACATCAAAGGCCTGTAGGATTACATCAGCAGATAGAGATACCTGAATGGAAATGGAAAAGAATAACTATGGAATTTGTTTTAGGGCTACCGGGGATACCAAAAGAGTTTAATTCCATATGGGTTATCATTAATAGGTTGACTAAATCAGCAAATTTTCTACCAGTGAAAACCACATACAATGTAGCTCAATATGAAAATTTGTATTTGAATGAAATAGTGAGACTTCATGGAGTGCCGATATCGATTATCTCTGATTGAGGACCACAGTTCACAGATTGTTTTTGGAGAGCCCTTCAAGAAGCATTGGGCATAAAGTTAAATCTTAGTATTGCTTTTCATCTTCAAACATATAGACAATCTGAGTGAACCATCCAAATATTGGAAGACATGCTTCGGGCATGTGTGCTTGATTTTCAAGGTAATTAGGAAAGATTCTTACCTTTAGCTGAATTTGCTTATAATAATAGTTATTAAGCTAGTATTCAAAAGGCCCCTTTCGAGGCATTATATGAAGGACATTGTCGTTCTCTGATCAAATTGTTTAAATTGGGTGAAGCTAAGATTTTAGGGCCTGATTTGGTACAAAATGCACTTGACAAGGTAAATTTAATTAAGGAAAGGTTATTAGCAACCCAGAGTAGACAGAAAGTTTATGTTGATAATAGACGTCGACCATTGGAATTTTCTATAGGTGAACATGTCTTGTTGAAGATATCTCCTATGAAAGGAGTAGTAAGATTTGGAAAGAAAGAGAAGCTAAGTCTGCAGTACATAGGACTATTTGAAATTCTTGATAGGATCGGCCTAGTAGCTTATCATTTGGCTTTGCCACTTGAATTGGGTAATGTCCATCTAGTCTTTCGTGTGTCTATGCTACGAAATTACTTACCAGATCCTACACATGTTATACAATGCCCACAAATTCAGATATGGGAAGACTTAACTTATGAGAAACAACTAGTAGTGATATTGGACAGACAAGTAAAGAAATTGCATTCAAAAGAAATACTTACAGTGAAAGTGATATGGCAAAATCACTTGTCACTCTTCTGAGGAGGCTACTTGGAAAAGAGAAGATGGCATGCACTCCAGATACCCACATCTTTTTGAATCATAAGGTTAGTTTTTATTGTAAATATGGAGATGAAATTCGGGCATCGAATTTCTTAAGGGAAAAAATGTAATATTCCGTAATTTTTAAATAATAATGTTTTGCTATAAACAAATATATTTTTATTTTAAATGATTGTGTTTTACTAAAAGTAAATACGCTTTTAATTAAAATGATTTTTGTTTTTCTTAAAGTAATTATATTTGGTTTTAAATAATTTTTGTTTTATTTTTATAAATTTATTTCTTTTAAAATACATGGAGATATTTTGTATTGTGATTTGTTTTATTAAAATTTTATCAAGAAAAGTCATGATTTGATATTGCAACTAAAGTTTTGCAAGAATATAAATTTAAAAAAAAAAATTGGTATATTTTAGGATGAAAAATAATATTTATATGTAAATAATCAAAGAATAAATTTTAAATAATAATAAGTAAAAAAAAGAAAAAAAATTGGGGAGGGGGATACGGAAGCGTGAAGAAGAATTAGAAACCATCGTATATGGATAGTGATAAATAGTATTTTCTCTCTCATCCATTTTTCTCTCTAGATTTAGAGTGTCTACTGACCTTTGATCTCAAAACTAAGAGTACCACTGGATTGAGGATAGAGAGTACTACGATTTTGACTGAACAATTTTTTAAATTAACCACAGAATCACCGTAAATCGGAAGTAGAAAATTTTAGAAAACAGTAAACTCAAAAACTTTTATTTAGAGACTTCAAATTGAAAATCTGACACTATAGATAAACCTTAGGATAAGAAAAATTTTAGCCATCTGACAAACTTTTGTGCGTAGTGAACAATAAATCTAGCCGGTATGAATAGTGATTTTCGATGGTGAATAGTATCCATCAGTTAACTAGTGTTGACCAAACTCCCGAAGGCTAAATTTTGAGATTTTTGAGTCATTTTTTAGGTTTTTGGACTTTTCAGACCCGATTTTAAGGTCTATTTGATCAAAATTAGATTGAAAAAGTGTATTTTAGGGTTGTCCAACCTAGAGCCTTACCCTATGAGTAGATAATTCTTTCTATGACTTACCCTATACTCTTCTTGAACTTTAAATGGATAATTGATTATGTTTACAAGTTATTTATACTTTTATATGTCTCTGAAATAGATTAAATTATCTAAAATGTTACAATATGGTATATAGTTCAAGAAGAGTATGGTTTTGAAAATAGATTTTTAAACTCATTAAATATGTGATTTTAAATTGTATTTCTCATTATATGGTAAAGGAAATATATTGTGTATGTGGCATTGATATGTAAAGCTATAAGATTGTCTTAGAAATGAGCATGTATATGTGATTACCTCGATTGGAAAGTTTTTGACAGAGGAATTGTATTGAGATTGAAAATTTTGTATTATACTAGAATCTCTATTTCGAACGATATGGTATATATGAAAATATGATTTTTGTGGAGGAATCCTTTTGGAAACACTGTTTGCTAACAGCAGGCTATGTTAGCCCTAGTGCACCTTGATACCTCAAATAGTAGGGGTGGTGCTAGCCTCGTGTGATAGCCAACACATGGGATATGATATGTGAAAGAGAACAGGATGCCTCTTATCTAGGCGAGATGTCGACTATATGATATGTGATTTGCCCTCCCTTGTTGTGTGCTTGGAAATTTGCCCACATTAGAGTTGCTTCGCGTGTCCTTTGAATGGTGGTAGGGCAAACCTTAGCTGAGATGCTAAGTATAGGCAAATCTTACACCACCAAAGTACGGAAGAGCTTGAACTCTAATATGGTGGTTTTGATATGGGATCCTCCTAATGCTTTTATGAGAAATATTTTGATACATAACAATATTTGAATAATGATCATACCGTATTGCATATGATTTTGGATATCTGAATGTGATTTGAACTGAAAATATTTGAAATGCAGGTCCTAAATGGATGTACTTTTGAATTGTAATTTTCTATGTGATAAAATTTAATAGATGAGTACATCCATATGTTGACCTAAGAGGTCATAGGAGGTTTTATTTTGCTCACTAAGTTGTCAAACTCACTACACGATACTTACATTTTTTTTTCAGATAAAGATACAGAGTTTGGTCTTGTAGCTACATGATCAACTAGGTGTCATATTCTCTTGGTGAGCCTACATTGCTTCCAAGGCTCACAATGTTTAAATTATTTTCTACTTGTATTCTAAAGTATGCTCTGAATGCCACAGGCAGGATCCTTGTTTCTACTATAATAGGTGTATAAAGATTTTGCTTGTATATTTGATTATATTGGAGAACCTGTAAATGTATCTTATTATTCATTATATGTGATATATTTGAAGCAAGCATGCAATAGAATAAGGTTAAAGTTATCTGCCACTTGTGACAATTGCGTTCCCTTAAATTGAAGGTGTGACAATGGAAATCTTAAATTAATTAGAGATTTGTACCCAAAATTTTGGGATACATAAATTCATCTAGGTAAAAGAATTTTATTGACCTAAAAATACACACACTTGGGATTCAGGAGAACAATATAATAGATTGCATTTGAGTTAATTTTGTGCATGGTTATGACCTTTCAAAATTTTTCTTAAGCATATTTTATGTTATGAGGCTAAATCTTGGTAAGCCTAACACTTAATAGATATATTAATTTTTGTTTTGTTTGAATGATTATTTTCCTAGAGAACAAGCAAAAGGTTGAGTGTAGGGGTATTTGATGTGTTCATAATTAAGCATAATTTTAATAACTTTGAACTTAATTTTTGTTTGATTTAAGTAAAAGATGATTATAAATTAGTTTAGTTTTGTGTTTTGTGTTGTATGAGCAAAGGAAAAAAATAGCAGAAAAAGAGAAGAAATTCATGAAAAAAATGCTGAATTGGAGTGATTCCAAATCTTTTGGCACTAATTAGACCATATCTCGCACATATGAACTCCAATTAAAGTGATTCAAATACCTGGGAAAAGATTAGATAATAATGTACAACATTTATGTTGAGCACTTTGGCAACTTCTAGAGAATTCAAAGCATTACACAGCTTGAAAATCAGAGTTATGGTGCAGTAAGATGAATTCTAACCTTTTGTCACTAATTGGGATATATGACCCTACTATTAGCTTCAATTAAGGTGATTCTAGCGCCTATGGAAATTTCAGAGATAGGGATATAAGATTCATATTAACCACTTTTACAAATTCTAAAAAAATCTTAGCATTGCGGCACTATGGATTTTTAGCAACGACGCACAACGGTACTGCCATAGAGTGCTGCGGCGCTCCCTGTCCAGTACAAAAAATTAAATTACAATTTTAGGCCTTTTTTATTCCAATTGAAGCCTAAAAGCCTAGGAATCGACCTAGAAGCAATCCTACTTCATTTAGGACTGTCAAAACCTATAAATAAGAGAAAAAGTATGCATGAAAAATCATCCAAGGATCTAAGGATCAAATAATCAAATTCTCAATTATATTCTCTCTTCTTTTCTAGATTTTCTAATGGCCCTACGTGGCTAGTTTCCTTTTTGTTGGTTAAGGGAGATTGAAACCTCAATGATCTTTTATGCATTGTGTGATTTGGATTTGATTTTATTAGTTCAATTTTAATTGAGTATTGATTATTCATCTACTCTTTTTCTCTATGATTATTCATATGATGGCTAGGAGGCCTACTAGTATATTGTTGGTTTTAATCAACTACTAAATCATATATTGAACAAAGTTTTCATCATTATGATTTAAGAGGCAAATAGGGTTAATAATTGTATGATTATGAATTATTAATTCTATGTTGAATGATTGACTAAATTTAATATAGCCTATGTGTCTTTGTTATTTTAGCTTTATTAGTTTCTATAACTTTTTATGTAGTTAATAAGTTATCCTTTACCGATGTGCTAAGGATTATTTACTAATTAGGGTTAATTGAGGCGATCGTCATCAATTACTAAACTTTAGGAGGAACAGGGATAAAATCCCAATGATAGATACTCAGTTTAAGATTTATTATGTTGTCAATGATCAATGCAATTCTTTGATGATGGATATCAACCAAAACCAATGCTTGCATTATTAATCACTCTCTTTTGTTATTTGCAACAATTCTCTTTTACTTTATTAATTTACTTTTATTTAAACCCCACATTTTCTTATTCACAAAATGTAATACTTGTCACAATGGGATTGACCCTTACTCCTACTACTACAGGTTAGTTTTGAGGTAATGTATTTATTATATTTTGTGTACTCGTGACAGTATTCACCAAGGGGTCACTACAACTTATTCTTTGTAGAATTAGTCAAAGTGGTAAACATAAAAGTTGTATAGAATTGAATTATCTTTCCATAAGAATTTGAATAGCTTCAATTGGAGTTTTCATTAGGGTGTTATGGTCAGAATAGTGAGTAAAGGTCACAAGGCATCACCACGCCGTGCTTTAGGTTGTTTTGACATGGCTAGGCCGTGCTTCGAGCTACCTGGAACATATTTGAGATTTCCTTAAGCATGGACATGTCCCAGGGCATGGCAAGGGCATGTTTGATGTTGAAGTAATTCATATTAAGGGGTTAAATGATATAAAAAGTATGCAAGTTATGGTTTTAAAGATAAGAAGAGGCATGCTGGAATGAATTGGCCAATACATAACCTATAATGAAGTATATGTGTATACATGGACCTAAGCAAGATTTGGGTTAATAAATGGATTAGAAAATGATAGGACATGGGTGTTTATAAGAAAGAACAAAAAGTAGAAATTTAAGTGCATAATACAAGTGAATTAGTGATATAAATTAAATAATTGAGAAACCATGTTAAATTTGCATAAGGAGAAATGCAAAGTAATAGTAGAATTAAAGATTATACATATAGAAAGCTAATTTTAAGCAAAACAAAATAGAAACTTAAAGAAATGCATAAAGGTAAGTAAATATATTAGACATAGAATGACAATTCAACTAATTCCTAGATACGTGGCAATTGAAATACGAACTGTATGAACATCTTATACAACTAGTGATATTAGTATATGAGATCTTAAAATACTCGAATAGATGACCATAAAGAACTTAAGGAGAAAAAGCAAGCAAAGATAAGTAAATAGATAAAGAATAAGGCATTAATTAAGGGCATGCAAGTCCTAGTTAGTTCCAAACATATGAATTAGTTCCATTCACAGCATTGATTTTGGATGCATTTGCTTATTTCAAAATGATTGATTGGCATCCTAGTGGCTTTGCTATTTTTACTTATATATGCATGCAATGAGTTACAAATCACCATGTTGAATATTTATATAACATGCATGCTATAAGTGACAACTTGGGCCTAAAAGGGTTATGAGGTTGTATATTAAATGTAAGAAGATAATATCATATCATGGCTATTTCACGACAAGAAAATGAAAACACAGAAATGGGATATTTTTGGTGGCACAACATGATCCTAGGTCTTATGGCCTCCGTATTGGTACCAAAATAGAGGACGTTCTATTCACGGATAGAGAAAACATAAATTATGCCATGCTTGGATAGTGTGAGGCAAGCACATTCAGGGGTGATCCAGTTGCTCATTTGACCTCTAACAATAGTAAGCTAGTGCCCACTATGAGCTAATGGTAATATAATTACAGAAATAGTAAATTAGCTAAAGCAAGAGAAACATCTTAAGTACAAGAAAGCCATGATTTATGAATGCATGCCATGATATTGATGAGATATGAATGCCACTCAACATGCTTTTAGAAATTATCATATTACATTATACCAGATGCATCAAACATATTATATTGATTATTCCTATATGCATTCTGTAGTTTATACAACTGAACATGATATGATATTTGAAATGATTATATATTATGTCCACTATTAAACCTACTACAAATTTTTATTCTCACTATTATTTCATATTATTTTCAAATCAATAAACGACTTTGCCAATATATGTGTTGACTCTGTTGTTTATGGTTCTTTAAGTAGAACTGCTCTACCGAGGGTAAATTTTAGTAGTTCAAAATCTAGTTATAGCAAATATGTTTGAGCTCCCAGTGCACGTGCCACCACCATCACTAGCAGCACTAGGAGACTTAGATGGACATTATATTATGTGATAGTTGAAGATGTGACTAAGTAGATATTTGTACTGACTTGACTATGAGGGATTATGTTTGGAATAGTGACCGGGTACCCTTTTATTTTGGTATCACAGATAGTACTCTAATTACTATGGCTTGTATATAAACATCTCCATGGTAGACATGCTAATCAAAATTCCTTAGTAGTTGTTTTGTATATTTGTTTATGCTACGTTATTATATTGAGTTTTATGCTGCTAATGGACTTGTTAAGTTAAAGTAGTAATTTATTAAATGAATGATTGCAGTTAAAAGATAAGTAATGACACCGAAAAATAAAGTAGACAACTTATAACCATCAATGCATGTATGAATAAGTATATATATATATATATATATATATATATATATATATATCATAAAGATATTTTGAAGGTCATTACAAATTAACGAGAGGCTGAACAATAATGACAAAAAACTGAACCAACAATACGTGAGGTTGAATGAAAGGCCGAACAACCAGCACGTGATGCATAAACAGCTACATGACAATGACCAATGGAAGCAGTTATGGCTTTTTTACTTAAAAACTATTTGGTTAAGTGCCACTTAAGATTGCATTTGTACCAAGTCATGGTCTAAGGATAATTTTCTAAAATCTTAGTTAAATTATAAAAATGAATATTCTTGCAATTAAGTTTTTTTATTAGTAATAACATATCTTTTTTTAGGTACCTAGTAATGAAGCTAGTGGACACTAACCTCCTCATGACTCCCAAAGTTAATTTATATTTTTACTATATATTTTACATAATTGTAAGGGAACATGCATTGTGATTCAAGAGTAGGGATAATGAAATTTTTTTTAAATAGTGGTTTCACAATGGTTTCATGGAAACTGTGGTTAAATGTTGGCTTAGCAAAAGTCAAAAACCGTCGTTAAATCTTAATTTACTTATGGTTTCATTAAATTCTTCTAAAAAAAAAAAAAATGTGTTTAATGACAACTTTATTAAAATCATCGTTAAATTGAGGCTTCATGACGATTGACAACTGTTGCTAATTTGTGTTTAATGATTGTCATGCCCCTACTTTTAAGGGCACGTGAAATACATACTTTACGAATATGTTTTCCCCATAACATGTATAATACACTCCTTTACAGATAGGTATTTCCATGTATATACAATATACAGACAAAGTTTATAAATATCATAGTAACAACAGAAACAAGGATCCTACCTGTCGCATTTAGAGCATACTCTAGAGTATAAGTACATTATAAATCAAAACCTACGAACCTTAGAAACAAAATAAGCTCACTAGAGAATATGTCGCCTAGCTAATCAACTATCTGAAGGGGAAAGACCAATCTCTGTATTCTTATTTGAAAAAAAATGTAGATATCGTGTAGTGAGTTTGACAACTCAGTGAGCAGATAATACCTCCTATGACCTTTTAGGTCAACATATAGATATACTCATATTTCAAAATTTATCAAGTAGAAAATTACAGTTCAAAAGTACATCCATATGGGACCCGTATTTCAAATATTCTCAAATCAAAGAATATTCATATATCTAAAACCATATATTGTAATGTATGATCATTAAACAAATGTTATTATGCATGAAAATATTTCACATGAAAACATTAGGAGGATCTCATATTAGAACCACCATATTAGAGTTCAAACCTTTCCATACTTTGGTGGTGTAAGATTTTCCTATACTTAGTATCCTAACTAAAGTTTTCCCTACCACTATTTAAGAAGACACGCGAAGGGATTCTAATATGGGCAATTTCCCAAGCACACAGAAATAGAGGGCAAATCACATATCATATAGTCGGCATCTCACCCAGATAGGAGGGATCTCGCTCTTCCTCACATATCATATCCCGTGTGTTGGTCGTCACACGAGGCTAGCACCACCCCTACTAGCTGAGGTATCAAGGTGCACTAGGGCTAACATCACCTGCTGTTAGGAAACAATGTTTCCAATAGGATTCCTCCACATAAATCATATTTGCGTATATGTCATATCTTTCAAAATAGAGGTTTAAGTATAAATTCAGAATTTTCAGTCTCAGTACAATTCCTCTATCAAAAACTTTTCAATTAGGGTAATCACATTTACATGCCCGTTTTCAAGAGCAATCTTATAGCTTTACATATCAATGCCGCATGCACAATATATTTCTTTTACCATATAATGATAAATACATTTAAAATAACATATTCAATGAGTTCAAAAATCCATTTTCAAAACCATACTCTTCTTGAACTATATACCAGATTGTAAACAATTTAGATAATTTATTCCATTTCAGATATATATAAAAGTATAAATAACTTGTAATCATAATCAATTATACATTTAAATTTCAAGAAGAGCATATGGTAAGTCATAGAAAGAATTATCTATTCACAAGGTAAGGCTCCAAATTGAATATGTAATTTTACAATTCTATTCATTGTACTGTTCATGCAGGCAGGAATACTATTCATAGTTACTATTCATCAGAGAAATTTTTCATGATTTAATGCTTTAAATCATACTATCCAGCCAACAAATTTTGTATACAAGAATTATTCTACTTCTGAAACATGATTCTAGGGCCAAAATCATCAAAAAACACCAAGAATTTTTAAAATCCTAAACTTTACCTCGTGGTTACTGTTTATCATTTTTGGCGAACTTCCAACAAGTTTCTGACAAAATTGATCGGTGGGTTTTAAATTTCTCATCGCCATGAATCCAACTGTACCTTCGATATCTCAATTGGATGCATATATTGGAAGAAATCCTAGAGAGAAGGTAGAGGTTAGAGAGAGAAAGAAAAACCCTCCCTCCTTCTATGTGCTTTGCCTCTCGTTTCCTTCATCCTTTTCTTTTTTTTCTTTTTTACTTATTATTATATTATAATTGAATACTTAAAATTTATTCTTTGATTAAATACCTATAATTATTGTTTTTCATCCTAAAGAATCGTAAAAGTTTCTAAAAATTTATATTATTGCAAAACTTTAGTTACACTCTTAAACCATGACTTTTTTTGATAAAAAATTTAATAAAACAAATCACAAAAATGAAATATCTTTATGCATAATAAAAGAAAGAATATTTCAAAAAATAAAACAAAAAATTATTAGAGGCAAATATAATTAGTTTAAGCAAAACAAAAAATCATTTTAATTAAAAGTATATTTACTTTTATCAAAACATAATCATTTAGAATAAAAATATATTTGTTTATAGCAAAACATTATTATTTAAAAATTATGGGATATTACATTCTTCTCCCCTTAAGAATGATGTCCCCGAATTTCAAATTATTCTATCACAAGCAAGGAATGAAGTCAATGCATAAATTACAGTTATTAACTTCATTACTCAAACTATTGAGGATATCTCTTTTGTATATCATCTTTACTTTCAAAAAAATACTCTTCACTTGAGTATTTTTTCATATAATCTTAACCGTAGAGATTTCTTTCAGCCATAAGTTCTTCACTTATTAATCAACAATAATCATCGGTTTTTCCTCATAATTAAGCCAAGTTCTTGTTCAATCGAATTTCTTGAAATTTGATAACATGAGAAGAATCTGATAGGTATTTCCTTAACATTGATGTAAGAAAAACTGTATCCACATTACTTAATCCTGATGGCAAGGCTAGGCAATGTAGTACTATGCCTACTTTGTTCAAGATTTCAAAAGAGCTTAACTTTTTCTTTCTTTCCAAACCTCATTACCTCTTTCATAAGTGAGTCCTTCAAGAATATTTGGTCACCAGCTGATAATATTAGTGCTCAACATTCCTGGTCCTTATAAACTTTTGGCCTGTATTGAGTTTCTTCTATTCTTTTTCTAATCAATTTTACTTTATCAATGAAATCTTACAATAAGTCTGACTCCACTGAGTCATTTAATAGAAAGTTTGTAACACCTCTGACATAACGCTTTAAGTCATCCAATATCATTTTATTATAGGAAAATTCTGCTAAGGGATCTCCCACCAAATTCGAAAACATATGCTTAAAGCATGCTTTCCAAACTAGCATCATCAATTTAAGTTAGTCATATTCTATCTATTGCATGTTATTCCAAATTAGATTCTAAAAGCATAACTTTACTCAACTTACCCACCTATTAGAAGACCTACCATATTTCATATAAAACCTCAAATGGTGCCATTTGTAGATTGGCCTGATAATTACTGATATGGCCAAGTTCAACTAAGGATAAATGATTTCTCCAAATTTTCACCAAAATTATATAAAGATACCTTAAGCATAACTTCTAATACGTAAACATATCATTTAGATTTATTATCAGCATACTATAATCTAACAAAGATCCTTAGGCTTCCTGAATAGCTCTCCTAAAACAAAATATTTAATTTTTACTTGCTAACACACCGACCAACAAAAGAAATATCACTTACATCTTATTTTTACCATTATACTAGTACAAATCTTTCAAATCATAGTATATCCCATCAATATTCAAAATCTATAGATTTTTTTTTCAAAAATCTCCTTTCTCAACAATTATTCACTCGTGAATTTTCAATCTCAACATAATTTACATTCTTTATACTAGACTCAACTTAGTATGGTATAAACCCTTAACACAAATATCTTGATCACTTGTATTATTTTTCGACATGATTATCAAAATATTTTCCATATTTCCAAATTAAGAGTTCAAAGATTAATTTAAATCCTACTTCCTATATTTTATTCTTCAAGAACTTCAACATAACTAATTCTCTTGATTACATTCGTCAAAGCACCATAAGGCCATCATTCGTCTATTTCTTTCAAAATTTTCATTACTTTAACCTACTAACCACTTGGACACCATAATAACTGAGTTTCAAAGAAAAGAAATTAACCCTCCTTGTAACAAGAAAAATAACCTTACATTTAATGCCAAACATTAATGTAGAATGACGTAGAAGAAAAAGAGATATACATAATAGAGCATGTGTTGTGTGTGTTTTATAAATAACTGTAAGTGCACAACGTAGTTGTAGCTAATTCGGCGAGTACAGGTCGTATCCTACAGAGAACATTGGTCAATTACTAGAATTTAATAAAATAAACTATCTAAATCAATGCAATTAGATGAGAGAATGTGTCACAATTATGTAAAAAGTAATTCAATTAACAAAAACCTAGGATTAGGGTTTACCACACTTATGATATTCAACTATCAATATGTACCTCTAATTGCAATTATCTAGGTAATTGGAGATGGTTTATCCTTAATTTACTAATAACCTCTTTCAAGCATTACTAATGGTACATAGGTTAATCCAATTGCCTACTTTCGTGGTTCTTAGTTCAACCTAAGTCTATTAAGTTCTATGCCAACCATGGAATGCAATTAATCAGTTTTCTTGTGACTACTAATTGATTCAATTCCTAGAGAACCTTAAACTACTTTTGTGATTAAGATATTCCTAATTAACAATTTGGTTCTGGTATTAACTTTCACCTTTTAGTTCATTAGTTAATATCCTAAGATGTGATAGATTGGTGATCAGGCATTCTACCAACTCTTAAACATGCGCATAATAGTTAATCCTAATTAATCCATGGATAATACAATTAGGGTTCCAACAATTCAATTTAATAATTCAGTATCATCATACCATAAGTGTGCTTACCGAAACCCTAAATCAAATCTACACAAGCATAATAGAAAGTAAACTCACAATCATATTCATTAAAGGAATCATAAGTGTTCAATACAATGTAAAAGAGAGGTGTAGAAGTAGAAGTAGAAGTAAAGATGGAAAGACAAAACCTGGATGCAGTAGATGAAATAGGAATACAAACTTCAATCAATGTAAATTCTACTCTAAGTGCATAAAGTAATCACTAATCCTACTTTAAACCTAATCTAGTGGCGTTTCCTAAGCTTAAAATTGAGTAAAAGTAAGTCTGTCTTGGTTTGGACTTGGCTACGCTTCCTCATATATTTATATCCATTTGGCTGCTTAAAACTCCAAAAATTACGGAGTGTACGGACATGAAGCACGACCGTGCTTCATGACACGACTTGGTTGTGCTTCATCTTGGAAAACTAGGAAAAATATATTCTTTGCACAGAACACGGCCTGGTAGTGCTTCCTGTAACACCAAGCATGGTTTGGCCGTGTTTGAGGCTACTAGGCTCTTTTCTTATCAATTTCTTTAGGGTTGCCTTTTTTCTTCCTCCTCAGCATGTTCCAAGTCCATATAGCTCCTCACATAAGTGTTTTCCCTTGCTTCTTGGCCTCTTTTGCTCTCCAACAAACATAAAACAAACCAAAGCAGTATCCAAAGCAAAGCATAACCAAAAGCAGAGAAATAATCACAAGTTTACTATTAATTTAGGGATAAAATATAACCATTAAACACTCAATTTTCCCATTTATCAACTCCCCCCATGCTTAAAACTTTGGTTGTCCTTAATAAAATAAAATGACATATCAAAAGGAAGGGAGATGATGCATACAAATTTCAGATGACAAAAAAATGTAATACAGGTAATTCTTCACTCAATCAATATGAACACAATAAGTATATGAGTAGACATTTATCAATTAGTCTCCATTCTTCTAAAACTAAACCCAAATTCTCTTATTATATATCTACTTTCATTGTTACCATTGGTTATATGCAACAAATTGATTTTTAAACACTCAAGTAGGTCACCTCATCCTTTAGATCTCCCTAGGTTGCTTTACCCCTTATTTCTATTTTTCTCACTCTTTTTCTTTTACTTCTCATCATTTTTTTGTATTTCATTTTATTTATTTCATTCATTTTTTTATAGAAATATACAGTGAGTGCATTTTATGCTCCATCTCACTAGGGTAAAGGAAGCTAGGTACTCATACTAAGGCCTTTTTGATGCCTTAAAGGGGTAC
Organism: Gleditsia sinensis; assembly: GCA_037074535.1. NCBI lineage: Eukaryota > Viridiplantae > Streptophyta > Magnoliopsida > Fabales > Fabaceae > Gleditsia > Gleditsia sinensis. The sequence goes on from CM073467.1 coordinate 38,666,306, forward strand.
TCAGAGTGAAAAATTTTTGAGATCCATATTCTCTCATTTTTTCCCTCTCCCTACCTTCATATTATTATAATGTTAAAATCAAACAAGGCATACAATTCATAGTATAATAAGAGAGATATTTTTCAAAAATTAGAGGTTCAATACTAGAAGAGAGAGACTAAGATGATAATTATCTATTTCATATCCTATTGTGTAACACATGTTCATGAGTTAAAATTAACCTACAATATATCCATCTATCTCTAAAATAGAAAACTATGTGATTTTGCAATGAAGCAAGAGAGATGCAATATATACAGTATATACATGTAAGACCAGAAATTCAACCAGTGAAACCAAAAGCCTAAAGTCTACTCCCCCATGCTTAAATTTGACATTATCCTCAATGTTAGTAACAATGAAAGTGTAGGCAAAGGAATAAGTAACTTACTTGCTCACTAGTCATCTGGAGGAGGAGGTGGAGGATTCTGGCTCAGGTGCTAGTTATACCATCCGTTCATCATTCCCTGCATGATTTGGATTGAATCTTGAATTGCATGCAGGGTGGCCCTTTAGGATAGTTGTTCCTCCTCAATTCGGCTAAGCCGTGAGGAGATGAAGTTTTGATCCTCCTTTGGTACATATGAGGGACCTGCGGTGTTAGCTTACTGAAAATGGGGTGGGGTGGTAGAGCAAAAAATGGCTCAAGGGGGAAGTCATCCCCCTCAGGATCATCATAATCTTCTCTACCCTTTTCTAGATGGTAGATCTAGTTCTCCTCACTAGTAACTGTAGTCCTAGTGGGGTTAGGGAGGAGAAAGATATTATTGCCTCTGAGATGCAACCAATAGTCATCATTTCTTTTCACAATTAATTTCATATGCACATAGAATTCTAAATCAATTCTGCTGCTGCCAACTATTGGCTGCAAACCCTAGAGATTTGCCTTAAATCCTAGCCCTCTAGCCATTGCAGTCATTAGTCCCCTAATGACCACTTTGCCATTCGTAGCATTACCTACCCTGGTCATCTGTTGGGCCATGAAGGTGTTAGTATCCACCTTATAACCGTGTATCATGGCCCAAAGAAAATAAAGCTTTCTTTTATTTGCAACCCCATCACTTTCTGCTCTACCAAAAATGGTATGAGCCATTAGGCGCTGTAAATATCTAAAAGTGGGATTGCAAATAAAAAAGGCTTTTAAACTTGATGCATCATATTGCCCCTCAACAGAAATAAAGTTCCAAAAATGTTGAGCAAGAAAACTTGAGGGGACTGATCTATCTCTCCCAGGAGGAAATCTAAATAATACATTAAATTGAGCAAATGATAAATTAAATGTACGGTCAAATAATCTAAAGTTAATGCGGCCCTGTTCGACATCAGAACCCCAAAATAGGACCACACTAATTGAATTGACAAACTCTAATGTGGTCCTGGTATAGGATGGGTAACGTAATCCAATGAATATGTTCTACCCAATCCAATCAACGAGGTAACGGACGTCGGTTAAAAGTCCTAGTTGGTCCAAACACTCCTCATCCATATACGGGTACTCAGCATTCCCTGTTTAACTAGAATATCATATTGTGTCCATTGATTATCATCAACAAACATGATACCATACTCATTTATTTGATGAGAAGGTTGGGAAAATCTTTGAATCCCTTCTCTACCTTGTTGTTGGGAACGAGGGGAAGATTGGCCAGTTCTGGCTCTTTTAGGGCCCATTTAAATTGATATGCAAACAAATGCAAAAGGGGAGTGGGATGTGCAGATCTAAAAATTAATGCAAATGACACTAACTAAATTAGGACACCAAAAAATAATCAAGTTCAAAACTAAGAAAAATCCAGGTAAACCAATTTTATTCAAATTCTAGTGAATTATGCACATGGAAAGTTCTGAGTATGCAACAAATCAATCTCAATTCAAGTTTAGCAAATACTAACACAATTAGCCAATTCTGAATGAATTTTAATAGCTAAATGAGACACCAGATGAATCAGAGAAATTATAGCATCAACAAATCCCAATTGTAGAAATCAAGGAATGTATGCAAATACCAGTCCAGGAAAAAGTATTCTTATCAAACAGAGCCAACCAGCATAGTATCCAGGCAGAAAAATCTTTTAAATTCTAACTAGTTATGGACAACAAGCTTTTACTAATTAAGGCTCAGCAAATTGATCTAAATTTCCAGCTAAACTAGGCAATGTAATTCATATGTCCAAATTTCGTCAGAAGATTCCAAATTAGCCAGTATTAAAATAACCAAAACAAGGAACCATTTAAATCAATGTGTACAACTTGCAAAGATAACAATCCAAATAAAATTTAGATAGTACCTAGTGTTAATGCAAACCAGATGAAGAAAAGATTAGCCACCTAACCAGAAATATTCTCCAATGCAAAATTCAAAAAAGTAAGCACACATGCATCCTAAATTTTGGCAGAAATTCTCAAAACCAATTATATTAAACCACATGTGTAGAAAAATTAAGATATATAAATTAATCCAATCCAATCCAGATGAATAACCCAGTCAAATTAGATAAAATAATCTATCAAGTCCAAAAAATTGAGAATTCAAATCTAGAAAATTGAAGTTCAAGTACAGGGAATCAAAATTGCTTGGAGGGGAAAGCCATAAATAGGATTAAGCAACGAGCAACCAGCAATGTAGAGTCTCAATGGAGTGGAGGTAAGTGCTTTGGAGATGTACAAGGGAATGGGACTCTCGGGAATACTAGGGAGGAACTCGGTAGTGCTGGTTCAGAGATGGGCACGGGTTAGTGCAGGGGATTTCTGGGCTTGGCATGGAAGTGGCTGGGTTAAAGTTTTCAGGGGAATAGGCTAAGAGGGTGAGAAAGAAAAGTGTAGAGAATGATGGGGAGCTTCAGGTTGCAGAGGGGATAGGCCGAGGATGGAGGGAGATGGCAATGTGAGGTGTGGGTTGGGCACGGGAGGATAAGCACGGGTTTGGGGGATAATGGGAGAGGGAGAAGAGACCGAGAGGGAGAGGGAAATCTTGTTTAGGGCACGGGTAGCAGAGATGAAAGGTGGGAGAAGGAATTTACGGAGGAGAAGGAACACAGGAAAGACTGGAGGAGATGGGAGGAACACGGATGCACGGGAATGAAGGAATGATCATGTGCTAGGGCACAAAAGAAGGGAGAATGAACACGGGGATGAAGAAGGGGAAAATTTTGAACATTTTAAGTTCTGTAGGACCGAAGCACGACCGTGCTTCATAGCACGGTACACTTGTACTTTGGGCTAGATTTCCACATAATCCTGGAAGTGGCCCATGTTGAGCAACACGGGGAGGGTGTGTTTGCACTGGGCCTGGGGCACGACTGTGTCCTGTGACACGGGCGTGCTCTGTGACATGGGCGTGCTCTGTGACACGGGCTACCCGCAATCCCTATTTCTATAAATTTTTCCTCAGTTGTTGCTCTGCTTTAATTTTTCCTCAAAATTCTTTCTTTCTTCATTATTGGGCATGCAAATTATGACCTACAAAACACCCAAAAACACTCTTAAATTCCTAACCTAAGAAATCAACTAAAACTAAAGATAAAAACAAAACTAAAACAATGAAATTAAGCAAAAAGAAACTTAAAAATTAAAATATGGGTTGCCTCCCACAAAACGCTTGTTTAAAGTCATTAGTTCGACTCCTTTGGCATACTTTCTACTCAAGGAGGTTTTAATAGAGTTTGAATAACTCTCTTTGCTATCTATTACCTCTTAGTATGGTGCTTGAAGTGTTTCCCAATAGCCTTCAAGGATCCTTTTGGCTCATTCCTTTTTTCCTTAACTCCATTGAGGTTAAGAGGAGGTGGCTTAGGTTCTACTTTGGTATCTTTAACTTCCTCCTCAATTTCTTGCTTTTAGACCCCCTGTTTAACATAAGCATAAGAACTTTCCAGAGAATAACTCAAGTGGGTCAGAAGGAGAAAAATTCATAACGTTTGGATTCCTTTTTAGTTCGGGTAAGTCAATCACATGGCAAGATTCATTTAGAGAAGGAGGGTTAATAGTATCATTCAAATTAAATTCTACTTTTTCAACCCCTACATTCAAATAAAGCTTTCCATCTTTTACATTGATGTTTGCACCAACTGTAGCTAGGAAAGGCCTTCCAAGAATGATGGAGATTTTGTCATCTTCCTTCATCTTTAAAATAACAAAATCAACTAGTATGAAAAATTTACCTATTTTTAGAGGAGAATCCTCTAATATAACTACTAGATGCTTAATAGATCAGTCAGCTAAATGAAGAGAAAGAGTGGTAGGCCTCAAGTCACCCATTTGAAGCTTCTTGCAAACTGAAAGAGGCATGAGGCTCACACTTGCTCCAAGGTCACATAGGGCTCTGTCAATCTTCATGTCTCCTATAGAGCAAGGAATTGAGAAGCTTTTGGGATCCTTAAGCTTTTGTGGCAGCTTATTTTGAATTAAAGCACTGGATCCCTTTGTCAGTGCCACAACAACATACTCTTCAATTTTTCTCATATTTAAGAGGATATCTTTCAGGAACTTTGCATAAGAAGGCATTTGGGAGATGGCTTCTATGAATGGGATATTGATATTCAACTTTTTCAAAACATATAGAAAGCTTCCAAACTGCTTCTCTAATTTAGCCTTGACCAATCTTTGAGGAAATGGGATTGGTGGCTTGTAAGGTGTAGGAGCTATATATTTAGATGCTTCTTCCTTCTTTTCCTCTTCTTTTTGTTCCTCTTCTCAGATTTAGCCTGACGTTCATCTTCTTTTTCCTTTCCATTTCTCTTAGATTCAGCGAACTATTTACCATTTCTCAAGGTAATAGCATTGCAATGCTCTCTAGGGTTCTCAATCTGGCCTGAAAGTTTGCCAAAGTTCCTATTAGATAGGCTTGCTTACTGTGCAATCTGAGTTTCTAGCATCTTAATATGGGTAGTAAGTGAGTCAACCTTAGAGGCTAAATTTTTTATAGCCTCATTCATTGAGTGATGCTGGGCTTTGAATTCATTATTCTATTTCGTTTGAGTAGTGATGAAATTTTCCATCAGAGCCTTTAAATTTGACTTTAACTTAGGAGGAGGATTAAATGGCCTTTGATTTTGAAATCTTAGAGGTTGCCTAAAATTATTTTGAGGCTGATTCATATTAGGCTTATATGAGAGATTTAGGTGGTTCTTTCAGCCTAAATTGTAGGTGTTGCTGTAAGGATTGTTTTTCTGATTATTGTTCACAAAGTTCACCTATTCACAATCTTGAGGTGCAGAATTTACAAGCTGGCATTCATTGGCCATATAGCCAATGTAACAACTTTTTTTATTTATTATTATACAATATAGAGTTCAAATATGCGTCATTAATCAAAACATACGTACAACATATCAAACACATAAATATCTACATCTTATTTATTCTGGTTGACCAATTCCAGAGATACAGGTGCAGGTGGTTGCACCTTCACTGGGATCTGAGCTAACTCAACCAAAAACATTTTATTTGTTTCTGGGATCTACCCATCATAGAGTAACTCGATCCAATGTGCACTAAAAGCTAGAGCCATAGAAATATTTGCATAACTAATTTTCTGAACATGACATAGAAATATAGTGAGAATTAAATCCTAATAAGTTCAACAATAAATCATCATCAATATAGCTCATCACGTCATGTTCATCTGTATAAACTACAGTAAATATCTTTGGTCATATGAATGCACTTTATCTATGCACATGAAAATTGTACAGTAATGACATGTATGACAGGATTAACTATTTTCAGAATATCATATGATGACTATCAATTTATTCTCATATCAAGCTACCTCGGTCAGGGTGAGTATTTTTTACTCTCCGGTATGAGCTTTTCTCGTTCCGTCCGACATAGCACGCTTTCTCTTTCTTTTCTCATTAACATAATCATAACAGTTGGTAGGGCGTTCCCTACTGGTGCACCACACAGATCGCCATGTGACTGTGCTTATTTCTTTTCTTTTCACATTAATATCCAAAAATATGATTTCAATAGCAAGTATGTTCATTATATTCACATACCATAATGTTTCATCAAAATATTTCCATGTCAAAATTACACACTTAGGATGATAAGAAGTTCATGCAATGGCAATGGCTATGGCATATACTAGTCATTTATTATTTTCATTTATAAGATTGTTCTTCTTTTTTAAATATTATATTTATCTCTTCATTTTCTTTATGCATGGCCTTTAGTCACTTTTCTCCTACTTATATCATTTCCAACACATGTTCTCACAAATTTAATACAGTATTTTTCATCAATTTGGTTTCTACTAATATCCTATAGGTAATTAGGTTCATTTAAGGTAAACAAAATGTTCAAAATAAATTTTATCAGCTTTCAAACTGGCCTAAACGTATCCTATAACATGGCTTAGTCATTTACTATAAAAAAGCCATATTTTAGGCTTAAAAATGCCATTTCCAACCTAGAACACGGGTTGACCATGCCTTGAAACACGGCCATGCATTAGGTTGTGTTATTTCCTGATGTAGATTTTCATCCTGTCTGACCTTCTCTCACTAAGTGGAGCATAACTCCCTCATTTCAACTCCTATTTAGGTAATCTTGGTGTCCATGTAAAGATAAGACAATTATCTAAAACTATTATGTTCACCAGTTTAGTAAATATTAAGGACTCATGGTGATATTACTTCATCAAGGTACAGGTTATTTCTTCTTGGGTATGTTCTGACCTCAACTTACGAATATGTCTATATCTCCCTCATAGAAATTCCAAATTGAGTGATTCTAGTGTGTAAAAATCAGTGACACATATAACTATAATTTTTATGTTAACCATTTATTTTAATTCCCTACATAATGTTCCCAAAAAATTAAACACAGAAGCTATCCTAACATATTCTTCCCTGATTAACCATTTTTCTGACCACTGCTAACTAATCGGACCATATCTACCTTATATGGACTCCACATTGACTGATTCCAGTGGCTACAAATCCATGAGACATAGATCTACATTTTTCATGTTGACCATTTGTTTAAATTCCTTCCTGATTCTTCCCAAAATTTTAAAAACAGAAGCTTAAAATTTTGCCACCTATAGCCATACCAATGCAGAACTATCTACACAAGCCTAACTATTCAAACATACATAATATGTAACATGATATAACAAGATTCATGACGAATCATCAAATTTCTAAGGCCAAAATCCCACATGGATGTTGTAAATTTCAAAACTTTTCTTCAAAAAGAAATATTGTTAAACTTACCTTGAGCACTTAGTCCTCTAGACTTCTCCTTCCTCTTTCTTCCTTTCTTCCTCTCCTTTCTTCACTCTACCTTACTTCTATTTTTTTTCCTCTTGGGTTTGGGCTCATTCTTGCCCATTTTCTTTACTTTGCTTAAAATTCTACCTTTCATAATGGGCTTGGTCACATTTTCATGATTTTTGGGCTACCGGTCCAATTTCTATATCCTAGTCAAGTCTATGTTTTATTTCTTCCTTGGGCTATCCTATTAGCTTGCTAAAAATTCATGTGAAGTAGAAAAACTCTATATGAAGTGTCCATAGGTGAAAGCCCAATTTATGGGTGGAGATACTAAACTTAGTAACTTTAGCTCTTAGATTAAGAAAAATTACCCTAATCCAATCTTCTTGAAATTTTAATACCTTTACTTACTTCACAAAAATTTATCTTCCTTACCCAAGAATTTCACCTTTCTTTAGCATGTTTATTTCTAATATTTCCTCTTAGGTTTTCTCTCTTTACCTATTCCATTAATGTTAGAACATTTCTATGCATACACGTAAGGTGAAGAATTTCTAAGGATTATATTTCCTTAGATATCTAAAAATTGTCTATTAAATTTTATTTCCTTAATTAAATATTTATGTATCTTTATTAATAAAAGAAATGAAATTAAGGTTGAGATATGAGTATTATTAATTGAGGATAAGGGAAGAGGATAAAAAAAATTTCTTTTAGGACTCGTTATGGGCATTATTAGTTCTTGATGATGTCATTTAGATTGACAAATGCCCTAGTTGCATTTATGGATTTGATGAATAGAGTATTTAAAACTTTCTTGTATTAATTTTTTATTGTAATCATATATGATATCCTAGTATATTTAAAGAGTTCGAAGGAGCATGAGCAATATTTAAGGATATCTTTATAAATCCTAAGAGAACACCAGTTGTATGCTAAGTTTACAAAATGTGAATTTTGGCTTAGTAATGTTATTTTTCTAGGGCATGTGATTGCCAAGGATGATATTCAAGTTAATCCTAAAAAGGTAGAAGCAATGCAGTAATAGCCACATTCTATCGCAATTACAGAGATCCGTAGTTTTCTTGGTTTAGTAGGTTATTACAGTAGATTCATTAAAGATTTTTTTTACAAAAATTGCTGCTCCTTTGACAAGATTGACAAGGAAAAGAATAAAGTTTGACTGGTCAAATGAATGTGAGAGAATTTTCCAGAAACTAAAGGAATGTTTGACTACAATGCCAACAGTGTCTATTTTTTCAGGTACCAGAGGATACACAGTATACTGTGATGCATCAAGAATTGTATTAGGGTGTGTGTTGATGCAACATGGTCGAGTTACTGCATATGCATCTAGACAGCTTAAACCACATGAGCAAAATTATCCGACTCATGATTTGAAAAGGACAGCAGTGGTATTTGCTTTCAAAAATTTGGAGGCATTATCTGTGTGGTGAGACATGTGAAATCTATACAGATCATAAAAGTCTCAAATACATTTTTCGACAAAAAGATCTTAACTTGAGACAAAGATGATGGATATAATTACTTAAAGATTATGACTGTGCAATATTATATCATCTAGGTAAGGGCAATGTAGTGGCTGATGTATTAAGCAGAAAGTCAATGAATAGTTTGGCTCATATCACAATAGTAAGTAGGCTGTTGATTAAAGAAATACATAAGTTGGAAAGTCATGGGGTAGTATTGAAAGTAAAGTAGCCTAGGATACTACTGGCCTATATACAAATTCAATCATCTTTGGTTGAGTAGGTGAAAAAGGCGCAGGAAGATGATGCCTATTTAGGCAAGAAAAATGAAGAGGTGAAGAATGACAGTGATGTTGAATTTACTGTAAACTCTAAAGGAATTTTGAGATTGGGAAAATGATTGTGTGTACCTAATAAAGAAGAACTTAAGGAAGAGATTTCAGAGGAAGCCCATAGATCCATATATACCATTCATCTTGAGGTAAATAAAATGTATAAAGATCTAAAAGAAATTTATTGGTAGGACAGTATGAAGAAAGATATAGTTAATTATGTCTCTCGATGTTTAACTTGCCAGTAGGTAAAAGCAGAATATCAAAGGCCTGCAGGTTTACATCAACAAATAGAAATACCTGAATAGAAATGATAGAGAATAACTATGGATTTTGTTACAGGGCTACCACAGACATAAAAAAAAAGGTTTGACTTAAGTGATCATTAATAGAATGACTAAATCAACACAGTGAAAACCACATATAACGTAGCTCAGTATGCAAATTTGTATTTAAATAAGATAGTGAGACTTCATGAGGTACTAATATCGATTATATCTTATCAAGGACTACAGTCACAACTTGTTTTTTTTATAGCCTTCTAGGAAGCTTTAGGTATGAAGCGAAATCTCAATACTGCTTTCCATCCTCAAACAGATGAACAGTATGAGCGAACCATCCAAATATTGGAAAACATGCTTCGGGCATGTGTGCTTGATTTTCAAGGTAGCTGGAAGAGATTCTTGCCTTAATTGAATTTTCTTATAACAATAGCCACCAAACCAGTATACAAGAGGTTTTACATGAAACATCGTAGATTCCCTAATAGGTGAGTGAGTAAAGGCATAAATTATGGCATGGAGAAAAGAATTATAATTTGTCTCTAAATTTATAGATTGTATAATATGGTTATGTAATGTAAATTTATGACTATTTTTGTATGTCAAGATTGTAACTTGGGTGATGTTTGAGATTTGGATAGTATGTCACTAAAATATATGAATGTGTGAGAAGTGAATAGAGATAAGTAGGCAGTAGACATGTTAGGAATGGTGAAAGTAAGATATATTAGGATTGCTTAAAGATTGGCTAGTGATGGGAAAGTGTCATAAGAGGAAGATTTGAGCATATGGTGTTTATTTTAGAATAGTTAAGACAAAATTAGAAAATTTGCAATTTCAATTTGTTGGAAGTGATTAATGGAGGAAATCTTGGAGAAAATTGGGTATTTAACTTTTCATGATAAAATATGGTGAATTTGCGTATCGTAATACATTAAAAATTTTCACATGAGAATAATTAATTGATGAATGCCTTATGGTGCTTTGAGGAATGTAATAAAATGAAACATTAGTATTAAAGTTCTTAAGGAATAAAATATGGGAAGTAGGATTCAAATTAATCTTTGAGTTCTTAATTTGAAAATATGGTGAATATTTTGAGAACCATGTTCAAACATAATGCAAAGTGATCAAGATATTTGTGTTAAAGGTTTATACCATGTTAAATTGAGTATAGTATCTAGTATGTGAATTATGTTAAGATTGAAAAATTTATGTGTGAATAATTGTTGAGAAAAGTCTTCTTAGAACGAATAGGCTACTTAAATAGAATTGATAGGAACTAGAATGATGAGATTCATGGGAGGATGTTGACATGTGAGAATCAAAGATGACTTGATAAAAATTGGGAATAAGAAAAGTTGGTTACTTTATATGGATATGTACGTATTCTTTTATGTGTATGATTCCTAATTATATCGACTTATGGATATAAATATGCAAATTTTAGGATAGTTCAGATATTAGTGAAGATGATATACAAAAGAGATATCCCCAATTATTTGAGTAATAAGGTTGGTAACTCCAAATTATACCTTGATTTCATTCCCTACATGTGGTAGGATGGGCTGAAATCCGAGGACCGAATTTCTTAAGGGGGGAAGAATGTAATATCCCAAAATTTTTATTTTTAATTAATATTTTTTATAAACAAGTATATATTTTTTTAAAATGACTATGCATGTTTTGCTAGAAGTAAATATATTTTTGTTTAAAATAATTATTTTTTTGCTTAAAATAATTATATTGGCCTTTAATAAATTTTTGTTGTATTTTTAGAAATATTATTTCTTTTATTATGTATAAAGATATTTATTTTGTGATTTTTTTTATTAAAATTTTTATCAAGAAAAGTCATGATTTAAGAGTTCAACTAGAGTTTTGCAAGAATATAATTTTTTTAGAAATTTTAGGGATATTTTAGAATGAAAAAGGTATTTATATGAATATATATAGAATAAAATAAAATAATCTTAAATATTTAATTATTAAATAATAATAATATTTATAAATAAAAGAAAAAAGGGTAGGGGAGACAGAAACTGCAAAAACGTGAGGAAGAGAATGAATAGTGATGAATAGTAACCTTCAATTTTCTCTCTAGATCTGGAATGCCTATTGGTTTTCGATCTCAAAACTGAGGGTACTACTGGATTTAGGACGGAGAATACTACAGTTTTGACCGATCAATTTTTCAAATGAGCTGTTGAATCGCCGTAGATCTGAAGTAAAAAATCTCAAAAAAGGTAAGTTCTTAAACTCTTACTTAGAGACCTCAAATAAAAAAGCTGGCATTGTAAATGGATTCAGGAGCTGTATAAACCTTAGGATTAGAATTTTTTCGACCATTTGACAGCTTTTTGTTTGTCGTGAATAGTGATTTTTGGTGGGTGAATAGTATGTTCTGGTGGTGAATAGTGATTTTGGCTGGCCTGAATAGTATTTCCCTGTCGTGAACAGTGACCAAACTCCCAAAGTCATTTTTTAGGTTTTTTGACCCTCCGCACATGTTTTTGAGGTCTATTTGATCAAATTGAGATTGAAAAAGTGCATTTTAGGGCTGTCCAATCTAGGGCCCTTACCTTGTGAGTATATGATTCTTCCTATGGCTTGCCCTATACTTTTTTTGATCTTTAAGCATGTATATGATTATGTTTATGAGATATTTACACTTTTATATGTTACTGAAATGCATTAAAATTATTTGAATTGCCTAAAATTTGAAATACAATTCAAGAAAAAGTATAGTTTTGAAATTGGATTTCTGAACTCATGATGTATCTGATTTCACATGTATTTCTCATTAAATGATAAAGTGAATAGTTATACATGTGGCATTATTTATAAAGCTATATGATTGCCTCGAGAAAGGGCATGTACATGTGATAAAACCCTGAATGGCGAATTTATGACAGATGAATCTATTTGTGAAAAGAAAGATGGATCGCTGCAACTATGCATCGATTATAGACAGTTGAATAAGGTGACAGTGTGTAATAAATACTCATTACCTCGTATAAAAGATTTATTTGATCAGCTACAGGGTGCTCAATATTTTTTTTTCAAAAATTGATGACGTGTATGTGAACTCTATATTGTATAATAATAATAATAATAAAAGTTGTTACATATTGGTATCAGAGCAGGTCGATCCTAGATGGCCAGTGGATGGATGGTTATCTGAATCGATCTTATAGTGTCTTGAGTATGTTTGTGGTTATGCTGTGTAGGGGATTAGTGAATTTATATAGGTAAGAAATTACTAGTGTTTCCTATCTATATGCCGAGGTGGTGTTATGACTGTTGTTAAATATTTTTGAAACTAACTATTGGGCTTGATCACCTCAACGGTAGCATAACTTTTTTTTTGCCACAATAGGAAATGGCAATGATGAGTGAGTTTTATACTCATAAATTAAATATTTTCATCTTATCTTTTGCCATAATTAAGCATAAATCTCCCTTACTTGTCTTTAGTTTTGTGTCTTTCTTACAGATGGAGAGAAGAGTAGAAAATGGACTTAATTGGAGGAATCAGAGTTAAATTGTGGTTCTTTGGAAATGATGTCTATAAATCAAGCAGATAAAACAAATTCATTAAGGATGGCTGAGTAAGGAGCATTATCATATTGTCTCTTGAGACGCATCCTAATGGATATATGCACAAATTTATTCTTGATTTATGATCACATTTCCAAAAGAACTAAAACATAAAGATTCAAGGCAAAGCACCCAATGTTGAGAATATGTTTGCTGGTTGCAGTCCAGCCCAACCTTTCTGTAGTACTTGGGCCATATCTCTGAAAATACATATCCAATATGTATGCAATTTGGTAGGTGTGTAGCTGACACAATTGGGTACAACTTTCATGTTCAAGTGGTCAGAAAATACGGACATAAAAAGGGCCAAAAGTGGGCTAGAAGAGAATCTGACTACTGCTGCAGTCCAGCCCGACTTTGTTCTAGTATTTTGACCATAACTCACACATTACGTATCCAATTTGTCCACAATTTGTCTTGACGGAAAGCTAATGAAATTTTCTACAACTTTTGTGTTGATGAAGTCAGAAAATTTGGCGGTTTTCAAGACGATATTCAAGGATCAATTTCGGTGCACATATGGAATTCAAATTGTCAACTTTGTACAACTTCCTACCTAACAATTTTGACAATTACCACACCAACCACACTTAATTGTATCTATAAATAGAGGGCTTGAGGGGTGAGTTAAGGAGTTTTTGGAGAGCTTTGGATAGAGCTTGGGAAAGCTTTGTTGGAATTCTATGAACTTGTAATGTTATTCTCTTTTTAGACATCTTGTATTTTTCATTTTCTTTCGTAATATTATCATGTTTCTTCATCTTTCATTTCACTTTCTTGCCTTGATTATGGAGAACTAATCTCCTAATGCTAAGGTGAAAGGGTGAAACTCTTGGTATGAGAATAATAATTTATCTAACTTAATGTTTATCTTTGATATTGTATTTACCTTCCTATTTCTTTTCTCATAATTATTTCTTAATGGCTGGTTTTATCATACCGCCGATTTCTTGTTATTGGCTAGTTTTATTAGACCGCCTATCTCTTATTATTTTCATGGTTGGTTTTGCCACCTACTTTATTTTATTTTACTATTGGTTGGCTTTGCCACCTATTCTATTTCATTTTATTTTGTTATGTTAATTAATTTTCTACCTTTCATTTTTTGCCTAAGTTAATCTTGTAAAATGTGAATTTTGATATATTGTAGACAATATAATGATTGGCACAATTTATGCTTGAATCCATTTACAAGTTATCTTTTGCATCTTTGTATTTTTAATCTTGTGAAGTGTGAACCTTGATACATTGTAGACAATTTTTGGCACAATAAATACTTGAATCACTCTTGATTTATTGTAGACAATATGTTGATTGGCACAATGTACGCTTGAATCCATTTTACAAGAATGTTTTAATTATTAGAAAGGAGGTAAATATAATTCATGTATAAACAAAGTTGAGCTTAAATTAACATATCATCTGATTAGAACTTTATTCGTGTAAAGATTCTAATTGAGTAATAAAAGAGTTAAATTTATTTTTATTCAATATACCAAGAGTGGATCTCCTAACCTTAGCATGCTTCTTTACCTTGAATACATCTTCATTTAATTTCAGTATATTAGTTCTTTGCATATTTTGTTCAATATTCCTCTCACAAAACGAGACATCGGGAACTAGGTTAGAAGTATTTACTTCGGATCTATATTAGAATTTTCTCTCAATTGGCAATATCTGTGGGATCGACCTTGCATACCACTAAATCTATACTCCAATAGATTCGTGCACTTGCGAGTTTTAATTAAAACAACAACAAGTTTTTGGAGCCGTTGCCGGGGATTGCGACGGAAAAGCTATTTGGATCCAAGTAAGTACTTTTCTTCCACTAGTTATAGTTAGAACATTTGTTTATTCTGTGTATAGAAATTTTTCTTTAGAATTGTTTCTTGAAAATTGGTGTAGTAATTTGGGTGTATAAAATTGGTTGATTCTGTCAACAAGGCTAAAAGCGCCTAACGAGTATGGGTTTTAAGAGAAACCATTGTGATTCCTCCATATTTTCCTGGGAGTCTACTGATTAAATACTACCCATTATTACTAACACTTTGAAAAAAAAAGGAGTTTGTATAATTTTGTGATTTTTATTTTGTGGTATTTGCATTTTGTAGCCGTTGTGTAGTTAGATTCTTTTTCATAATTAGGAAGCAATTTATTTTTTTTAGTTTATGCGTGCTTGGAAACGTGATAAAGATAAGCGGTTGGTTAGGAAAAATTTAGGGTCAACCATTGATTGTACAATAGAGACATTAGATTCTGTTGTATCACCATTAAAAATGGAAGAACAAGTTGTGCATAATAAAACTCTTATGGAGTACTTCTCACCTGTCCTAGTCAATACTCCATCTTGCATAGTTTTACCATAAACTACTGCAACTCATTTTGAACTCAAACCGGCCATACTCCAACTTTTACCATCATTTTATGGTATGGAAAGAGAAGATCCATACATGCACATTAAAGAGTTTCTTGAAATTTGCTCGACCTTTCGCTTCCAGAATTTCAATGATGAATCAATCAGGCTTAGAATGTTTCCATTTTCATTGAAAGATAAAGCTAAAGCCTGGTTGAACTCCCTTCCTACAGGAACTATAACTAGTTGGAACCAATTAGTAAATAAGTTTCTAGCAAAATTTTTCCCTATGTCTAAAACTGATGCCCTTCAGAGAGAAATTTCTGATTTTTGTCAAAAAGAGGGTGAACAATTTTTTGAATGTTGGGAAAGATTTAATGATCTTCTTCTGAAATGTCCTCATCATGGTTTTGAAACTTGGAGATTAGTGAAATATTTATATGATGGCTTAACTTCATCAAACCGTCAAATGATCCAAAGCATGCATGGTGGGAGATTTTTACAATTGAATGAGGGGGAAGCTTGGGAATCCTTAGGATCTTTATCTGAAAATTCTCAGCATTGGAACTGCATAGATCACAGGGATAAAAAGTCTCAAACACAAAAAAAGGGAGGACTTTATGAAGTGAGTGATGATACAGATGTGAGAATTGCCTTAGCTAGCCTGACTAGAAAGGTAGAAGCTTTAACTTTAAGCCACACTTTAAACCCTTCTACCAATACTAGGATAGAGGCATGTGCCTTATGTTCTAGTACATCTCACATTGCACAATTTTGTCCATCCATACCAGCTTACCAAGATGCATTCTCTGAGCAAGCTAATTCTCTTCAAACTTATAGGAAGTCATCAGATAGCCCATTTGCACCCACATATAATCCAAATTGGAGGAATCATCCAAATTTCTCATGGAGGCAAAATCAACCTGCAATGAATCAAAGTGGGCAACAATTTGCCCCTTCTAATTCATACCCTCAAGTTCCTCATCATGCTCCTCCTTTCGGGGTATCTCAACAAAGAAAACCTTCTTTGGAAGATACTCTACAGCAATTCATGCAATCAACCCAACAAGTTTTACAATCTCACACTCAGTCCATTTCAAAGATTGAAACACAATTGGGTCAATTAGTCAGTGCTGTAGGAGAGAGAGAAAAAGGAAAATTCCCCAGTCAACCTATTCCTAATCCTAAGGGTCAATATGAAGTAGGATCATCAGCAAATCCTAAGGAAGAAGTAAAGTCTGTGACAACCCTTAGATCTGGAAAGGTCATTGATAATCATGTTCACATGCCAGAAAATGAGGAACAGAGTCAACATGAATCCTAAACTAATGACTCAAGTGAAAAGAAAAGTGAACAGATTTCTTATGCCCCCAAAGCTCCTTTCCCACAAAGACTTGCATCTGTCAAGAAAGGTACTCAGTATAGTGACATTTTAGAGGTGTTTAAGCAAGTAAGCATTAACATCCCTTTTTTGGACGCTATCAAACAAGTACCCGCTTACTCAAAATTCCTGAAAGATCTTTGCACGGTGAAAAGAAAAACTAATGTCCCAAAAAAGGCATTCTTGACTGAACAAGTAAGCTTTATAATTCAACAAAAAACTCCTATCAAGTACAAAGATCCTGGTTATCCTACAATTTCTTGTGTGATAGGTGACCATGTGATTAACCGAGCCTTACTTGATTTAGGAGCAAGTGTGAATCTGCTGCCGTACTCTGTGTATGAGAAACTTGGGTTAGGAAAACTGAAACCTACACCAGTGACCCTTCAGTTAGCTGATAGGTCCACCAAAATCCCTAGAGGTGTCATAAAAGATGTGCTCATTAAAGTTGATAAATTCTACTTTCCAGTAGATTTTATTGTTCTTGACACTGAACCTGTTGAGAATACAGAGACACAAATTCCAGTCATTTTGGGTAGACCATTTCTGGCAACATCCAATGCAATCATTAATTGTCGAAATGGAATTTTGAATTTATCTTTTGGAAATATGACTGTGGAACTAAATGTTTTTAATGTCTCTCATCAACCTATGGACATGGATGATTTATGTGAGGTCAACCTGATTGAAAGTGCCATTTGTGATTCATTTTTAGACTCCTTTAGTAATGATCATCTGGAAAAATATTTGATTCATTTCGATAAGGATAAAAATGAGGATTATCTGGTTCGTGAAGTAGACTCTTTGTTAGAGACAAGTCCACTAATAGATACTGATAAATGGAAAGCCAAAAAAGAAAAAGTCTCACCTTTTGAGTCAGTTCCACTGCCATCTGTTGTTCATACTGTTTACCCACATGGTGCAATAAAGATTGAAAATCTCAAGAACGGTGATGTGTTTAAAGTAAATGGTCAAAGATCGGAAGCATTTTTGGAATTACCAAATCCGGAGATAGAGGAGACACCTTTGCGTGATCCTGTCTACAAGGATTGATCTGCTTCTGTTGTTAAACGTTACCGTGCACGTTATCTTGGTAAGATCTTTCTTTATTTAACTTGCATTAATTTTTCCCTTCAGTGTTATCTTCTTTTTAATTTCTATTGTTTTCCCTCCCTTTGTTGCTTTTGCTTTTTCAAAAAAAGAAAAAAAAAGAAAAGAGAAAAGAACAATCGAGTTGATAATGGAGGACATTCTCGCACAATTGAAAAATCATTTTCCTTTACTTCCACCCAATGCATTGACAAAAATTTACAAAGTACGGGTTGAAAGATTGAGGTTAATGATGATCATGGGAATACCTGCTGATATTCGTTGGCTGATTGAAGCTAAGGTACGGTTATCAGGTGAGTCTGCAAATGATTTCATCTCTTACATGCCTGGTTTAGGAAAAAGTAGTTTTGCTAAAAAGCGCAGAGCTAAACGAATGGGTGTTTGTTACAAATGTGGACGTGAAACTTGTAACAAACGTTGCCGTTCTTTGGGTTGGGTGTTTGTAAATCGGGAAGACAAAATTAAGTTCATTAAGGATGGCTTGAGTAAGGAGTCATTGGATGATGACTTTCATCCAACGTCTCTTGAGACACATCCTAGTGGATCTGTGCATATCGGTATTGTCGGTTTATGGCCCCATTTCAAAAAAGAACATAAACGGTACAGTCTTGGGAATCTGACGTTAAAAGACCCTGTTTGCCAATTTATAAGAAAATTGGATGGGAAGCATATCCTCGACCCATAGAGGGCGTTTAAGCCGTTACTGGACGTAAAACCAGAGGAACATGTGAGCCACAATCACAACTACTGTACATATGCATGCGTGCCGTCATTTTTGAATTTTTCACCTTTAATTTAGCTGACATTTTTCGGCCTACTCTTATAGCTATGGAAATTATGCCCCCGACCTATTCACATAGCTATTACAAGTATGCCCTTATTTGAGTCTTATAAATGCACACCTCATCATCTTCATCTTCATAATCAAAGTTAAGGTAAGTGCAGATATGGAAGGAACCGCAGTTCGTCACTTTTGAAATATTTGTGTCTTTTGTGGTTCTAGTCCTGGGAAAAATGGAGAATATGTAAAAGTAGCACAAACTTTGGGTATGGTACTAGCCAAGAGAAAGATTCATTTAGTGTATGGTGGAGGTTGTCGAGGGTTAATGGGGAGTGTGTCTAGATCTGCATATCTAGGAGGATGCCAAGTTCTTGGTATTATTCCTACAGCTTTAGATGCATCAAACATAGTAGGAAAAACAATTGGGGAAGAATGTAGGGTATCCTCCATGCATGAACGAATTGCTAAAATGATGTGCAACGCTGACGCCTTCATTGCCTTACCTGGAGGTTTTGGTACTCTAGAGGAAATTTTTCAAATCGTCTCTTGGGCACAACTGAACATGCACCATAAACCCATAGGTTTGTTGAATGTTAACAATTTCTTTGATGGTTTGTTGTCTTTTCTTGATCATGCTGTAGAACAAAGGTTTATCTCGCACTCAGCACGTCAGATTCTCATCTCGGCCTCAAATGCTGACGAGCTGATTGATGCGTTACAAGCATTTGTTCATGTACCTGATCCAGTTATAGCTCAAATAGATTGGACAACAGAACACCGCAGAAAGCGCAAACTGGACTTAAATCTTCATTTGTAATACCTTTTATTTGCTTGAGTAAATTTGTATTTTCTGTTTAGTTTGTTGCAGGTTCATCTTTTCTTAGATCTCCTTCCAGGTAATATCTCTTTTAATCTTTATTGTTTATTTTGTGTTTCTTCATCTTTCAAAAAAAAAAATTGAGTGATGTTTTGGGATTAGGCAAGGCTAGCATCAATGATGAAAATAGTTTAAAATGCTTGTAACCTTTGAAAAATTGATGAGTTCTGGGTGTTATGTGTGAACTTGAACTCTAATGTAACTTATGTTTTATTTGAGAATCCTAATATCTGGTGCACTTAATCTTTTACATTTGACTGATTGTTTATTCAAAAAAAATTTTATGTGATTTAGATATGTTAATTGATCTCATAAGACTCTAGAACTTATTCGATTGTCACTTGAGGCGAAATCCTAGACTACTCTCCATTTGAGAAATGAATTAGGCATTTTTTGAATCGTTTGAGCCTTTCAAACCAACCTATACATGATGATATCCCTAGCAACCTATTTTGAGCTTATATTTATCCTTTCTTGAACACCTATGTTTCTATCTAGCCTTTAAATAAAAATATGTCTAACTCTTACCTTTCACTCACAAGCATGATCATTTGAAAAGTTATGATTCAAGGGTGGATGGTAGAAGTTTAAAAAAAAAAAAAAGAAGAAAGAAAGTTAATACTCCCTAAATAAATAAGTTTGGGGGTGTTTATATTCAAAAAATAGTATGAGCAAATAAATGTAAGGATGATGAAAAGGTTGGAGATAGAATTCACAGTATAATATCAAAAGTATTTGTGAGACTTTAAATGATTATGTACGTCGAAGAGTGAGTTGAGCTTTCATTCATATCATTTTATCCACCTTTAACATGTGCCATACATTACAAGCCTAATGAAAGTCCTAATGATCTTAAATGTTATGAGTAGTCTACATTAGTGGAGAGTGACATGAAAAATAAGCTTATGGAGTCTCAAATGCATATATCTAGAGATCTGTTTTAAATATTTGATTACATAAATTTATTTGAATGCAAAAAGTCCAATGTCATAAGACTACTACACACACACACTTGGGATTCAAGAGTAAACCATATGTTGTATTTGAATAAAAGTTCTGCATAACCTTAGAATTCTGATATCTTTCTTCGTTGCACATTTTAGATCCTTGAGGAATGCTTAGTAAGTCAAAAACAATTCATCACTCACTCATCATTTTAATTTTGAAGTTTGTGTGTTTTGCTTGAGGACAAGCAAAAGATTAAGTCTGGGGGTATTTGATGAGTGAGTTTTATACTCATAAATTAAATATTTTCATCTTATCTTTTGCCATAATTAAGCATAAATCTCCCTTACTTGTCTTTAGTTTTGTGTCTTTCTTACAGATGGAGAGAAGAGTAGAAAATGGACTTAATTGGAGGAATCAGAGTTAAATTGTGGTTCTTTGGAAATGATGTCTATAAATCAAGCAGATAAAATAAATTCATTAAGGATGGCTGAGTAAGGAGCATTATCATATTGTCTCTTGAGACGCATCCTAATGGATATATGCACAAATTTATTCTTGATTTATGATCACATTTCCAAAAGAACTAAAACATAAAGATTCAAGGCAAAGCACCCAATGTTGAGAATATGTTTGCTGGTTGCAGTCCAGCCCAACCTTGTTGTAGTACTTGGGCCATATCTCTGAAAATACATATCCAATATGTATACAATTTGGTAGGTGTGTAGCTGACACAATTGGATACAACTTTCATGTTCAAGTGGTCAGAAAATACGGACATTAAAAGGGCCAAAAGTGAGCTAGAAGAGAATCTGACTACTGCTGCAGTCCAGCCCGACTTTGCTCTAGTATTTTGACCATAACTCACACATTACGTATCCAATTTGTCCACAATTTGTCTTGACGGAAAGCTAATGAAATTTTATACAACTTTCGTGTTGATGAAGTCAGAACATTCGGTGGTTTTCAAGACGATATTCAAGGATCAATTTCGGTGCACATATGGAATTCAAATTGTCAACTTTGTACAACTTCCTACCTAACAATTTTGACAATTACCATACCAACCACACTTAATTGTATCTATAAATAGAGGGCTTGAGGGGTGAGTTAAGGAGTTTTTGGAGAGCTTTGGATAGAGCTTGGGAAAGCTTTGTTGGAATTCTACGAACTTGTAATGTTATTCTCTCTTTAGACATCTTCTATTTTTCATTTTCTTTCGTAATATTATCATGTTTCTTCATCTTTCATTTCACTTTCTTGCCTTGATTGTGGAGAACTAATCCCCTAATGCTAAGGTGAAAGGGTGAAACTCTTGGTATGAGAATAATAATTTATCTAACTTAATGTTTATCTTTGATATTGTATTTACCTTCCTATTTCTTTTCTCATAATTATTTCTTAATGGCTGGTTTTATCATACCGCCGATTTCTTGTTATTGGCTGGTTTTATTAGACCGCCTATCTCTTATTATTTTCATGGTTGGTTTTGCCACCTACTTTATTTTATTTTACTATTGGTTGGCTTTGCCACCTATTCTATTTCATTTTATTTTGTTATGTTAATTAATTTTCTACCTTTCATTTTTTGCCTAAGTTAATCTTGTAAAATGTGAATTTTGATATATTGTAGACAATATAATGATTGATACAATTTATGCTTGAATCCATTTACAAGTTATCTTTTGCATCTTTGTATTTTTAATCTTGTGAAGTGTGAACCTTGATACATTGTAGACAATTTTTGGCACAATAAATACTTGAATCACTCTTGATTTATTGTAGACAATATGTTGATTGGCACAATGTACGCTTGAATCCATTTTACAAGAATGTTTTAATTATTAGAAAGGAAGTAAATATAATTCATGTATAAACAAAGTTGAGCTTAAATTAACATATCATCCGATTAGAACTTTATTCGTGTAAAGATTCTAATTGAGTAATAAAAGAGTTAAATTTATTTTTATTCGATATACCAAGAGTGGATCTCCTAACCTTAGCATGCTTCTTTACCTTGAATACATCTTCATTTAATTTCAGTATATTAGTTCTTTGCATATTTTGTTCAATATTCCTCTCACAAAACGAGACATCGGGAACTAGGTTAGAAGTATTTATTTCGAATCTATATTAGAATTTTCTCTCAATTGGCAATCTCTGTGGGATCGACCTTGCATACCACTAAATCTATACTCCAATAGATTCGTGCACTTGCGAGTTTTAATTAAAACAACAACAGGAAACACCAAGGAGGAATCCGATAAACAATGCAGAGGAAACCCTACACAACCTTGCCATGACAATTCGAGATCAGGTCACGACCACCAATCAAATTCTACAATACCTCCTGAATGCCAATAACCCGAATGGTGAGAATGGTGTTAATAACCTGATGACAGGGAATGATAATGGTATATCTGAGTTCCTAAGGACTGGACCACCTTGTTTTTAAGGCGGCTTTGACCCAATTATAGCTGAAAGATGGATAAGGGAACTAGAGAAAATCTTTGAACTGATGGGTTGTACTGAGGAGCAGCAAGTTATCTTCGTTGCATATATGCTGAAAGATGAAGCAAAATACTGGTGGCGTGGAACTAGAGAACTTTTACCTCACTAGAGAAGGTAGATCACCTGGCAGGTGTTCAAAGACACCTTTTTGGAAAAGTACTTCCCAAGTATTGTGCGGGTGGAGAAGGAGATTGAATATCTCTAACTTAGATAGGGCAGCATGACCGTAGACCAGTATATCACGAAGTTTAAGGAGTTGTCTAAGTTCTCCTCTTATCTGCGATTTAACCCCTATGAAGCATGGAAGGCTGTTAAGTTTAAAGTGGGATTAAATCCAAAAATAAGGAATGCTGTTGTAGCTATGGAGATAAGGGAGTTTGTACCTCTGATAAATAAATGCAGACTCTTGGAGAAGAGCTTGAGGGCAGTGGAAGATGAGAAACAAAGACAAAATTTCTGGAAAAGGAAGAACGGTCCACAAAATTCTGGAAAAAATGTTAGAGGAAAAGGACAGGATACTAGCAAGAGGCCAATGACTACAAGTCCCCGACCCTTCCAAGAAAACTTTTCCATAGTCAAGTGTACTAAGTGCAGATGTATGCATGGTAACCGGCCATGCTACATGGGATCAGATGCTTACTTCAATTGTGGACAGAAGGGTTATTTTGCAAGGAACTGCCCATAAAATTTTGGGAAGCAGCCGAAACAAAAGCCTCAAGTGAAAGGAAGGGTTTTCACCCTAAACGGCTAAGAGGCAATTCAATCCTCCAAAATGATCCAAGGTACATGCTATCTCTATGGATTTGCTCTTATGGTATTGTTTGACTCTAGTGCTAATCATTCATTTATATTGGAAGAATGTATTAGGAAGCTTCAGTATCCTATTTTTGAAACCCCCTATGAGCTATCTATAGTAACTCCAACAGAGGAAAGAGTCTTAACTTCCTCTGTATGTAAAGACTGCCAGGTCACTGTTTAGGAGAAAACTTTTTCTGTAGACCTCGTCTCTCTACCTTTAAAAGGTATTGATGTCATTCTAGGGTTAGACTGGATGTTTAGAAATTGGGTCTTGTTGAATTGTTGCAACAAGACCATTGAATTTCTACCTCCTACTTTAGAAGAGGAGATGCAGTTATTAATGCTTAATTCTAATCAAGTCAATAGGGAGTTGAAGAAGGGAGTACTTGGATACATTCTCTTTCTCTTATCAAATCTAGAAGTTGAACCAAAGTTTGATGAAATCCCAATAGTCAACGAGTTTCCTGAAGTATTTCCATCATATATTTCATGCTTACCTCCCAAGAGAGAGATAGAGTTTTCTATTGATCTTTTACCTGGGACAGGGCCTATCTCTATTGCACCTTATATAATGGCCTCAAAGGAACTACAAGAACTTAAGAAACAGTTGGAGAAATTGTTAGATAAGAAATTCATTAGACCAAGTGTATCACCTTGAGGAGCTCCTGTATTGTTTGTTAAGAAGAAAGACGGAAGCTTGAGACTATGCATAGATTACAAATAGCTGAATAAGGTGACTATAAAAAATAAGTATCCTCTCTCTAATAGATGATTTATTAGATCAACTAAAGGGAGCCTCCATCTTTTCTAAAATTGAATTAAGATCGGGATACCATTATATTAGGATCAAGGAGGAGGATGTACCTAAAACAGCCTTCAGGACTAGGTATGGGCCCTATAAGTTTCTCGTAATGCCCTTCAGGTTGACAAATGCACCTATAATTTTCATGGATTACATGAATCACATTTGTTTACCCTACCTAGATCAATTTGTGGTAGTATTCATTGATGACATCTTGATATATTCTAAGAGTGAGAAAGAACATGAACAACATCTCTGAATCATGCTGCAAGTGCTGAAAGAGAAAAAGTTGTATGCCAAATTGGAGAAGTGTGGATTTTGGTTGTCAGAGGTAAAATTTCTCGAACATGTCATTTCCAATAAAGGGGTAGCCGTAGACCCTAGCAAGACGGAAGCCGTGATTCAGTGGAAAAAACCAAAGACGGTTACAGAAGTCAAAAGTTTCTTGGGTTTGGCAGGATACTACATGAGGTTTATACAAAAATTCTCTCGTATAACCTTGCCATTGACTAAATTGACCAGGAAGGGAACTCCTTTCAAATGGACTGATCAATGTAAAGCTAAATTGACCAGGAAGGGAAGTCCTTTGTCGTGGGTTTACCCAAGACTTCTTTTGGACATGACTCTATTTGAGTAATAATTGACAGATTAACCAAATCTGCTCACTTTTTTACCATAAAAATTAACTATTCACTGGATAAATTAGCCCAATTATACGTCCAGAAAATAGTTAGACTGCATGGAATTCTCTTAAATATCATTTCTAATAGAGATCCGAGGTTCACGTCGAGGTTTTGGAAGGCGTTGCAGGAAGATTTTGGTACCCAGTTGCGGTTTAGTACTGCCTACCATCCTCAGACTGACGGGGAGATAGTACAAACCATTCAAACCCTAAAAGTTATGTTGAGGGCCTGTGTGATAGAGCAAGGTAAAGGATGGGATAAGTACCTACCTTTAGTGGAGTTTGCTTATAATAATAGGTAGCACTCTAGTATTAAGATGGCCCCTATGAAGCTTTATACAGTAGGAAGTACTGGTCTCCATTATGTTGGTTTGAGGTAAGAGAAAAGAACTTGCTAGGTCCTGATCTAGTTCAACAAACTATTGAACAAATCAGGATGATACGAGACAAAATACTTACAGCTCAGAGTCGGCAAAAGAGTTACTATGATAAGAGACATAGAACTTTGGAGTTTGAGGAAGGAGACCATGTATTTCTGAAACTTTTCTCGACTACTGGAGTTGGAAGGTCTTTCAAAATTAGAAAACTAAGTCCGCGATTTTTGGGATCCTATCAAATTTTGAAGTGGGGACGCCAGCATATCAAGTTGCCATCCCACCTAATTTGTCCAACCTGCATAATGTTTTCCTTGTATCACAGCTGCGGAAGTATCTTCCAAATTCTTCACATATAATATGGGATAAATCAATCCAAATAAAGGGGAACATGACATACCAGCTAGTACTTGCATCCATATTGGACACCGACGTGAAGCAACTGAGAAATAAAACTATTCCCCTGGTTAAGGTGTTATGGGAAGTTTTGACTTAGGAAGAAGCAACTTGGGAATTGGAAGAAGTCATGAGGAAGAAATATTGGACACCGACGTGAAGCAACTGAGAAATAAAACTATTCCCCTGGTTAAGGTGTTATGGGAAGGTTTGACTTAGGAAGAAGCAACTTGGGAATTGGAAGAAGTCATGAGGAAGAAATATCTGCAATTGTTCTTATTAGGTAATTTCTGAAATTTTGAGGACAAAATTTCTTTTAAGGGGAGAGAAATGTAACATCCTTAATTTTGTTTCTTTTATTAATAAAGAGACATAAATAATTAATTAAGGAAATAAATTTAATAGACAATTTTTAGATATCTAAGGAAATATAATCCTTAGAAATTCTTCACCTTACGTGTATGCATAGAAATGTTCTAACATTAATGGAATAGGTAAAGAGAGAAAACCTAAGAGGAAATATTAGAAATAAACATGCTAAAGAAAGGTGAAATTCTTGGGTAAGGAAGATAAATTTTTGTGAAGTAAGTAAAGGTCTTAAAATTTCAAGAAGATTAGATTAGGGTAATTTTTCCTAATTTAAGAGCTAAAGTTACTAAGTTTAGTATCTCTATCCATAAATTGGGCTTTCACCTATGGACACTTCATATAGAGTTTTTCTACTTCACATGAATTTTTAGCAAGCTAATAGGATAGCCCAAGGAAGAAATAAAACATAAACTTGGACTATGATATAGAAATTGGACAGGTAGCCCAAAAATCATGAAAATGTGATCAAGCCCATTATGAAAGGTAGAATTTTAACCAAAGTAAAAAAAATGGGCAAGAATGATCCCAAACACAAGAGAAAAAATAAAAATAAAAATAAAAATAAAGTGATGAAATAATGGTGTAATCAAGATTAGGTGACATAGTATTAAGACAAAAATTTAGCAAGTGGTATGATATCCTACATTCATAATTTTAGTAAGTGGTATTATAATACATGGCATTAGGACAAAACATCTACATCCTACACTCATAATTTTAGCAAGTGGATAATAATACATAGCATTATGACAAAACATCCTTATCCTACACAAATAATTTTAGCTAGGTAAGGAAGATTGAAGGGTTGAAAATTTGCTACCTAAAAAGGCAAACCTATCATACTTGATTAAGACAAAAGAAAAAGTAAATGAATCCCTAAATCAATGGGACCTTATCCCTTATCTTAAGAACATATTATCATAATTTTCAAAATACAAATCTCTTTTTCCTATGCATATCTTGACTAAGGAAGAGGAAGACAAGAACATGATTTGTTTGTTTTCTAAAAGATGAACCAAGTGCATCCTAATTGTGATAAGGTAGACCCATGATCATGAAAGGTGAATTATTTGATAGTCTATTTAAGCAAAAACCACCCTTATAACATTATCATTTCGTCCAAGTGAGGGAGAGGAAAAAAAATAGAAGCAACGTAGAGTGAGGAAAGGAGAGGAAGAAAGGAAGAAAGAGGAAGGAGAAGTCTAGAGGATTAAGTGTTCAAGGTAAGTTTAACAATATTTATTTTTGAAGAAAAGTTTTGAAATTTACAACATCTATGTAGGATTTTGACCTTAGAAATTTGATGATTGGTCATGAATGTTGCTATATCATGTTACATATTATGTATGTTTGAATACTTAGGCTGGTGTAGATAGTTCTGCATTGGTATAGCTATGGGTGGCAAAATTTTAAGCTTCTATTTTTAAAATTCTGAGAAGAATCGATAAGGAATTTAAAGAAATGGCTAACATGAAAATGTATATCTATGTCTCATGGATTTTTGGCCACTGGAATCACTCAATTTGGAGTCTATATAAGGTAGATATGGTCTGATTAGTTAGCAGTGGTCAGAAAATAGTTAATCAGGGAAGAATATGTTAGGATAGCTTCTGTGTTTAAATTTTTGGGAATATTATGTAGGGAATTAAAATAAATGATTAACATAAAAATTATAGGTATATGTGTCACAGATGTTTAACCACTGGAATCACTCAATTTTGAATTCTTATGAGGGCGATATTGACATATTAGTAAGTTGAGGTCAGAACCCACCCAAGAAGAAATAACCTGTACATTGTGGGAGTAATATCACCATGAGTCCTTAATTTTTAGCTAAACTATTCAACATAATAGTTTTAGATAATTGTATTACCTTTAAATTTACACTAAGATCACCTAAATCAGAGTTGAAATAAGGGAGTTATGCTCCACTTAGTGAGAGAAGGTCAGACAGGATGAAATTCTGCATCAGGAAATAACACAACCTAAAGCATGGCCATGTTTCAAGGCATGGCTAGGTCGTGTTCTCTACTGGAAATGGGATTTTCAAACCTAAAGCATGGTTGTTTTATAGTAAATGACCAAGCCATGTTATAGGATACATTTAGACCGGTTCGGAAGCTGGTAAAACTTATTTTCAACATTTTGTTTACCTTAAATGAACCTAATTACCTATAGGATATTAGTAGAAACCAAATCGATGAAGAATGTTGTATTAAATTTGTGAGAACATGTGTTGGAAATTATATAAGTAGGAGAAAAGTGACTAAAGTCCATGCATAAAGAAAATGAAGAGATAAATATAATGTTTAAAAAAGAAGAAGATTCTTATAAATGAAAATAATAAATGACTAGTATATGCCATAGCCATTGCCATTGCATGAACTTCTTATCATCCTAAGTGTGTAATTTTGACATGGAAATATTTTGATGAAACATTATGGTATGTGAGTATAATGAACATACTTGTTATTGAAATCATATTTTTGGCTATTAATGTGAAAAGAAAAGAAATAAGCACGGTCACATGGCGATTCGTGTGGTGCACCAGTAGGGGACGCCCTACCAACGGTTATAATTATGTATTTTGAAAATTATGATAATATGTTCTCCAACACATCCACAAATCTCACATGATGAAGATGAAGAAGAACCAATAGCATTGATGCTCTATTTATCTAATTTCTGAAACAATGCACCAACCTTAGAAGTGAGATGATTAAATGCATCTACTTCATACATACCTGTTGGTTTCTTGGTTGCCTCTCACTAGACCATGAGCAATGATTTTGTACCATATCTTCAATTAGCTCATATGCCTTCTCAACTATTTTATTCATAATGGCTCTTCCTGTTGTAGCATCCACAGACACTCTAGTGTTGTATGCTAATCCATTGTAGAATGTATGGACTATGAGCCACTTTTCCAACCCATGGTGTGGACATATTCTGAGAAGTTCTTTAAATCTCTCCCAAGCTTCATACAAAGACTCACCATCTTTTTAAGCAAAGGTAGTGATTTGGTTCATAAGATGGGCTGTCTTACTTAGGGGAAAGTACTTGGCTAAAAAGGCTTGAGAAAGTTGCTGCCAAGTAGTTATAGACCCTAATGGAAAATAGTACAACCATACACAGGCCTTGTCCCTTAGAGAGAATGGGAACAACCTCAGTCTGATGGCATTAGATAATATTCTATTCTACTTCAAAGTGTCATAATACTCCAAAAACACTGAAAGATGGAGATTGGGGACTTCAGTAGGTGACCCTCCAAATTAATACTCCAACAACTGGTTTGACAATGCTTGTGTTCAGGCCATGCGTATCCGGGTTGGTGAAATCCTTAAGACATCGGTTATCTCTGTCTGCCATGGTAGGTGGTGTAGGATGATCTTGCTTTTATTTTCTTCTTCTCCTTCGTAAGGTGTGTTCAATCTCTTAGTCAAATTCAACAAAGAATTCATGATCCCTTCGCATAAAAGAGCAACACACCTATAAAGGATGAAAAAGAAACAAAAATTAGCAAGATAGAATTATGAAAAAAATTAAAAGAAAAATTAGCAACACACTTATAAATAACCGCAAGCGCACGGCATAGCTGTAGCTAGATTGGCGAGTATGAGTTGTATCACACAGAGAACAATGGTCAATTACTAGAATTTCATAAAACAAACTATCTAAATCAATGCAATTCGATGAGAGAATGTGTCACAATTACGTAAATAAGTAATTCAATTAACAAAAGCCTAGGGTTAGGGTTTACCACACTTATGATATTTAACAATCAATATGTACCTCTAATTGCAATTATCTAGGTAATTAGGGATGATTTAGCCTTAATTAACTAATAACCTCTTTTAAGCGTTATTAATCATACCTAGGTTAATCCAATTGCCTACTTTCATGGTTCTTAGTTCAACCTAAGTCCATTAAGTTCTATGCCAACCAAGGAATGCAATTAATCGGTTTTCTTGTACCCACTAATTAATTTAATTTGTAGAGAACCTTAAACTAATTTTGTGATTAAAATATCCCTAATTAACTATTAAGTTATGGTATTAACTTTCACCTTTCAGTTCATCAGTTAATATCCTAAGACGTGATAGATTGGTGATCAGGCATTCTACCAACTCTTAAACATGCACATAATAGTTAATCCTAATTAATCTATGGATAATACAATTAGGGTTCCAACAATTCAATTTAATAATTCAGTATTATTGTAACAACTCCATTTATGTAAATGTAACAAATTGTTTTTTTATATTTGTAAAATTCCATGAAGTTATTACTGCTTTAATTCTAACCACTTAACTCATAATAATAATTAATTTAACCAAGCATAATTGTTATTAACAATGATACAATGCTGAGTTTCCATACACACCATTATTTTACAAACATTTGTACAAAGGTCTAAAATATACATATTAGCCTTAATCATTTACGTAGACTACTTCCGGGGACACTGGTGCGGGTGGCGGCACCTCCACCGAAATCTTAGTCACATCTAGTACAGATATATCCGATATAACTGGTAGTTGCCCAAGGTAGGGTACCTCAATCCAACGTACGGCAATAATAAGTGTCATGGAGAAAATCTACATAATTATTCTTCTGAACATGATATGGAAATATAGTGAGAATTAAATCCCAGTAGGTTCAACAATAAATCATAATTTACCATCAATATAGTTCATCATGTCATGTTCATCTTTATAAACTATAGAAAATATTTTTAGGTCACATGAATGCACTTTATCCATGCACATGAAAATTGTACAATTATGACATGTATGGCATAAATACTATTTTTCAGGATATCATATGATGACTATCAATTTATTCTCATATCAAGCTACCCCGGTCAGGGTGAGTATTTTCTACTCTCCGGTACAAGCTTTTCTCGCTCCGTCCGACATGGCTTACTTTCTCTTTATTTTCTCATTAACATGATCATAATTGTTGGTAAGGCGTTCCCTACTGGTGCACTACACGGATTGCCATGTGACCGTGCTCATTTCTTTTCTTTTCACAATGATAGCCAAAAATATGCTTTTAATAACAAGTATGTTCATCAAAATATAACTATTACCAAAAATCATTAGTAATCATGCCATGAACATAACTATTTCAAATATCACTTTATAAAATATTTCCATGTCAAAATTTCACGCTTAAGATGGTAAGAAGTTCATACAATGGAAATGGCTATGGCAAAAACTAGTCATTTATTATTTTCATTTATAAGATTCTTCTTCTTTTTTAAATATTAACTTTATTTCTTCATTTTCTTGATGCAGGTTTTCATCCTATCTAACCTTCTTTTACTAATCAGAGCATAACTCCCTCAATTTAACTCCGATGTAGGTGATCTTGGTGTCAATTTGAAGTTAAAACAATTATCTAAAACAATTATGTTGACCAGTTTAGCGAAATATTAAGAAATCAAGGTGATATTACTCCCTCAATGTACAGGTTATTTCTTCTCGGATAGGTTCTGACCTTTGCCTATAAATCAGTATATATCTCCCTCATAAAAATTCCAAATTAAGTGATTCTAGTGGCTAAATACCGTGACACACACACACACACACACACACACACACACACACACACACACACACACATATATATATATATATATATTATTTGTATGTTAACTATGTATTTTCATTCCCTACAGAATGTTCCCAAAAATTAAAACATAGAAACTATCCTAACATATTCTTCTCTGATTAACCATTTTCTGACCACTGCTTACTAATCAGACCATATCTACCTCATATGGACTCCAAATTGTGTAATTCCAGTGGCTAAAATTCCATGACACATATATCTATAATGCGTATGTTAACTATTTATTTGAATTCCCTATATAATGTTCTTAGAAATTAAAACACAGAAGCCATCCTAACATGTTCTTCCCTGATTAACTATTTTCCGAACACTGCTAAATAATCAGACTATATCTACCTCATATGTACTCCAAATTAAGTGATTCTAGTGGCTACAAATCCGTGAGACATAGATCTACATGTTTCATGTTAACCATTTCTTCAAATTCCTTACGGATTCTTCCCATAATTTTAACAACTGAAGCTTAAAATTTTACCACCCATAGCTATACCTATGCAGAACTATATACACCTGCCTAAGTATTCAAACATACATAATATGTAACATGATATAGAAACATCCATGACCAATCATTAAAGTTCTCAGATCAAAATCCCATATAAATATTACAAGTTTCAAAACTTTTCTTCAAAAAGAAATATTGTTAAACTTACCTAAAAATCTCCCTAGCTCACTCAGTGAATTTTTTTTCTTGTTTCCCCTTGAAAGAAGTATCAAGATTCCTCCC
Source organism: Gleditsia sinensis (assembly GCA_037074535.1). NCBI lineage: Eukaryota > Viridiplantae > Streptophyta > Magnoliopsida > Fabales > Fabaceae > Gleditsia > Gleditsia sinensis. Next base: position 38,699,011 of record CM073467.1, read on the forward strand.
TTCCCTTAGCTTTTATAGCAGCTTAAATAAGAGAAGGAGGGTGAGTTTTTGAACCTCAAGGGGTGGGTTTTGCTTTTAACCTTGCTTCTATTTCTCTCTCTTCCTCACTTGGACGAAATTAAAATGTTATAGGGGTGGGTTTTGCTTAAATAGACCATCAAATAATTCATCTTTCATGATCATGGGTCTACCTTATCACAATTAGGATACACTTAGTTGAATTTTTGAAAAGCAAACAACTTATGTTCTTGTCTTCCTCTTCCGTAGTCAAGATATGCATAGCAAAAATGAGATTTGTATTTTAAAAATTATAATGATATTTTCTTAAGATAAGGGATAAGGTCCCTTTGATTTTGGGATTCATTTCCATTTTCTTTTGTCTTAATCAAGTATGATAGGTTTGCCTTTTTGGGTGGCAAATTTCTAGCCCTTGAATCTCTATTATTTGGCTGAAATTATTTGTGTGGGATTGGAATGTTTTGTCCTAATGCCATGTATTATCATACCACTTGCTAAAATTATGAGTGTAAGATATAGATGTTTTGTCCTAATGCCTTGTCACCTAATCTTGATTACACCATTATTTCATCACTTTATTTTTATTTTTATTTTTCCTCTTGGTTTTGGGCTCATTCTTACCCATTTTCTTTACTTTGGTTAAAATTCTACCTTTCATAATGGGCTTGGTCACATTTTCATGATTTTTGGGCTACCGGTCCAATTTCTATATCTTAGTCCAAGTCTATGTTTTATTTCATCCTTGGGCTATCCTATTGGCTTGCTAAAAATTCATGTGAGGTAGAAAGATTCTATATGAAGTGTCTATAGTTGAAAGCACAATTTATGGGTGGAGATACTAAACTTAGTAACTTTAACTCTTAAATTAGGAAAAATTACCCTAATCCAATCTTCTTGAAATTTTAATACTTTCACAAAAATTTATCTTCCTTACCTAAGAATTTCACCTTTCTTTAGTACATTTTTTTCTAATATTTCCTCTTAGGTTTTCTCTCTTTACCTATTCCATTAATGTTAGAACATTTCTATGCATACGTAAGGTGAAGAATTTCTAAGGATTATATTTTCTTAGATATTTAAAAATTGTCTAACAAATTTTATTTCCTTAATTAAATATTTATGTACCTTTATTAATAAAAGAAAAGAAATTAGAGATGTTACTTTGAATAATTTTGTACTTTTATTAATATATGAAACGAAATTAGGGATGTTACAATTATCATACCATAAGTGGGTTTACTGAAACCCTAGATGAAATCTACTCAAGCATAATAGAAAGTAAACTCACAATCATATTCATTAAAGGAATCATAAGTGTTCAATACAATGTAAAAGAGAGGTGTAGAAGTAAAGATGGAAAGACAAAACCTGGATGCAGTAGATGAAATAGGAATACAAACTTCAATCATTGTAAATTCTACTCTAAGTGCATAAAGTAATCACTAATCCTACTTTAAACTTAATCTAGTGGTGTTCCTAAGGTAAAAACTGAGTACAAGTAGGTTTGTCTCGGTCTAGATCCTCTTGGTTGCACTTCCTCATGTATTTATATCCCTTTGGCTACTCAAAACCCTAAAAATTACAGAGTGTATGGACACGAAACTTGGCCGTGCTTCGTGCTAAAAAACTAGGAAAGATATGTTCTTTGCAAAGAACATGGCCTAGCCAGTCTTTATGCAACACCAAGCACGGTCTGGCCATGTTTGAGGTTGCCAGGCTCTTTTCTTGTCAATTTCTTCAAGGTTTCCTCCTTGCTTCCTGCTGACCATGTTACAAGTCCATATAGCTCTTCACATGTGTGTTTTTCCTTGCTTCTTGGCCACTTTTGCTCACCTACAAACATAAAACAAACCAAAGCAGTATTGAAAGCAAAGCATAACCAAAAGCAGGGAAATAATCACAAGTTTACTATTAATTAGGTGATAAAATATAACCATTAAATACTCAATTTTCCCCTTTATCAGCTTAGTGCCAAAATTGAAAGTCAAAAATTTGGATAAAGCATTGAAAGAAAATTAAAATAGGTGGCCGTAATTCTTGAAAATCTGTAAACAAAACCTAGTTGCTATTTTAGCAAAAATCAGTTACCGCAAGTTTTGAATATATGTGTCAAAATCTAATTTAAAGTTGCTGGTATTCAGTGGAAAAATAGAACATAGAAAAGAAGCATTTCTGAGCTTATAAAAGTTTGTGAAAAACAATGAGCATGTAGTTAACTGGTAGAATGCAGTTGGTTGCTTCAAAATAGATGTAATTAATCAACTATAAAATAACCAGTCTAAATTAAAAATTTCCAAACTAGCTAGTTGACTTAATAATACAGATAGTCGACTAGTAAGAATATTGAAAAAACAAGATAAATTATTTGATTGTCTTTTTTCAACAATTAACTGGTTTACATTTTCACTTTTTCTTTTTTTTTCAATGACGCCTATCACTTTCAACTTTCCCTAGAAGAATCAAGACATCAATGTTTCATCAAGGACAACAAGGAAAAGAAAATTCTTGGTGATACCTTAATCTTATTCTCTTTATATGCTTAATATGAGCCATAATCACAACTACTGTACATATACATGTGTGCCTTCATTTTTTAAATTCACCTTCAATTTATCTTATATCGACTAATCACTCACATAATTGTTCTAATTATGCCCATCCTATTTGCATAGCTATCATAAGTATGCCCTCCTCTGAGTTCTATAAATGCACACGTTAGTATCTTTACCTTCATACTCAAAGTTAGGGTGAGTGCAATTATAAAGAGAATCACATTCCTTCAATTTTGAAATATTTGTTTCTTTTGTGGTTCTAGTCCAGGAAAAGATGGAGAGTATGTTAAAGCAACACAAAATCTAAGTATAGTGCTGGCTAGGAGAAAAATTCATTTCGTCTATGGTGGAGGTAACCAAGGACTAATGGGGTGCGTGTTTACAGCTGCACATGTAGGAGGATGTCAAGTTCTAGGTATTATTCCTACAGCTTTAGCTACATCCAACATAATAGAAAAAACCATTGTGGAAGAATTTAGGGTAGCTTCCATGCATGAGCGCATGGCTAGAATGATGAGCAATCCTAATGCCTTCATTGCCTTACCAGGTGGTTTTGGTACTTTAAAAGAGATTTTTCAAATAGTCTCTTGGGCACAATTGAATATGCATCACAAACTGATAGGTTTGTTAAATGTTAATCACTTCTTTGATGGTTTGTTGTCTTTTCTTGATCATGCTGTGGAACAAAGATTTATCTCACACTCAGCACGACGAATTCTCATCTCAACTTCAAATGTTGAGGAGTTGATTGATGCTTTACAAGGATTTGTTCATGTACATGATCCAACTATGGCTCAAATAGATTGGAAGACAGACAACTACAAAAAGTGCAAGTTAGACTTGGATCTTCATTTGTAGTTGTAGTAAGACGTGGACGTTGCTATACTGCCTCTACTTTCTTAGGGTCTACTTAAATACCATCTTGCTAGCCACATACCCTAAGAAAGTAACACTATTAAGCCAAAATTTGTGTTTTGAGAACTTAGCATATAGCTGATACTCCCTTAAAGTTTGTAAAACTGACCTCAAATGTTGCTTATGATCCTCTGAACTCTCAGAACATATCAGTATATCATCAATAAATGCAAAAATTCATTAATCCAAGAATGGCTTAATTACTATTCATCAAGTCTATAAATGCAGCTAGGGCATTTGTCAAATAAAATGACAACACTAAAACCTCATAGTTCCCATGTCAAATCCTGAAAGCAGTTTTCAAATTATTCTCTTCCCTTGTCCTCAATTAATGATACTCAGATCTCAAATCAACTTTTGAAAAATATTGAGCTCCCTATGGCTTGTCAAATAAATCATTTATACGAGGTAATGAGTATTTATTATGTATTGTCACCTTATTCAACTGTCTATAGTCTATGCACAATCACAATGACCCATCTTTTGTTTTTCACAAATAGTATTGGAGCTCTCTAAGAAAGAGTACTAAAGTATATAAATCCCTTGTCTAACAAATCTTGCAACTAATTCTTCAATTCCTTTAGTTCAATGGTTACCATTCTATATAGGGTATAGATACCAGTTGAGTTCCAGGAAATAAATCAATATCAAATTCTATTTTTTTGTTTCGAGAGTAATCCAGGCAATTCTCCTGGGAACACATAAAAAAAATTTCTAACCACTGGAACTTGATTTACACTGGTATACTTTATATCAACATCTCTCACCACTACCAAATATCCTTGGCACATTTTTGTGATAACTTATAGGTTACTAAAACAAAGATTAGATTACTAGATACCTCACTATAGTCTTTTTATATCAAGAAAGAAGAATCTCCAATTATATTGAATTTAATCATCTTAGGATGACATTCTAAAATGGCATGACATAATGACAACCAATCCATTCCCAATATTACATCAAAGTCTATCATATCTAGACAACCGGGTAAAACATATATCATATTCAGAAATGATCATAATTTGCATTTGACTCAATTCTTTAAATTCTTTGACACATCTACCCTTTTTAATATCAAGCAAAAATTGACCCATAGATAGCATTTAAGATGTCACAATATTCAATCAAATTTATACTAGGAAATTTAACAACTTAGAATAGAAAGGAAATTGAAACGCTATAGAATCCCACAACAACACTTGAAGTATAAATATGTTTGGCTTATATCTATACTAAAAGTTCTACTAATGAATCCTTTACTTCAACAGCCACAAGGAAACCTAATTCCTCTTATCTCAACTTATCACGCCCCTACTTTTAAGGGCACGTGAAACACATACTTTATGAACATATTTTCTCCATAACATGTATAATACACTCCTTTACAGATAGGTATTCCCATGTATACACAATATACAGATAAAGTTTATAAATATCAGAGTAACAATAGAAGTAAGGATCCTGCCTGTGGCATTCAGAGCATGCTCTAGAGTACAAGTACATTATAAATCAAAATCTACGAGCCTTAGAAACAAAATAGGCTCACTAGAGAATATATCGCCTAGCTGATCAACTATCTGAAGGGGAAAGACCAAATTTTGTATTCTTATTTGAAAAAAATGTAGATATCATGTAGTGTGTTTGACAACTCAGTGAGCAGATAATACCTCCTATGACTTCTTAGGTCAATATATGGATGTACTCATATTTCAAAATTTATCACGTAGAAAATTACAGTTCAGAAGTACATCTATATAGGACCCGTATTTCAAATATTCTCAAATCAAAGGATATTCAGATATCCAAAACCATATATTGTACTGTATAATCATTAAACAAATGTTATTATGCATCAAAATATTTCATATGAAAACATTAGGAGGATCCTATATCAGAACCATCATATCAGAGTTCAAACCCTTTCGTACTTTGGTGGTGTAGGATTTGCCTATACTTAGCATCTCAACTAAGGTTTGCCCTACCACCATTCAAAATGACACGTGAAGGGACTTTAATATAGATAAGTTCCCAAGCATACAACAAGGGAGGGAAAATCATATATCATATAGTTGCCATTTTGCCCAGATATAAGGTATCCCACTCTTCTTCGCATATCATGTCCCGTGTGTTGGCCGTCACACAAGGCTAGAACCACCCTTGCTAGCTAAGGTATAAAGGTACACTAGGGCTAACATCACCGGCTGTTAGCAAACAATGTTTTCAATAGGATTCCTTCACAAAAATCATATTTTCATATATGTCATATCATTCAAAACAGAGGTTTCAGTATAAATTCAAAATTTTTAGTCTCAGTACAATTCCTCCATTAGAAACTTCACAATCAGGGTAATCACATTTACGTGATCGTTTTCAAGAGCAATCTTATAGCTTTACATATCAATGCCACATGCACAATATATTTCCTTTACCATATAATGAGAGATACATTTAAAATCACATATTCAATAAATTCAAGAATTCATTTACAAAACTATACTCTTCTTGAACTATATACCAGATTGTAAATAATTCAGATAATTTAATCCATTTCAGAGACATATAAAACTATAAATAACTTGTAATCATAATCAATTATAAATTTAAAGTTCAAGAAGATCATAAGGTAAGTCATAGAAAGAATTATCTATGCACAGGGTAAGGCTTTAGATTGGATAGCTCCAAAATGTACTTTTCTAATCCAAATTTGATCCAACAGACTTCAAAAATGAGTCCGAAGGGTGCAAAAACCTAGGAAATGACTTCGGGGAGTTTGGTCAACTGATGGGTACTGTTCATGTATGGAAAAAACTAATCACATAAACTAGAATCACTATTCATGCCGGCTAAAACATTATTTTACAGTTACTGCTCATGCAGGCAGATACACTAATCACAGTTACTGTTCATTTGAGAAATTTTTCATGATTTAATGCTTCAAAACATGTTATCCCGCCAGAAAATTTTGCATACAAGGATTATTATTCTTCTTATTCAATTCTTCTATAGATTTTCTTATGGCCTTGTGTGGCTAATTTAATTTTAGTTGGTAAAGGAAGATTAAAACCTAAAGGGATCCTTATGTCTTGTGAGATTTAGATTTGATTTTATTAGTTCAATCTTAGTTGAGTATTGATTATTCATTTACTTTTCTCTTTTCAATGATTATTCATATAATTTCTAGGAAGGCTTACTAGTATATTATCTATCTTAATCTACTACTGAATTATGTTTTGAACAATTTTTTCATTATTGTGATTCATGAGGCAAATAGGCTTAAGGATTTTTAATTATAAATCATTAAACCTATGATGAATAATTAACTAAATTAAATATAGCCAATGTTTCTATATTTGTTTAGCTCTATTAGTTTCTTTAGTTCTTCATACGGTTAATAAGTTATGTTTGATCAATGTGCTAAAGGATTGCTTATTAATTAGGGTTTAATTGGGGCGATTGTCATCAATTACTAGACTTAAGGAGGAATAGAGTTAGAATCCCAATTATAGATATTCAAATTAAGATTGATTATGTTATCAATGATCAATACGATCTATTGACAGTGGATATCAACCGAAACCAACGCATTTATTATTAAATACTCTCATTCTCGTTTACTTTCTTTTAGTTGCAATTATCAAACCTTCTTATTTGATTTTAAAAAAAGGTAATTCCAGTCTCTATGGGATTGTCCTTTACTCCCACGACTACAGGTTAATTGACAGGTAAGGTATTAATTTGGGTATACCTGCAATAGTATGCACCAAATTTTGGCATCGTTGCTAGGGACTGCGTCTATTACCTTTTTGTGATTTGTATTTTGATTTATGCCTGCAACTCGATTTGCTAATTTCCAAGATTTATAGTTCAATCTAGATATTGGAAAATCGATATACAGGCACAGAAGAGGACTTTAAGAAGACATTGATCAAGAAAATGAGGAAGTAATCATAGCTAGAAACCTCACTCTAAAGGAGCTTGTAACTCCAGATTTGCATCAGCAACCCCTATGCATTATTTTTCCTAATCTTGATGATAATGTCAATTTTGAGTAAGAATCTCGATTAATTCATCTCTTACCTAATGTTTTTGGTCTTGCAGGTGAAGACCCACATAAGCACTTAAAGGAATTCCATGTGGAATGTACTAGCATGAACCCCCCTATAGTAATTTAGGAACCAAAAAAACTCAGGGCTTTTCCTTTTTCATTAAGAGACTCAGCCAAAGATTGGCTATATTATTTACCATCTAGCACTATCACCACATGGAATAAGATAAAGAGAATATGTCTAGAACGTTATTTTCCTGCATTTAGAGCTACTAATATCAAGAAAGAAATATGCGGCATTAGGCAATTGCATGGAGAGACACTTTATGAATATTGTGAGAGGTTTAAAAAGCTTTGTGCAAGTTTCGCACATCATCATATTAGTGAGCAACTACTAATCCAATATTTCTATGAAGGTGTTTTGCAGGGAGACAAGAGCATGATATGTGCAGCTAGTGGGAGAGCACTAGTAGACAAAACTCTTGAAGCAGCCAGAATCCTGATATCAAATATGGTTGTCAACTCCCAACAATTTGGCATTAGGCATGATCCTTCAATTAGACATACCCATGACGTAAATACTTCTTCCCTTCAACAACAGATATACGAACTTACCTCTCTTGTGCATAAAATGGAAACAAGTACATTGTAGCAAGTTAAAGTATGTGGAATATGTTCAACAACAAGGCACCTAACTGATATGTTCCCTACCCTTCAAGAGAAATCCATAGAACAAGCTAATGTTGTAGGAGGTTTTCCTGGCCAACCAAAGAGATACGATCCTTATGCTAATACATATAATCCTAGATGGAAGGATCATCTCAACTTCAGATATGAGAATGCATAAAATAGGCCTACAGGACAAATTTTTTAGCAAAATTAACAAGCCTATTATCCTAGACATAATACATCTCAGGACCCCCAAGTAAGTAATTCCTTAGAATATATTGTTAAAACTCTTGTTCATAACTCTTAGCAATTCCAACAAGAGGCAAGAGCTAGCATTCAGAACTTGACAACTCAAGTGGGTTAGTTAGCAACCATAGTTAGTTGATTAGATGCTCAAAATTCAGTTAATTTACCCTTTCAAACTATGGTGAATCCAAGAGAAAATGCTAATGCAATTGTTTTAAGGAATGGTAAGGAAATTGAAGGTCCACTATCACCCTCTTCTAGTAAGGAACATGAGTAATTAATTAAGGAGAATGAGGCATCTACAGGTAAGTCTCCATCTACTTTAAATTATGAAGTAGTGCCTCCTTTTCTAAAAGCTCTTAAAGAAAATAGGCTACATGAGAAAACTTCTAACTTGTATGAAACCTTTAGAAAGTGTGAAGTTATTATTTCCCTTGTAGATGCTATTAAACAAGTACCAAGATATGCAAAGTTCTTAAAAGAATTGTGTACTAAAAAAAGAAGGCAAAAATTAAAGGGATTTGAAAAGGTTCAGATGAGTTAGAATGTTCAGATGAGTCAGAATGTATATGCCATGATACAAACGAAACTTTCTACTAAATGCAAGGATCCAGATATCTTAATATTCTATGCAAAATTAGGGATACTTGTAACGCCCCCAATTTACGTTACGTAAAATAAACATTATTTTTTATTATTATTATAAGAATCAGATATTTCCCAAAAAGATACATAATTCAATTATTTATCATGGGAACAAATCCATATAAGATCTCTCATGTATACACAATATACAGACCAAGTCTATAACCATCAGAGTACAACAAAACGGGAATCCTGCCTGTAGTGTTCAGAGCACTCTAAAATACAAACACAGTATAATTCAAAGACCGTGGGTCTTGAAAGCAACGTAGACTCACCCAGAGAATATATCACCTATCTGCCGAATCAAACTCTGATATTCTTATATGAAAAATGTGGAAATATCGTGTAGTGAGTTTGACAACTCAGTGAGTAAATAATTCCTCCTATGACCTCTTAGGTCAGCATATGGATGTACTTATGTTTTAAAATATGTCACATAGAAAATACAGTTCAGAAGTACATTCATATGAGACCCGTATTTCAAATATTCTCAAATCAAAGGATATTCAGATATCCAAAACCATATGCTGCACGTTATGATCATTAAACAAATGTTGATATGCTCAGCTGTATAAGCTATAGTAAAATATTAAGATTTGGAGATAAAATCATCACTTTTAATGCACCTGCCTCACTAGGCAATCTGGTCAATGCAATAAAAATATAACTCATTTGCTATACACATAGTGACCTCGACCTTAGTCACAATAAGTGATCAGGGAATGTGAGTACATCACCCTCCTGCCTCCTTACATTACCACTGTCACCTGGTTGGAGCAGCCCTCCCCCAGCTCACTCAGGCTAATAGAGCGTCCCTTATTCGGTACCGTCACAAGCCATACAACCAGCCGATATTCATCAATACATATAAATACATGTATAATTATAAAGCAACTCGCCGTGAGCTTTATGCTTTCCATTCAATCTCATTTATAATATGACATGCATCATTTTCACAAGTATATAGCTTTACAAATCAATGCATCGTGCACATTGTAACAGCTCCATTTATGTAACAATTTTTTTTTTAACATCATGAAGTTATTACCTCATCTTAACTCACAATGACATTTATTTAATTATACAATACGAAGTTTACACTCACATCATTAATACAAAAATTTGTACAAGACATACATGTACATATAAGCCCTAATCATCCACATAGACTATTTCTGGGGCCACTGGTGCGGGTGGCGGCACCTCCGCCGAAATCTCAGTCACTTCAAAAACTGATATGTCCGCAATAATAGGTATTTGCCCAAGATAGGGCACCTCGATCATACGTACGGCAATAATAAGTCTCATTGAAAACAACTGCATAGCTAATTTCTTGAACATGATATGGAAATATAGTGAGAATTAAATCCCAGTATGTTCAACAATAATTCATCATCAATATAGTTCATCACGTCATGTTCAGCTGTATAAACTACAGAAAATATCTTTAGGTCACATGAATGCACTTTATCATGCACATGAAAACTGTATAGTTATGACATGTATGGCTTGAATAACTATTTTTCAAATTTCATATGATGGCTATCAACTTATTTTTCCTTCCAGCTACCCCGGTCAGGGTGAGTATTCTCTAATTTTCGGTACGGGCTTATCTCGCTCCGTCCGACATGACACACTTTCTCTTTCTTTTCTCATGAACATAATCATAACCGTTGGTAGGGCGTCCCCTAATGGTGCACCACACGGATTGCCATGTGACCGTGCTCATTTCTTTTCTTTTCATATTAATAGCCGAAAATATGATTCCAATAACAAGTATGTTCATTATATTCTCATGCCATAATTTATCAAAACATAATCATTCTCAAAATTCATTGGTAAACTGAAATTATGCCATGAATATAATCATTTTCTAATTTTTACTTTATAAAATATGTCCATGTCAAAATTCCACACTAATACCTTGATAACTGGATAGTAATTGTAGTCTGTAAACAGTGCACCAGGAAAGTTCCCAGGAAAGAGAGGTGGGTCACTAATGGACACGCTTAAGTACCAAGTCTTTCCTTGCCAGAGCTTTCTTTAGACATGCACTTTTCACAAATCACAATTTTTTCCAGTAACTAGAATAATTCTTTTCTGATGTGGAAATACTGCAACCACGGAGCATACTAAGATTTTTCAAATAAAACCGGCACTTTCAAAACTTCTTGGAAATTTTATATGAGTACTAGGGTAAATTCCATGTTAAAAATTACACACTTAAAATGGTAGTAAGTTCATGCAATGGCAATAGCTAGGGCATACACTAGGCATTTATTATTTTCATTTATAAAATTCCTCTTCTTTCTTGAATATTATTTTCATCTTTTCATTTTCTTTATGTCTAGGCTTTTAGTCATTTTATTTTTACTTATATCATTTCCAACACATGTTCTTACAAATTTTATAGAGCATTTTTCCTCAAATTGATTTCTACTATTACCCTATAGTTTTAAAAAAATTCATCTAGGGTAGAAAAAATATTGAAAATAGGTTTTACTAACTTTTAACACAGTCTTTGCTTACAAATCAGAGCATAACTCTCTCATTTTAACTCCGATTAAGATGATCTTAGTTTCTATGAAAAGCTAAGACAATTATCTAAAACTATTATGTTAATCATATCAACAAAATAGTAAGATATCGTGGTGTTATTACTCTTTTAATTTTAGTATTATTTCTTCTCGTGTAGGTTCTGACCTTTACTGACTAATTAGACCATATCTCCCAAATTTGAACTCCAAATTGAGTTATTCCAGTTGGTAAAAATCCATGAGCCATATATCTATAATTTTTATTTTGGCGTGCTATTTTAATTCCCTACAGAATATTCCCAGAAATTCAAAAACTAAAGCTTTAATAACATACTCTTCCCTGAATAAACATTTTCTGACCTCTGCGTACTAATCGGATCATATCTACCTCCTATGAACTCCAAATTGAGTTATTCCAGTTGGTAAAAATCCATGAGCCATATATCTATAATTGTTATTTTGGCGCGCTATTTTAATTCCCTACAGAATATTCCCAGAAATTCAAAAACTAAAGCTTTAATAACATACTCTTCCCTGAATAAACATTTTCTGACCTCTGCGTACTAATCGTATAATATCTACCTCATATAAACTCCAAATTGAGTTATTCCAGTTGGTAAAAATCCACGAGCCATATATCTATAATTGTTATTTTGGCGCACTATTTTAATTCCCTACAGAATATTCCCAGAAATTCAAAAACTAAAGCTTTAATAACATACTCTTCCCTGAATAAACATTTTCTGACCTCTGCGTACTAATCGGATCATATCTACCTCCTATGAACTCCAAATTGCATAATTCCAGTGGCTAAATTTCCATGAGACATAGATCTATAATTGTTATTTTGGCACGCTATTTTAATTCCCTACAGAATATTCCCAAAAATTCAAAAACTAAAGCTTTAATAACATACTCTTCCCTGAATAAACATTTTCTGACCTCTGCGTACTAATCGTATAATATCTACCTCATATAAACTCCAAATTGAGTTATTCCAGTTGGTAAAAATCCACGATCCATATATCTATAATTGTTATTTTGGCGCACTATTTTAATTCCCTACAGAATATTCCCAGAAATTCAAAAACTAAAGCTTTAATAACATACTCTTCCCTGAATAAACATTTTCTGACCTCTGCGTACTAATCGGATCATATCTACCTCCTATGAACTCCAAATTTCATAATTCCAGTGGCTAAATTTCCATGAGACATAGATCTATAACTTTCATGTTAACCATTTATTTTAATTCCTTACGGAGTTTTCCCAGAATCTTAAAAACAGAAGCTAAAAGTTTTACCGCCCATAGCCATACCTATGCAGAACTATCTAAACCAGCCTAAGTATTCAAACATACATCACATGCATGATCAATATGTAACATGATGAAGCAACATTCATGACCAATAATCAAAGTGCTAAGATCAAAATCCCATATAAATATTACAAATTTCAAAACTTTTCTTCAAAAAGAAATATTGTTAAACTTACCTAAAAATCTCCCTAGCTCACTTAGTGAATTGGTTTTCTTGTTTGCTCTTGAAAGAAGCAGCAAGACTCCTCCCTTCCCTTAGCTTTTCTAGCAGCTTAGGTAAGAGAGGGAGGGTGAGTTTTTGATCCTCAAAGATAAAGAAGAAAAAAATAGATTCAAGTGGGGATTAAGGTAACTTACCTTGAGTATTTAGCCTTCTAAACTTCTCCTTCTTTTTCCTTCCTTTCTCCTCCTCTCTTTCTCTCCTTTCCTCACTCTACCTTGCTTCTATTTCTCTCTCTTCCTCACTTGGACAAAATTAAAATGTTATGGGGTGGGTTTTGCTTATATAGACCACCAAATAATTCACCTTTCATGATCATGGATCTACCTTATCACAATTAAGATACACTTTGTTGAATTTTTGGAAAACAAACAACTTATGTTCTTGTCTTCCTCTTCCTTAGTCAAGATATGCATAGGAAAAGGAGATTTACAATTTGAAATTTATGATGATATGTTCTTAAGATAAGGGACAAGGTCCCTTTGATTTAGGGATTCATTTCCATTTTCTTTTGTCTTAAACAAGTATGATAGGTTTGCCTTTTTAGGTGGCAAATTTCTAGCCCTTGAATTTCCATTATTTGGTTGATATTTTTTGTGTGGGATAGGAATGTTTTGTCCTAATGCCAAGTATTATCATACCACTTGCTAAAATTATGAGTGTAGGATATAGATGTTTTTGTCCTAAAGCCTTGTATTATCATGCCACTTGGCAAAATTATGAATGTAGAATCATACCACTTACTAATTTTTTGTCTTAATGCCATGTAACCTAATCTTTATTATTATTACATTATTATATCATCACCTAATTTATTTTATTTTATTTTTCCTCTTGGGTTTGGGCTTATTCCTACCCATTTTCTTTCCTTTGAATAAAATTGTACCTTTCTTGGAGGGCTTGAACACATTATCATAATTTTTTGGGCTATTGGTCCAATTTCTATATCCTAATCCAAGTCTATGTTTTATTTCTTGTTTAGGTTATCCAATGGGCTTGCTAGAAACTTATGTGAAGTGGAAAAATTCTATATGAAGTGTCTATAGGTAAAAATACATTTCCAAAACCATACTCTTCTTGAACTATATGTCAGTTCGTAAGTATAACAGATATTTTAACACATTTTAGAAACTTATAATAGTATAAATAATTTATAAACAGAAACAATAATACATGTATAATTCAAGAAGAGCATGGGGCAAGTCATAGAAAGAAGTATCTACTCATAGGGTAAGGCTCCTGGTTGGACAGCCCTAATCTTACTTAGAAACCTATAATTAAAATTCTGACACCGTAGATGGATTCAAGAGCTAGATAAACCTTAGGATATGAAATTTTTTAGCTATCTGACAACTTTTTGTTCGTCGTAAATAGTGATTTCTGGCGGATGAATAGTATTTTCTGGCAGTGAATAGTGACCAAGCTCTCGGAGTCATTTTCTACGTCTTTGGACCCTTCGGACACGTTTTTGAGGTCTAATTAGTCAAATTCAGCTTGGAAAATTATATTTTAGGGCTGTCCAACCCAGAGCCCTACCCTGTGAGTAAAATCTTTTTATGACTTGCCCCATGCTCTTCTTGAACTCTAAATGTATTATTGATTTACTTATAAATTATTTATGCTATTATAAGTTTATTAAATGTGTTAAAATATTTGTTATACTTACGAACTGGCACATAGTTCAAAAAGAGTATGGTTTTAGAAATGGATTTTGAAACTCATTGAGTATGTGGTTCTAAATGTATTTATCATTATTTGATAAAGTGAACATTATGTGCACTATGCATTGATTTGTAAAGTTATATACTTGTGAAAATGATGCATGTCATATTATAAATGAGATTGAATGTCAAGCGTAAAGCTCATGGCGAGTTGCTTGATAATTTTACATGTATTTATATGTATTGATGAATATTGGTTGGTTGTATGGCTTATGACGGTATCGAATAGGGGACACCCTATTAGCCTGAGTGAGCCGGGGGAGGACCGCTCCAACCGGGTGACAGAGGTAATATGGGGAGGCAGGAGGGTGATGTAATCACATTCCCTAATCACTTATTGTGACTAGGGTCGAGGTCACTATGCGTATAGCAAATGAATTATATTTTCATTGCACTGACCAAATTACCGAGTGAGGCAAGTGCATTAAAAGTGATGATTTTACCTCCAAATCTTAATATTTTACTATAGCTTATACAGCTGAGCATAACAACATTTATTTAATGATCATACCATGGTGCATATGGTTTTTGATATCTGAATATCCTTTGATTTAAGAATATTTGAAATAAAGGTCCCATATGAATGTACTTCTGAACTGTATTTTCTATGTGACACATTTTAAAATATAAGTACATCCATATGCTGACCTAAGAGGTCATAGGAGGAATTATTTGCTCACTGAGTTATCAAACTGACTACATGATATTTCCACATTTTTCAAATAAGAATATCAGAGTCTAATTCGACAGATAAGTGATATATTCTCTGGGTGATTCAACGTTGCTTTCAAGACTCACGATCTTTGAATTATACTGTGTTTGTGTTCTAGAGTGCTCTGAATGCTACAGGCAGGATCCCCGTTTCTGCTATACTTTGATGTTTATAGACTTGGTCTGTATATTGTGTATACATGAGAGAAATGACAAAGAATTGAGTTATGTATCTTTATGGAAATAATAATAATTGTAGAAAAAAATGTTTATTTTACGTAACGTAAATTAGGGGCGTTACAAGTTGGTATCAGAGAATTAGGTTTCCTTGTGGCTAACAGAGCAAAGAATTTTGTAGTAGGACTTTGAGTATGTGTATGTAACTGCAGACATATTTATACTCGCAGTGCTGTTGTGCAATTCTATAGGGTGTCATCCTTTTCTTCCTTCTAACTCTTTTCCTTAGATATGTGAGGTTTAAACATCTATACGTATGTCCTAGATAGTATCTTTTGTGTGTGGACTACTGGTTCAGCTTTTGAACTTGTTTAGACAAAAAGTGATAAAGAGAATCCTCTTGGGAAATTAGTTAAAAATAAGAAAATTCTATCAGAACACAAAGGGAATGGTTTGTTTGGATGTCAAGAAGGTTTAAATTGATTGTTTGATTTGCTTATGTGAAACAATATGACGAATGGCTAATATAATATTGATAGTGAGTTATGATGTGATCGAGATTATTAACTCTAAAATAACAGTTTGAAATAAAGTGAGTGTTTTGAAAATAGATTTAAATCTCTTTTTGGATGAATGAGTTGAAATCTATATATATAAATGAATTTGGTAAGTTGTGGGTTGGATTGAATTTGAGAGCGGAGAATCTATGAAGATAATATTTTCAATGATATATTCTGTTGATATAAGGAATTCAAAGACAGTTTGGTTTTCAATAATACTATGTATAAGTATTATGATAAAGGAAGGTTTACTTATGGAAATTTAAAATTTAAGGTATGCAAAATGGGTAATTCATGTGATGGGCTCTTGGATAGACAGTTGAATAAGGTGACAATGTGGAATAAATACCCATTACCTCGTATAGATGATTTGTTTGATCAGTTACAAGGTGCTCATTGTTTTTCAAAAATTGATTTGAGATATGAGTAACATTAATTGAGGATAAGAGAAGAGGATGTACGAAAATTTTCTTTTAGAACTTATTATGGGCATTATGAGTCCTTGGTTATGTTATTTAGTTTGACAAATATTCTAACTGCATTCATAGATTTAATAAATAGTAATTAGGTCATCCCTGGATCAACTTGTTATTATATTTATTAATAATATACTAGAATATTTCAAAAGTTTAGAGGATCATAAGCAACATTCAAAGATAGTTTTACCAACTCTAAGGGAGTATGGTTGGTAAAGATGGTATCCCAATAGACTCTAAGAAAGTAAAAGTGGTACAATAAGAGCTACGTTTTACTACATCTAAAGATGAAGATCTAAATCCAATTTGCGCTTCCTGCGGTTGTCTGTCGTCCATTCTATTTGAGCCATAGTTGGATTAGGTACATGAACATATGCTTGTAAAACATCAATCAACTTCTCAGCATTTGAAGCTGAAATAAAAATTCGTCGTGCTGAGTGTGAGATGAACCTTTGTTCCACAGTATGATCAAGAAATGACAACAGACCGTCAAAGAAGTGGTTAATGTAACATCCCGTAATTTTTAGATATTTTCCTTATAAATTCTTCACCTTACATATATTCATAAAAATTATCTAACATTAATGGAATATGTAAAGAAAGAAAACCTAAGAGGAAATATTAGAAATAAACATGCTAAAGAAAGGTGAAATTCTTAGGTAAGGAAAGATAAATTTTTATGAAGTAAGTAAAGGTCTTAAAATTTCAAGAAGATCGGATTAGGGTAATTTTTCTTAATTTAAGAGCAAAAGTTACTAAGTTTAGTATCTCCACCCGTAATTGGGCTTTAACCTATGGACACTTCATATAGAGTTTTTCTACTTCACATTAATTTTTAGCAAGCCAATAGGATAGCCCAAGGATGAAATTAAACATAGACTTGAACTAGGATATAGAAATTGGACCGGTAGCCCAAAAATCATGAAAATGTGACCAAGCCCATTATGAAAGGAAGAATTTTAACCAAAGTAAGGAAAATGGCCAAGAATGAGCCCAAACCCAAGAGGAAAAATAAAAATAAAAATAAAATTAAAGTGATGAAATATTAGTGTAATCAAGATTAAGTGACATGGCATTAAGACAAAAATTTGGCAAGTGGTGTGATTTTACATTCATCATTTTGGCAAGTGGCATAATAATACAAGGCTTTAGGACAAAAACATCTATATCCTACATTCATAACTTTAGCAAGTGGGTAATAATACATAGCATTATGACAAAACATCATTATCCTACACAAATAATTTTAGTTAAGTAAGGAAAATTCAAGGGCTAGAAATTTGCCACTTAAAAAGGCAAATCTATCATACTTGATTAAGACAAAAGAAAAAGGAAATGAATCCATAAATCAAAGGGATCTTGTCCCATATCTTAAGAACATATCATCATAATTTTCAAAATACAAATCTCCTTTTTCTATGCATATCTTGACTAAGGAAGAGGAAGACAAGAACATAAGTTGTTTGTTTTCCAAAAATTCAACAAAGTGTATCCTAATTGTGATAAGGTAGACCCATGATCATGAAAGGTGAATTATTTGGTGGTCTATATAAGAAAACCCACCCTTACAACATTATAATTTCGTCCAAGTGAGGGAGAGAAAAAAAAATAAAAGCAAGGTAGAGTGAGGAAAGGAGAGGAAGAAAGGAAGAAAGAGGAAGGAGAAGTCTAGGGGACTAAGTGCTCCAGGTAAGTTTAACAATATTTCTTTTTGAAGAAAACCTTTGAAACTCATAATATTTATATGAGATTTTGATCTTAGAACTTTGATGATTGGTCATGGATGTTGCTATATCATGTTACATATTGATCTTGCATGCAATGTATGTTTGAATACTTAGGTTGGTGTAGATAGTTCTGCATGGGTATGGCTATGGTTGACAGAATTTTAAGCTTCGGTATTTTAATTTCTGGGAACAATCTATAAGGAATTAAAATAAATGGTTAACATAATAATTAAAGATATATGTGTCACGGATTTTCACCCACTGGAACCATTCCATTTGGAGTCCATATGAGGTACCTATGGTCTGATTAGTAGTCAAAGGTCAGAAAATAAATCATCAGGGAAGAATATGTTAGGATAGCTTCGGTAATTTACTTTCTGGGAATTATTGGTAGGGAATTAAAATAAATGGTTAACATAAGAATTAAAGATATGTGTGTCATGGATTTTTAGCCACTGGAATCATTCCATTTGGAGTCCATATGAGGTACCTATGGTCTGATTTGTAGTCAAAGGTCAGAAAATGAATCATCAAGGAAGAATATGTTAGGATAGCTTCGGTAATTTAATTTCTGGGAATTATTGCCAGGGAATTAAAATAAATGGTTAACATAAGAATTAAAGATATGTGTGTCATGGAATTTTTAGCCACTGGAATCATTCAATTTGGAGTCCACATGTGGTAGATATGGTCCGATTAGTAATCCAAGGTCAGAAAATGGTTCATCAGGGAAGATTATGTTAGGACAGCTTTTGTATTTTAATTTCTGGGAATTATCTGTATGGAATTAAAATAAATGGTTAACATGAACGTTATATATCTATGTCTCATGGAAATATACCCACTGGAATTATGCAATTTGGAGTTCATATGAGGTAGATATGATCCGATTAGTAAGAAGAGTTCAGAAAATGTTTATTCAGGGAAGAGTATGTTATTAATGCTTTAATTTTTGAATTTCTGGGACTATTCTGTAGCGAATTAAAATAGCGCGCCAACATAACAATTATAGATATATGGCTCATGGATTTTTACCAACTTGAATAACTCAATGTGGAGTTCCAATGTTGGAGATATGGTCTAATTTATCAGTAAAGGTCAGAGCCTATCCGAGAGGAACTATCCTGTACTTTGAGGGAGTAATATCACCTTTGTTTCTTAATTTTTCGCCACAATGTTCAACATAATAGTTTTAGATAATTGTTTTATCTTGAAATGGACACCAAGATCACCTACATCAGAGTTAAATTGAGGGAGTTATGCTTTGATTAGTAAGAGAAGGTTAGATAGGATGAAAACCTGCATCAAGAAAATAAAGAAATAAAATTAGTATTTAAAAAAGAAGATGAATCTTAATAAATGACTAGTATAGCCATAGCCATTGCCATTGTATGAACTTCTTACCATCTTAAGTGTGAAATTTTGACATGGAAATATTTTATAAAGTGATATTTGAAATGGTTATGTTCATGGCATGATTACCAATGATTTATGGTAATAGTTATATTTTGATGAACATACTTGTTTTTGAATGCATATTTTTGGCTATCATTGTGAAAAGAAAAGAAATGAGCACGGTCACATGGCAATCCGTGTGGTGCACCAGTAGGGGACGCCCTACCAACGGTTATGATCATGATAATGAGAAAAGAAAGAGAAAGTAGGCCATGTCGGACGGAGCGAGAAAAGCCCGTACCGGAGAGTAGAGGATACTCACCCTGACCGGGGTAGCTTGAAATGAGAATAAGTTGATGGCCATCATATGATATTTTGAAAATAGTTAATCCTGTCATACATATCATTACAGTATGATTCTTATGTGCATAGATATAATGCATTCATGTGACTAAAGATATTTTCTGTAGTTTATACAGCTGAACATGACGTGATGAGCTTTGCTGATGATAATTTATTGTTGAACTTACTGGGATTTAATTCTCACTATATTTCCATATCATGTTCAGAAAATTAGTTATGCAGATTTTCTATATCTCTGGCTTTTAGTGCACGTTGGATCGAGTTATTCTATGATAGGCAGATCCTAAATAAAATGTTTGTGAGCGAGTTGGCACAGATCCCGGTGAAGGTGCAACCACCCACACCTGTATCTCCGAAATTGGTCAACCAAAATAAACAAGATGTAAATATCTATGTCTTTGATATGTTGCATGTACGTTTTGATTAATGACGTGTATGTGAACTCAATATTGTATAATAATAAAAAAAAAAGAGGTTGTTACAGTTAACATTTAACAAACCTATTGGTTTGTGATGCATATTTAGTTGTGCCCAAGAGACTATTTAGAAAATTTCTTTTAAAGTACCAAAACCACCTGGTAAGGCAATGAAGGCATTAGCATTGCTCATCATTCTAGCCATGCGCTCATGCATGGAAGCTAAACTAAACTCTTCCCCAATTGTCTTTCCTATGATGTTAGATGCAGCTAGAGCTGTAGGAATAATACCTAGAACTTGGCATCCTCTTACATGGGCAGCTGTAGACACACACCCCATTAATCCACGGTTACCTCCACCATAGACTAAATGAATTTTCTCCTGGCCAGTACCATACCTAGGTTTTGTGCTGCTTTCACATACTTTCCATCTTTTCCAGGATTGGAACCACAAAAGACACAAATATTTCAAAATTGATGAAATGCAATTCCCTCCATAACTGCACACACCTTAATTTGAAGTATGAAAGTAAAGAAATTAATGTGTGCATTTATAGAAATCAGAGAATGGCATACTTATGATAGCTATGTGAATAGGCTGGGAATAATTAGAACAGTATCTGAGTGATTGGTGGATATTAGCTAAATTGAATGTGAAATTTTCAAAAATGACGGCAAGCATGTAGATGTACAATAGTTGTGATAGTCGCTCATATTAGGCATATAAAGAGAATAAGGTTAAGATATCACCAGAAATTTATCTTTTTCTTGTTGTCCTTGATGAAATATTGATGTCTTGATTCTTGTAGGAAAGTTGTAAGAGATAGGCGTAATTGTAAAAAAAAATAGTTAAAATGCAAAACAAGTTAGTTGTTGAAGAAGGACAATCAAATGATTTATTTTGTTTTCTCAATGTTCTTGCTAGTCGACTATCAGTATTATTAAGTCGACTAACTATTTTGAGAAATTTTAATTTGGACTGGTTATTTTACAGTTGATTGATTACATCTATTTTGAAGCAATCAATTGCATCCTACCAGTTAACTACATATTATTTGATTTTCATAGACTTTTATAAGCTCAAAAATGTTTTTTTTAATATGCTATTTTTCCACCGAATACCAACAGATTTAAAGTAGATTTTGGCATGTATATTCAAACCTTGCGGCCACCGATTTTTGTCGATATAACAGCTAGATTTTTGTTTACAGATTGTTAAGATTTACGGCCACCGATTTTAATTTTATTTCAATGTTTTGTCTAAATTTCTAACTTCCTATTTTGGCACCATACTCTATTAAGTATTCCATATTTTCTGCTGCATTGTCTTATATTAATATTTGGTATTAAATGTAAGATTCTTTTTCCATATTATAAGCAAGGTTAATTTCTTTTCTTCGAAATTCAGTTATTATGGTGTCGAATTAGTTAGTAGGTAAAAGTAATAGAGATTTTGAAAGGAGTGGACGGATGATGACCTTATGATGTTTTGATGAATGTAATCAAGAGAATTAGTAGTGTTGAAGTTCTTGAGTAATAAAATATGGGAAGTAGGATTTAAATTAATCTTTGAACTCTTAATTTGGAAATATGGAGAATACTATGAGAATCATGTTTGAAAATAATGTAAATGATTAATATATTTGTGTTAAAGGTTTATATTATACTAAATTAAGTCTAGTATCTAGGATGTGAATTATGTTGAAATTGAGAATTCATGTATGAGTAATTGTTAGAAAAAAAATCTTCTTGAAATAATTGGGTGAATTAAACGAGATTGATATAAGTTAGAATAAGGTGCTTTTAGATATGATAGAGGAAAGGTTTTATATTTTTGATAATTAATTTATTGGTGTTAATAAAAAGGTATAGAATTACTATGATGAGGTAAGTTAGAATTGTTAGACATGTGCCAATGATACATAAATGTTAAAAAGGATGGGTGGATTTATTGCTACGTATGTTTAACATATTGATTAATGGATTTTAGGATAAAAATAAATGATAGATTCAGATGATGTTATTCATAGGATGATGTTGATATGTGAGAATCAAAGATGACTTGATAGAAGTCTGGAATAAGAAAAGATCGTTACCCTAATATGGATGTGAATATGTTCTTTTATGAGTGTGTTTTCTAATATTTATCCATAGATATATCCATGCGAGCTTGAGGATATAAAGTGAAATTGATTACAAAAATGAATACACATAATTCAATACAGGTCAAAAGTCTAAAGGAATCATGCATGTTGAGCACTAGAAATTATCAGTTGGTGACCACATATTTTTGAAGAAATCACCAATGACAGAGGTAATGAGGTTTGGAAAGAAGTACATATTAGATTCTTCTTATGTTATCTAATTTCAAGAAATTCAATTAGACAAAAATTTGGCTTAACTATGGGTACAATTGATGTTTATTATTGATCTATAAGTAAAGAACTTATGGATGAAAGAAATCCCTATGGTTAAGTTATATGGTAGAATCACTCAAATGAAGAGACATTAAAAAGTAAAGAAGTTATATAGGAAAGATATCTCCAATTATTTGAGTAATAAGGTTGGTAACTCCGAAATATGCCTTGATTTTATTCCCTACATATTGTAGGATGGGCTGAAATTCGGGGACCGAATTTCTTAAGGGGGGAAGAATGTAACATCCCATAATTTTTATAATGTTTTGTTATAAATAAATATATTTTTATTTGTTTAAAAAAGATTATGTTCTGCTAAAAGTAAATCTATTTTTAATTAAAATAATTATTGTTTTACTTGAAATAATTATATTGGTCTTTAATGAATTTTTTGTTGTATTTTTTGAAATACTCTTTCTTTTAATATGTATAAAGATATTTATTTTAAGATTTGTTTTATTATGATTTTTATAAAAAAAAATCATGATTTAAGAGTTTAACTAAAGTTTATGAGAATGTAAATTTTTAGAAATTTTTGGAATATTTTAGGGTGAAAAACGAAATTTATATGAATTTATATAAAAGAAAATCATATTATTCAATTATTAAATAATAATTATTATTATTTAAAAAAATAAAAATAAAAAAGGGAAGGGGGAGATACACAACCGGAGACGAAAATTTTATGAAGGATATGAATAGTGAGTAAATAGTGAGTGAATAGTAACCTTCAACTTTTTCTCTAGATCTGGAGTGCCTATTGGCTTCCAATCTCAAAATTGAAGGTCTTACTGGATTCAGGACGAAAAATACTACGGTTTTGACCGATCAATTTTTCAAATCAGCCGTTGAATCGCCGTAGATCTGAAGTAGAAAATCTCAGAAAAAGGTAAATTCTAAAACTCTTACTTAGAGACCTCTAATTGAAACTCTGACACCGTAGATGTATTCAACAGCTAGATAAACCTTAGGATATGAAATTTTTCAGCTATCTAACAACTTTTTATTCGTCATGAATAGTGATTTCCGACAGATGAATAAAGTTTTCCGGCGGTGAATAGTGACCAAGCTCCCAGAGTCATTTTTAAAGTTTTTGGACCCTCCGAACACGTTTTTGAGGTCTAATTGGTCAAATTCAGCTTGGAAAAGTATATTTTAGGGCTGTCCAACCCGGAGCCCTACCCTGTGAGTAGATAAATCTTTTTATGACTTGCCCCATGCTCTTCTTGAATTATAAATGTATTATTGTTTTGTTTATAAATTATTTATGCTATTATAAGTTTATTAAATGTGTTAAAATATCTGTTATACTTACGAACTAGCACATAGTTCAAGAAGAGTATGGTTTTAGAAATGGATTTTGAAACTCATTGAATATGTGGTTCTAAATGTATTTATCATTATTTGATAAAGTGAACATTATGTGCATGATGCATTGATTTGTAAAGTTATATACCTACAAAAATGATGCATGTCATAATATAAATGAGATTGAATGGCAAGCGTAAAGCTCATGGCGAGTTGCTTGATAATTTTACATGTATTTATATGTATTGATGAATATCGGCTGGTTGTATGGCTTCTGACGGTACCGAATATGGGACGCCCTATTAGCCTGAGTGAGCTGGGGGAGGGCCGCTCCAACCAGGTGATAGTGGTAATGTGGGGAGGCAGGAGGGTGATGTACTCACATTCCCTGATCACTTATTGTAACTAGGGTCGAGGTCACTATGCATATAGCAAATGAATTATATTTTCATTGCATTGACCAA
This sequence comes from Gleditsia sinensis, assembly GCA_037074535.1. NCBI lineage: Eukaryota > Viridiplantae > Streptophyta > Magnoliopsida > Fabales > Fabaceae > Gleditsia > Gleditsia sinensis. Next base: position 38,723,914 of record CM073467.1, read on the forward strand.
ATTGCTGAGTGAGGCAAGTGCATTAAAAGTGATGATTTTATCTCCAAATCTTAATATTTTACTATAGCTTATACAGCTGAGCATAACAACATTTATTTAATGATCATACCATGGTGCATATGGTTTTGGATATCTGAATATCCTTTGATTTAAGAATATTTGAAATACGGGTCTCATATGAATGTACTTCTGAACTGTATTTTCTATGTGACACATTTTAAAATATAAGTACATCCATATGCTAACTTAAGAGGTCATAGGAGGAATTATTTGCTCACTGAGTTGTCAAACTCACTACACGATATTTTCACATTTATCAGATAAGAATATTAGAGTCTGATTCGACAGATAAGTGATATATTCTCTGGGTGATTCAACGTTGCTTTCAAGACTCACGGTCTTTGAATTATACTGTGTTTGTATTTTAGAGTGCTCTGAATGCTTCAGGCAGGATCCCCGTTTCTGCTGTACTTTGATATTTATAGACTTGACCTGTATATTGTGTATACATAAGAGAAATGACAAAGAATTGAATTATGTATCTTTATGGAAATAATAATAATTGTGGGAAAAAAATGTTTATTTTACGTAACGTAAATTAGGGGCGTTACAAGTGAAAATGTACTTTTCCAATCCGAATTTGACCAATTAGACCTTAAAAATGTGTCCAGAGGGTCCAAAGACTTAGAAAATGACTTCTGGAGCTTGGTCACTATGCACCCGCCAGAAATCACTATTCACGACGAACAAAAAGTTGTCAGATAGCTGAAAAATTCCATATCCTAGGGTTTAACTAGCTCCTGAATCCATCTACAGTGTCAGAATTTCAATTGGAGGTCTCTAAGTAACAGTTTCAGAATTTACCTTTTTCTGAAATTTTCTACTTCAGATCTACGGCAATTCAACAGATGATTTGAAGAATTGATCAGTCAAAACCGTAGTATTCTTCGTCCTGAATCCAGTAGCACCTTCAGTTTTGAGATGGGAAGTCAAGAGGCACTCCAAATGTAGAGAAAAAGTTGAAAGTTACTATTTATTTACTATTCATCTTTTTTTTTCTCGTTTTGCAACATCCCTCCTTCTATTGCCTCCCCCTTCCCCTTATATTTTTTTTATAATAATAATTATTATTATTTAATAATTAAATAATATATTTTTCTTTTACATAAATTCATATAAATTCCGTTTTTTATCCTAAAATATCCCAAAAATTTCTAAAAATTCTCATTCTCATAAACCTTTAGTTGAACTCTTAAATCATAATTTTTCTTGATAAAAATCTCAATAAAACAAACCACAAAATAAATATCTTTATACTTAATAAAAGAAAGAATATTTCTAAAAATGCAACAAAATTTATTAAAGGCCAATATAATTATTTCAAGCAAAACAATAATTATTTTAATTAAAAATAGACTTACTTTTAGCAGAACATAATCATTTTTAAACAAATAAAAATATATTTATTTATAAAAAAATATTATTATTTAAAAATAAAAATTATGGGATGTTACATTCTTCCACCCTTAAGAAATTCGGTCTCCAAATTTCAGCCCATCCTACCACATGTAGGGAATGAAATCAAGGCATAATTCGGAGTTACCAACCTTATTACTCAAATAATTGGGGATATCTTTTCTGTATAACATCTTTATTTTTTAATGTCTCTTCATTTGAGTGATTCTGCCATATAACTTAACCATAGGGATTTTTTTCATCCATAAGTTCTTTACTTGTCGATCAATAATAAACATCAATTGTGTAACATCCCTAATTTCATTTCTTTTATTGATAAAAGTACATAAATATTTAATTAAGGAAATAAAATTTATTAGACAATATTTTAGATATCTAAGGAAATATAATCCTTAGAAATTCTTCACTTTATGTATATACATAGAAAATGTTTCTAACATTAAGAGAACAAATAAAGAGGGAAAACTTAATAGGAAAAATAATTAGAAATAACATACTAAAGAGATGCAAAATTCTTAGATAAGGAAGATAAATTTTTAGAAACAAGTAAATGTCTTAAAATTTCAAGAGCATTGGATTAGGGTAATTTTTCCTAATTCAAGAATTACAGTTACAAAGTTTAAAATCTTTACCCATACATTGGGCTTTTACCTATGGACACTTCATATAGAGTTTTTCCACTTCACATAAGTTTCTAGCAAGCTCATTGGATAACCTAAGCAAGAAATAAAATATAGACTTTGACTAGGATATAGTAATTGGACTAATAGCCCAAAAATTATGAAAATGTGACCAAGCCCTCCAAGAAAGGTAGAATTTCATCCAAAGCAAAGAAAATGGGTAGGAATAAGCACATAATGGGTAGGAATAAGCCCAAATCCAAGAGGAAAAATAAAATAAAATAAAATAAATTAGGTGATGATATAATAATGTAATAATAATAAAGATTAGGTTACATGGTATTAAGACAAAAATTTAGCAAGTGGTGTGATTCTACATTCATAATTTTGGCAAGTGGTATGATAATACAAGGCTTTAGGACAAAAACATCTATATCCTACACTCATAATTTTAGCAAGTGGTATGATAATACATGGCATTAGGACAAAACATTCCTATCCCACACAAATAATATCAACCAAATAATGGAGATTCACGGGCTAGAAATTTGCCACCTAAAAAGGCAAACCTATCATACTTGTTTAAGACAAAAGAAAATGGAAATGAATCCTTAAATCAAAGGGACCTTGTCCCATATCTTAAGAACATATTATCATAATTTTCAAAATACAAATCTCCTTTTCCTATGCATATCTTGACTAAGGAAGAGGAAGACAAGAACATAAGTTGTTTGTTTTCCAAAAATGCAACCAAGTGTAATCTAATTGTGATAAGGTAGACCCATGATCATGAAAGGCGAATTATTTGGTGGTCTATATAAGAAAACCCAACCTTACAACATTATAATTTCGTCCAAGTGAGGGAGAGGAAAATAGAAGCAAGGTAGAGTGAGGAAAGGAGAGGAAGAAAGGAAGAAAGAGGAAGGAGAAGTCTAGGGGACTAAGTGCTCCAGGTAAATTTAACAATATTTCTTTTTGAAGAAAACTTTTGAAACTTATAATATTTATATGAGATTTTGATCTTAGAACTTTGATGATTGGTCATGATGTTGCTATATCATGTTACATATTGATCTTGCATGTGATGTATGTTTGAATACTTAGACTGGTATAGAAAGTTCTGCATAGGTATGGCTATTGGTGGCAAACTTTTTAGCTTCTGTGTTTTAATTTCTGGGAATTATCTATAGGGAATTGAAATAAATGGTTAACATAAGAATTAAAGATATATGTATCACGGATTTTTACCCACTAGAATCATTCAATTTGGAGTCCATATGAGGTACATATGGTCCGATTAGTAAGCAAAGGTCAGAAAATGGTTCATCAGGGAAGAATATGTTAGGATAGCTTCTGTGTTTTAATTTTTGGGAATTATCTGTAGGGAATTAAAATAAATGGTTAACATAATAATTAAAGATATATGTTTCATGGATTGTTGACCATTGGAATCATTCAAGTTGGAGTCCATATGAGGTAGATAAGGGCCGATTATTAAGTAAAGGTCAGAAAATGGTTCATCAGGGAAGAATATGTTAGGATATCTTCTATATTTTAGTTTTTGGGAATTATCTATAGGGACTTAAAATAAATGGTTGACATAAGAATTAAAGATATATGTGTCACGGATTTTTAGCCACTGGAATCATTCAATTTGGAGTTCATATGTGGAAGATATGAGCTGATTAGTAAGCAAAGGTCAGAAAATGTTTTATCAGGGAAGAATATGTTAGGATAGCTTCTGTATTTTAATTTATGGAAATTATCTGTAGGGAATTAAAATAAATGGTTAACATAAGAATTAAATATATGAGCGTCACGGAATTGTAGCCACTGAAATTATTCAATTTGGACTCCATATGAGGTAGATATGATCTGATTAGTAAGCAAAGGTCAGAAAATAGTTCATCAGGGAAGAATATGTTAGGATAGCTTCTGTATTTTAATTTCTGGGAATTATCTGTATGGAATTAAAATACATGATTAACATAAGAATTATAGATATGTGTGTCCTAGAGTTTTAGTCACTGGAATCACTCAATTTGGAGTCTATATGAGGTAGATATAGTCCGATTAGTAGGTAGAGGTCAGAACCTATCCGAGAAGAAATAACCTATACATTGAGGGAGTAATATCACCTTCATTGCTTAATATTTCGCTATAATGTTCAACATAATAGTTTTAGATAATTGCTTTATCTTGCAATTGACACCAAGATCACCTACATCGGAGTTCAAATGAGGGAGTTATGCTTTGATTAGTAAGAGAATGTTAGATATGATGAAAACCGGCATCAAGAAAATAAAGAAATAAAATTAATATTAAAAAAAAGAAGACGAATCTTATAAATGACTAGTATATGCCATAGCCATTGCCATTGTATGAACTTATTACCATCTTAAGTGTAAAATTCTGACATGGAAATATTTTATAAAGTTATATTTGAAATGGTTATATTCATGGCATGATTACCAATTATTTATGGTAATAGTTATATTTTGATGAACATACTTGTTATTGAAAGCATATTTTTGGCTATCATTGTGAAAAGAAAAGAAATGAGCACGGTCACATGGCAATCCGTGTGGTGCACCAGTAGGGGACGCCCTACCAACGGTTATGATTATGATTATGAGAAAAGAAAGAGAAAGTGTGCCATGTCGAACGGAGTGAGAGAAGCCCATACCGGAGAGTAGAGGATACTCACCCTGACCGGGGTAGTTTAAAATGAGAATAAGTTGATGGCCATCATATGATATTCTGAAAATAATTAATCCTGTCATACATATCATTATTGTATGATTCTTATGTGCATAGATATAATGCATTCATTTGACCAAAGATATTTTCTGTAGTTTATACAGCTGAACATGACATGATGAACTATATTGATGGTAAATTATGATTTATTGTTGAACTTACTGGGATTTAATTCTCACTATATTTCCATATCATGTTCAGAAGAATAAATATGCATATTTTCTCTATGAAACTTATTATTTCTGTACGTTGGATCGAGGTGCCCTACCTTGGGCAACTTCCAGTTATTTCAGATGTATCTATTGTAGATGTAACTGAGATTCCAGTGGACAAGCCACCCGCACCAGTGTCCCCAGAAGTGGTCGACATAGATGATTAGAGCTAATATGTATCTTTGTACAAATGTTTGTAAAATAATGCTGTGTAGTTTGTAAAATAATAGTGTGTATGGAAACTCGGTATTGTATCACTGTTAATAATAATTATGCTTGATTAAAGTGATTATTATTATGAGTTAAGTTGTAACGAGGTAATAACTTCATGGTATTTTAAAAAAATTTGATACTAAAATGGAGTTGTTACATAAATCATCAACAATATAGTTCATCACGTCATGTTCAGCTGTATAAACTACAGAAAATATCATTGGTCACATGAATGCATTATATCTATGCACATAAGAATCATACAGTAATGATATGTATGACAGGATTAACTATTTTTAGAATATCATATGATGGCCATCAACTTATTCTCATTTCAAGCTACCCCGGTCAAGGTGAGTATCCTATACTCTCCGGTATGGGCTTTTCTCGCTCCATCCGACATGGCACACTTTCTCTTTCTTTTCTCATAATCATAATCATAACCGTTGGTACGGTGTCCCCTACTGGTGTACCACACGAATTGCCATGTGACCGTGCTCATTTCTTTTCTTTTCACAATGATAGCCAAAAATATGCTTTCAATAACAAGTATGTTCATCAAAATATAACTATTACCATAAATTATTGGTAATCATGCCATGAACATAACCATTTCAAATATCACTTTATAAAATATTTCCATGTCAGAATTTTACACTTAAGATGGTAAGAAGTTTATACAATGGCAATGGCTATGGCATATAGTAGTCATTTATAAGATTCGTCTTCTTTTTTAAATATTAATTTTATTTCTTTATTTTCTTGATCCAGGTTTTCATCATATCTAACCTTCTCTTACTAATCAGAGAATAACTCCCTCAATTGAACTCCGATGTAGGTGATCTTGGTGTCAATTTCAAGATAAAACAATTATCTAAAACTATTATGTTGAACATTATAGAGAAATATTAATAAATCAAGGTGATATTACTCCCTCAATGTACAGGTTATTTCTTCTCGGATAGGTTCTGCCCTCTAGCTACTAATTGGACCATATCTACCTGATATGGACTCCAACTTGCGTGATTCCAGTGGATAACAATCCGTGACACACATATCTATAATTGTTATGTTAACCATTTATTTTAATTCCATACAGGTAATTCCCAAAAATTAAAATACAGAAGCTATCCTAACATATTCTTCCCTGATGAACCATTTTCTGACCATTAACTACTAATCGGCTCATGTCTTCCTCATATGGACTCCAAATTGAATGATTCTAGTGTCTAACAATCCGCGACACACATAGCCATAATTCATATGTTAACCATTTATTTTAATTCCATACAGATAATTCCCACAAATTAAAATACAGAAGCTATCCTAACATATTCTTCCCCGATGAACCATTTTCTGACCTTTGCTTACTAATCAGCCCTTATCTACCTCATATGGAATCCAAATTGAATGATTCCTGTGGCCAAACATCCGTGACACATATATATTTAATTCTTATGTTAACCATTTATTTTAATTCCCTATAGATAATTCCCAGAAATTAAAATACAGAAGCTATCCTAACATATTCTTCCAAGATGAACCATTTTCTGACCTTTGACTACTAATCGGCTCATATCTTCCTCATATGGACTCCAAATTGAATGATTCTAGTGACTACAATTCCATGACACACATAGCTATAATTCTTATGTTAACCATTTATTCTAATTCCATACAGATAATTCCCAGAAATTAAAATACAGAAGCTATCCTAACATATTCTTCCCTAATGAACCATTTTCTGACTTTTGACTACTAATTAGCTCATATATTCCACATATGGACTCCCAATTGAATGATTCTAGCGGCTAAAAATCCGTGACACACATAGCTATAGTTTGTATGTTAACCATTTATTTTAATTCCATATAGATAATTCCCAGAAATTAAAATACAGAAGCTATCCTAACATATTCTTCCCTGATGAACCATTTTCTGACCTTTGACTGCTAATCAGTTCATATCTTCCTCATATGGACTCCAAATTGAATTATTCCAGTGGCTTAAAATCCATGACACACATAGCTATAATTTTTATGTTAACCATTTATTTTAATTCCATATAGATAATTCCCAGAAATTAAAATACAGAAGCTATCCTAATATATTCTTCCCTGATGAACCATTTTCTGCCCTTTGACTGCTAATCGGCTCATATCTTCCTCATATGGACTCCAAATTGAATGATTCCAGTGGCTACAAATCCATAACACACATAGCTATAATTTGTATGTTAACCATTTATTTTAATTCCCTACAAATAATTCCCAGAAATTAAAACACAGAAGCTATCCTAACATATTCTTCCCTGATGAACCATTTTCTGACCTTCACTTAATAATCAGCCCTTATCTACCTCATATGGACTCCAAATGGATTGATTCCAATGGTCAACAATCCATGACACATATATCTTTAATTATTATGTTAACCATTTGTTTTAATTCCCTACAGATAATTTCCAAAAATTAAAACACAGAAGCTATCCTAACATATTCTTCCCTGATGAATCATTTTCTGACCTTTGCTTACTAATCGGACCATATCTACCTCATATGGACTCTAAATTGAATGATTCTAGTGGGTAAAAATCCGTGACACATATATCTTTAATTCTTATGTTAACCATTTATTTTAATTCCCTATAGATAATTCCCAGAAATTAAAACACAGAAGTTAAAAATTTTGCCACCAATAGCCATACCTATGCAGAACTTTCTATAACAGTCTATGTATTCAAACATACATCACATGCAAGATCAATATGTAACATGATATAGCAACATCATGACCAATCATCAAAGTTCTAAGATCAAAATCTCTTATAAATATTATAATTTTCAAAAGTTTTCTTCAAAAAGAAATATTGTTAAACTTACCTGGAGCACTTAGTCCCCTAGACTTCTCCTTCCTCTTTCTTCCTTTCTTCCTCTCCTTTCCTCACTCTACCTTGCTTCTATTTTTCTCTCCCTCACTTGGACAAAATTATAATGTTTTAAGGTTGGGTTTTCTTATATAGACCACCAAATAATTCGTCTTTCATGATCATGGGTCTACCTTATCACAATTAGATTACACTTGGTTGAATTTTTGGAAAACAAACAACTTATGTTCTTGTCTTCCTCTTCCTTAGTCAAGATATGCATAGGAAAAGGAGATTTGTATTTTGAAAATTATGATAATATGTTCTTAAGATATGGGACAAGGTCCCTTTGATTTAGGGATTCATTTTCATTTTCTTTTGTCTTAAACAAGTATGATAAGTTTTCCTTTTTAGGTGGCAAAATTCTAACCCCTGAATCTCCATTATTTGGTTGATATTATTTGTGTGGGATATGAATGTTTTGTCCTAATGCCATGTATTATCATACCACTTGCTAAAATTATGAGTGTAGGATATAGATGTTTTTGTCCTAAAGCCTTGTATTATCATGCCACTTGCCAAAATTATGAATGTAGAATCACACCACTTACTAAATTTTTGTCTTAATGCCATGTAACCTAATATTTATTATTATTACATTACTATATCATCACCTATTTTATTTTATTTTATTTTTCCTCTTGGATTTGGGCTTATTCCTACCCATTTTCTTTGCTTTGGATAAAATTCTACCTTTCTTAGAGGGCTTGGTCACATTTTCATAATTTTTGGGCTATTGGTCCAATTACTATATCCTAGTCCAAGTCTATGTTTTATTTCTTACTTAGGTTATCCAATGGGCTTGCTAGAAACTTATGTGAAGTGGAAAAACTCTATACGAAGTGTCCATAGGTAAAAGCCCAATGTATGGGTAAAGATTTTAAACTTAGTAACTCTAGTTCTTGAATTAGAAAAAATTACCCTAATCTAATGTTCTTGAAATTTTATGACCTTTACTTGTTTCTAAAAATTTATCTTCCTTATCCAAGAATTTTGCATCTCTTTAGTATGTTATTTCTAATTATTTTTCCTATTAGGTTTTCCCTCTTTATTTGTTCTCTTAATGTTAGAAACATTTTCTATGCATATACATAAGGTGAAGAATTTCTAAGGATTATATTTCCTTAGATATCTAAAATATTGTCTAATAAACTTTATTTCCTTAATTATCAATAAAAGAAACGAAATTAGGGATGTTACAATTTATTTTTGAACTTACTGGGGTTTAATTCTCACTATATTTCCATATCATGTTTAGAAAATTAGTTATGCAGATTTTTCTATAGCTCTGACTTTTAGTGCACGTTGGATCGAGTACTTTATGTTGGGCAGATCCCAGAAGCAAAAAAAATGTTTGTGGCTGAGTTGGCTTAGATCTCGGTGAAGGTGCAACCACCCGCACTTGTATCTCAAGAATTGGTCAACCAGAATAAATAAGATGTAGATTTTTATGTGTTTGATATGTTGTACATATGTTTTGATTAATGACATGTATGTGAACTCTGTATTGTATAAATTAAATAAATGTTATATTGAGTTAAGTTGTAACGAGGTAATAACTTCATGGTATTTAAAAAAAAATTGATACTTAAATGGAGTTGTTACAAATTGTACCCATAGTTAAGCCAAATTTTTGTCCAATTGAATTTCTTGGAATTAGGTAACATAAGAAGAATCTAATATGTACTTCTTTGCAAACCTCATTATCTTTTTCATTGGTGGTTCCTTCAAAAATATGTGGTCACCAACTGATAATTTCTAGTGCTCAACATGCATGATTCCTTTAGACTTTTGGCCTGTATTGAATTATGTGTATTCATTTTTTCTAATCAATTTCACTTTATATCCTCAAGCTCACATGGATATATCTATGGATCGATATTAGAAAACACACTTATAAAAGAACATATTCACATCCATATTGGGGTAATTATCTTTTCTTATTTCAGACTTCTATCAAGTCATCTTTGATTCTCACATGTCAACATCATCCCATGAATATCATCATCTTAATCTATCATCTATTTTTATCCTAAAATCCATTAATCAATAATAAATCCACAAATCCTTTTTTTAAAGTTTATGTACAATTGGCACATGTCTAACAATTCTAACTTACCTCGTCACAGTAACTCTATACCCTTTTATTAACACCAATAAATTCATTATCAAAAATTTCAAGCCTTTCTCTATCATATCCAAAAGCACCTCATTCTAACTTATGTCAATCCCATTTAATTCACCTAATCATTTCAAGAAGATTTTTCCTAACAATTACTCATACATGAATTTTCAATTGCAACATAATTCATATCCTACATACTAGACTTAATTTAGCATAATATAAACCTTTAACACAAATATCTTAATCACTTACATTATTTCCGGACAGGATTCTCATAGTATTCTCTATATTTTCAAATTAACAGTTCAAAGATTAATTTAAATCCTACTTTCCATATTTTATTCCTCAAGAACTTCAACACCACTAATTCTCTTGATTACATTCGTCAAAACACCATAAGGTCATCATCCGTCCACTCCTTTCAAAATCTCTATTACTTTAACCTACTAACCAATTGGACACCATAATAATTGAGTTTCAAAGAAAAGAAATTAACGTTCCTTATAATATGGAAAAAGAATCGTGCATTTAATACCAAATATTAATGTAGGACAATGCAACAGAAAATGTGGAATACTTAATAGAGCATGGTGCCAAAATAGGAAGTTAGAAATTTGGACAAAGCATTGAAATAAGATTAAAATCGGTGGTCGTAATTCGTGAAAATCTGTAAGCAAAAATCTAGCTGTTATATCGGCAAAAATCGGTGGCCGCAAGGTTTGAATATACGTGCCAAAATCTACTTTAAATCGATTGGTATTCGGTGGAAAAATAGCACATGACAAAAAAAACATTCTGGAGTTTATAAAAGTCTGTGAAAATCACATAACATGTAGTTAACTGGTAGGATGCAGTTGATTGCTTCAAAATAGATGTAATCAATCAACTAAAAAATAATCAGTCCAAATTAAAATTTCTCAACATAGTTAGTCGACTTAATAATACCGATAGTCGACTGGCAAGAACATTGGGAAAACAAAATAAATCATTTGATTGTCCCTCTTTAACAACTAACTTGTTTGCATTTTAACTATTTTTTTTTACAATTATGCCTATCACTTACAACTTTCCTACAAGAATCAAGACATCAATGCTTCATCAAGGACAACAAGAAAAATAAATAAATTTATGGTGATATCTTAATCTTATTCTCTTTATATGCCTAATATGAGCGACTATCACAACTACTGTACTTATACATGCTTGCCGTCAATTTTGAAAATTTCACCTTCAATTTAGCTAATATCCACCAATCACTCACATAGTGTTCTAATTATTCCCGGCCTATTCACATAGCTACCATAAGTATGCCATTCTCTGAGTTCTATAAATACACACATTATTATCTTTATCTTCTCATACTTAAAGTTAGGGTGTGTGCAGCTATGGAGGGAATTGCATTCCGTCAATTTTGAAATATTTGTGTCTTTTGTGGTTCCAGTCTTGGAAAAGATGCAGAGTATGTGAAAGCAGCACAAAACCTGGGTATGGCACTGGCTAGGAGAAAAATTCATTTAGTCTATGTTGGAGGTAACTGTGGGTTAATGGGGTGTGTGTCTACAGCTGTACATGTAGGAGGATGCCAAGTTCTAGGTATTATTTCTACAGCTCTAGCTGCATTTAACATCGTAGGAAAGACAATTGGGGAAGAGTTTAGGGTAGCTTCCATGCATGAGCGCATGGCTAGAATGATGAGCAATGCTGATGCCTTCATTGCCTTACCAAGGAGTTTAGAAGAAATTTTCCAAATAGTCTCTTGGGCACAACTAAATATGCATCACAAACCGATAGGTTTGTTAAATGTTAACCACTTCTTTGATGGTTTGTTGTCTTTCCTTGATCATACTGTGGAACAAAGATTCATCTCACACTCAGCACGACGAATTCTCATTTCAGCTTCAAATGCTGAGGAGTTGATTGATGCTTTACAAGCATATGTTCATGTACCTGATCCAACTATGGCTCAAATAGAATGGACGACTGACAACCGTAGGAAGCACAAATTGAATTTGGATCTTCATCTTTAGATGTAGTAAAACGTCGCTATTATTGTACCACTTTTACTTTCTTAGAGTCTATTTGGATACCATCTTTACCAACCATACTCCCTTAGAGTTAGTAAAACTATCTTTGAATGTTGCTTATGATCCTTTGAACTTTTGAAATATTCTAGTATATCATCAATAAATATAATAAATTGATCCAGGGATGACCTAATTACTATTCATTAAATCTATGAATGCAGTTAGGATATTTGTCAAACTAAATAACATAACCAAGGACTCATAATGCCCATAATGAATCCTAAAAGAAAATTTCCGTACATCCTCTTCTTTTATCCTCAATTAATGTTTCTCATATCTCAAATCAATTTTTGAAAAACATTGAGCACCTTGTAACTGATTAAACAGATCATCTATACGAGGTAATGAGTATTTATTCCACACTGTCACCTTATTCAACTGTCTATAATTTATGCATAGTCATAGTGATCCATCTTTCTTTTTCACAGATAGAACTGGAGCACTCCAAATAAAAGTATTAGGGCATTTAAATCCCTTATCTAACAAGTCTTGTAACTAATTTAATTTTTTTTTAATTCAATCGATATCATTCTATATAAGGATATAGATACTAGTTGGGTTCCAGTCAATATCAAATTCTATTTTTCGTTTTGGGGGTAATCTAGGCAATTCTTTTGAAAATACATCAGGAAATTTCCTAACTACTGGAACCTGATCTATATTAGTATACGTTATATCAACATCTCTCACCATTGCCAAATATCCTTAGCACCCATTTTTTGTAATAACTTATGGTCGCTAAAGGTGAAATTAAATTACTAGGTATTTGCTTCCATGATTGCTCACTACTTGCAACTCCTTTACTAACATCTTCTGCTATTGATGACATCTTCATACTATATCAGCTAAATCGCACTTCAACTCACTTAAACAAATTCAACCTATTGTGACTTTATTCTTTAACATGCTTATGCAATATCTTAACAATCAATCTTGGAAAACTTATGTCTATCCAAGAGCCCTTCACATTAATTACCCATTTTGCATACCTTAAATTTTAAATTTCCATAAGTAAGCCTTCCTTAATCATAATACTTATACATAGTATTATTGAAAACCAAATTGTCTTCGAATTCCTTATATCAACAAAATATATCATTGAAAATATTATCTTCATAGATTCTCTGCTCTCAAATTCAATCAAACCCACAACTTACCAAATCCATTTTTATATATACTCATCCATCCAAAAAGAGATTTATATCTATTTTCAAATCACTCACTTTATTACAAACTGTTATCTTGGAGTTAATAATCTCGATTACATCATAACCCACTATCAATATTATATTAGCCATTCGTCATATTGTTTCACATAAGCAAATTAAACAATCAATTCAAACCTTCTTGACATCCAAATAAGCCATTCCCCTTGTGTTCGGATAGAATTTTCTTATTTTCAGCTAATTTCTCAAGAGGGTTCTCTTTATCACTTTTCATCAAAATAAGTTCAAAAGCTGAACTAGTAGTCCACACACACAAAGGTACCATCTAAGACATACGCATAGATTTTTAAACCATGCATATCTAAGGAAAAGAGTTAGAAGGAAGAAAATGATGACACCCTATAAAATTCCACAACAACACCGTGAGTATAAATATGTCTGCAGTTACATACCCATACTCAAAGTCCTACTACATAATTCTTTGCTCTGTTAGCCATAGGAAAATTTAATGCTCTGATACCAACTTGTAACGCTCCCAATTTACGTTACGTAAAATAAACATTATTTTTTATTATTATTGTCACAATCAGATATTTCCCAAAAAGATACATAATTCAATTCTTTATCATCGGAACAAATCCATATAAGATCTCTCATGTATACACAATATACAAACCAAGTCTATAAACATCAGAGTACAACAAAAACGGGGATCCTGCCTGTAGCGTTCAGAGCACTCTAGAATACAAACACAGTATAATTTAAAGACCGTGAGTCTTGAAAGCAACGTAGACTCACCCAGAGAATATATCACCTATCTGCTGAATCAGACTCTGATATTCTTATCTGAAAAATGTGGAAATATCGTGTAGTGAGTTTGACAACTCAGTGAGTAAATAATTCCTCCTATGACCTCTTAGGTCAGCATATGGATGTACTTATGTTTTAAAATATGTCACATAGAAAATACAGTTCAGAAGTACATTCATATGAGACCCGTATTTCAAATATTCACAAATCAAAGGATATTCAGATATCCAAAACCATATGCTGCACGGTATGATCATTAAACAAATTTTGATATGCTCAGCTATATAAGCTATAGTAAAATATTAAGATTTGGAGATAAAATCATCACTTTTAATGCACCTGCCTCACTCAATAATCTGGTCAATGCAATGAAAATATAACTCATTTGCTATATGCATAGTGACCTCGACCTTAGTCACAATAAGTGATCAGGGAATGTGAGTACATCACCCTCCTGCCTCCTCACATTACCACTGTCACCCGGTTGGAGCGGGCCTCCCTCGGCTCACTCAGGCTAATAGAGCGTCCCCTATTCGGTACCGTCACAAGTTATACAACCAGCCGATATTCATTAATACATATAAATACATGTAAAATTATCAAGCAATTCGCCGCTATGAGCTTTACGCTTTCCATTCAATCTCATTTATAATATGACATGCATAATTTTCACAAGTATATAGCTTTATAAATCAATGCATCGTGCACATAATATTCACTTTATCAAATAATAATAAATACATTTAGAACCACATATTCAATGAGTTCCAAAATACATTTCTAAAACCATACTCTTCTTGAACTATATGCCAGTTTGTAAGTATAACAGATATTTTTACACATTTCAGAAACTTATAATAGTATAAATAATTTATAAATAGAAACAATAATACATTTATAATTCAAGAAGAGCATGGGGCAAGTCATAGAAAGAAGTATCTACTCACAGGGTAGGGCTCTTGGTTGGACAGCCCTAAAATGTACTTTTCCAATCCGAATTTGACCAATTAGACCTCAAAAACGTGTTCGTAGGGTCCAAAGACTTAGAAAATGACTCTAAGAGTTTGGTCACTATTCACCGCCGGAAAATACTATTCACTCGCCGGAAAACACTATGCACCCACCGGAAATCATTATTCACAATGAACAAAAAGTTGTCATATAGCTGAAAAATTTCATATCCTAAGGTTTAACTAGCTCCTGAATCCATTTACGGTTTTAGAATTTCAATTGGAGGTCTCTAAGTAAGAGTTTCAGAATTTACCTTTTTTTGAGATTTTCTACTTCAAATCTATGGTAATTCAACGGCTGATTTGAAAAATTGATTGGTTAAAACCGTAGTATTCTTCATCCTGAATTCAGTAGCATTTTCAGTTTTGAGATCGAAAGTCAAGAGGCACTCCAAATCTAGAGAAAAAGTTAAAAGTTACTATTCATTTACTATTTACTTACTATTCATCTAATTTTTTTTTTCTCGTTTTGCAACATCCCTCCTTCTATTGCCTCCCTCTTCCCCTTATATTTATTTATTTATTTTATTTATAATAATAATAATTATTTAATAATTAAATAATATAATTTTCTTTTACATAAATTCATATAAATTCCATTTTTTATCCTAAAATATCCCAAAAATTTCTAAAAGTTCTCATTCTCATAAACCTTTAGTTGAACTCTTAAATCATAATTTTTC
Organism: Gleditsia sinensis; assembly: GCA_037074535.1. Classification (NCBI taxonomy): domain Eukaryota; kingdom Viridiplantae; phylum Streptophyta; class Magnoliopsida; order Fabales; family Fabaceae; genus Gleditsia; species Gleditsia sinensis. The sequence goes on from CM073467.1 coordinate 38,739,999, forward strand.
TTGATAAAAATCTCTATAAAACAAATCACAAAATAAATAACTTTATACTTAATAAAAGAAAGAATATTCCTAAAAATACAACAAAATTTATTAAAGGCCAATATAATTATTTCAAGCAAAACAATAATTATTTTAATTAAAAATAGACTTACTTTTAGCATAACATAATCATTTTTAAACAAATAAAAATATATTTATTTATAACAAAATATTATTATTTAAAAATAAAAATTATGGGATGTTACAATACTCATATTGAAAATGCTATGTTAGATTTGGGAGCTTCCATAAATTTCATGCCATATTCTATATATATTTCCTTGAAATTGGGACCATTGAACTTTACTAATGTGATAATTCAATTAATAGAAAGGTCCAATGCATATCCTAAGGGAGTAATTGAGGATGTCTTGGTACAAGTAGATGATTTGGTTTTCCCTACAAATTTTTATGTACTTGAAATGGAAAATAGGGATTTTACTTCTCCAATATTATTAGAGAGACCATTTTTTAAAACCTCTAAAATCAGGATAGATGTTCACAATGGCACACTCACTATGGAATTTGATGGTGAAGCAATAAAATTTAATGTGTATGATGTAACATCCCTAATTTCATTTCTTTTATTAATAAAGGTACATAAATATTTAACATTAAGGGAACAAGTAAAGAGAGAAAACCTAATAAGAAAAATTAGAAACAACATACTAAAGAGAGGCAAAATTCTTTAGTAAGGAAGATAAGTTTTTTGTGATGTAAGTAAAGGTCTTAAAATTTTAAGAAGATTGGATTAGGGTAATTGTTTTCTAATTCAAGAGTTAGAAATTTCTAAGTTTAACATTTCCACCCAGAAATGGTCTTTCACCTATGGACACTTCATATAGAGTTTGTCCAATTAACATAAGTTTCTAGCAAGCCCATTGGATAGCCCAAGCAAGAAATAAAACATAGACTTGGACTAAGATATATAAGTTGGACCGATAGCCCAAAAATTATGAAAATGTGACCAAGCCCTCCATGAAAGGTAGAATTTTTGCCAAAGCAAAGGAAATGGGTAAGAATGAGCCCAAATCCAAGAGGGAAAAAAAATAAGAATCATGTGAGGAAATAGTAGTGCAATAATAGTCAAGATTAGGTCACATGGCATTAAGATAAAACATCTATATCTTATATTCATAATTTCAACAAGTAGGTAATAATACATGGCATTAGGACAAAACATTTATATCCTACATTCATAATTTCAACAAGTGGATAATAATACATAGCATTATGACAAAACATCCTTATCCTACACAAATAATTTCAGTCAAGCAAGGGAGATCCAATGGCTAAAAGTTTGCCACTTAGAAAGGCAAACCTATCATACTTTATTAAGACAAAAGGAAAAGGAAATGAATCCCTAAATCAAAGGGACATTGTCCCTTATCTTAACAACATATTATCATAATTTTCAAAATACAAATCTCCTTTTCCTATGCATATCTTGACTAAGGAAGAGGAAGACAAGAACATGAGTTGTTTTTTCCCAAAAAACAACTAAGTGCATCCTAATTGTGATAAGGTAGACCCATGATCATGAAAGGTGAATCATTTGATAGTTTATTTAAGCAAAACCCACCCCTATAACATTATAATTTTGTCTAAGTGAGGGAGAAGAAAAAATAGAAGCAAGGTAGAGTGAGGAAAGGAGATAAAGAGAGGAGAAGAAAGGAAGGAAGAAGAAGGAGAAGTCTAAAGGACTAAGTACTCAAGGTAAGTTAGCTTAATCTCCACTTGAATCCATCTTTCTTCTTCATCCTTGCAGTTCAAAAAACTCACCCTCCTTGTCTTATTTAAGCTGCTAGAAAAGTTAAGGGAAGGGAGGAATCTTGCTACTTATTTCAAGAGGAAACAAGAAAAGAATTCACTAAGTGAGTTAGGGAGATATTTAGATAGGTTTAACAATATCTCTTTTTGAAGAAAAGTTTTGAAATTTTTAACATTTATGTTGGATTTTGATCTTAGAACTTTGATGAAATTTACAATATTTGCTACTTTGATGATTGGTCATGGATGTTGCTATATCATGTTACATGTTATTTTGCATATGATGGATGTTTTGGACATTACGGTTGGTGTGAAAAGTTCTGCATAGGTATGGCTATGGGTGGTAAAAATTTTATGATTTTTATGCTACTATTTTGTATATTTGAATGTGGTGAAAATTTGATGGAATATGATTAGATGTGAAGAAAATGGAAGATGATGTAATATAATGATGAACTAAAACCTTAGGAAAGGATTGGTTAGGAAACTGGATTTTCAGGTAACTAGGAAAGGTATTTTTGAAATTCTGGGAAGAATTAGTTAGGAATTAAAAGAAATGGTTAATTTGGAGTCCATATGAGGGAGATATTGCATGATATGTAAGCAGTGGTCAGAAAATGGTTAACCAGGAAAGAATCTGTTAGGTATGCTTCTGTGTTTGAATTTATGGAATAAATCTATAGGGAATTAAGAGAAATTCTTAACATGAAAAATTTAGATCTATGTTTGACGGATTTTATCCACTGGAATCATTCAAATTGGAATCAATATGAGGGAGATATGGTTAGATTAGTAAGTACAGGTCAGAAACTAGTTAACTAGGGAAGAATCTGTTAAGTATGCTTTTGTGTTTGAATTACTGGGATAAATATGTAGGAAATTAAAGGCAATTGTTAACATAATAAATATAGATATATGTAACACAGATCTATAGGCTTTGAAATCACTCAATTTGGAGTTCATATGAGAGATATATGGCTGATTAATGAGTAAAGGTTAGAATCAGTCTAAATTCCTGGGTGGTAAATGTAAGTGTTTTTGTTTTTAATTTTTTGGGAATAATTAGTAAGGCATCTGAAGAAATGATAAACATAAAAGTTGTATATAAATGTCTTATCTTTTTATAGGCTTTGGAATCACCTCAATTAGAGTTTTTATGAGGGCGATATTATCCGATTAGTTAGTAGATGTCTGAACCTACTCGAGAAGAAATAACATTGAATTTGAGGGAGTAGTAACACCACGATTTATTTAAGATTTCACTAAAATGTTCAACATATGGTTTTTAGAGGATTGTCTTATCTTTCAATTGACACCAAGATCACCTCAATCGTATTTAAAATGTGGGTGTTATGCTTTGTTTAGTGAAGAGAGGATAATAATATTTAAAAAAGAAGAAGAATCTTATAAATGAAAATAATAAATAATTAGTGTATGCCATAGCTATTGCCGTTGCATAAACTCCTTACCATCTTAAGTGTGTAATTTTGATATAGAAATATTTTATAAAGTGATATTTGAAAATATTATATTTATGGCATGATTACCAATGATTTTTAGTAATGATTATATTTTGATGAAAATTATGGCATGTGAGTATAATGAATATTCTTGTTATGGAAATCATATTTATGGCTATTAATGTGAAAAGAAAAGAAAAGAAAAGAAAAAAAATGAGCACGGTCACATGGTGGTCCGTGTGGTGCACTAGTAGGGGACACCCTACCAACGGTTATGATTATGTTAATGAGAAAAGAAAGAAAAGTGTGTCATGTCAGACGGAGCGATAAAAGCCTGTTCCGAAGAGTAGAAAGTACTCACCCTGATCAGGGTAGCTTGATATGAAAATAAGTTGATATCCATCATATGATATTATGAAAGTAGTTATTCTTGCCATACATGTCATAATTGTATGATTTTCATGTGAATAGATAAAGTGCATTCATGTGACCTAAATATAATTGCTGTAGCTTATACAAATGAACATGACATGACAAGCATTATTGATAATGATTTATTGTTGAACCTGCTAGGATTTATTTCTCATTATATTTCCATATCATATTCAGAAAACTAAGTTATGCAGTATTATCTATGACCGACTTTTAGCGTACATTGGGTCGAGTTGTCTAAGATCCTGATAAAGGTGCAACCACCCACACTAGTATCTTCAGACCTGGTCAATATGGATGAAAAAAATGTAGACTTATATGTGTTTGATTTTTGTACATATGTTCTGATTAATAATGTGTATGTGAACCCAGAATTGTATAAGTGTTAATGGTATTTCTTAAACCTTATTTATGTTTGGTTAATTTAATTGAATGTTATTATAAGTTAAATAGTTAGAAGTAAGAAGGTAATGAATTCATGAAATTTTAGAAATATACATATAAGTATATATGTAAAAAAAATGTAGTTGTTACATATGAGGCCATAAAACACCCAAGTGATGATAACCCTATTTATTCTATTTATGTCTTTAATTCTTTGGAACATGAAGTGTTTGAATTCGATGGAGAGGATAAACTAGAGTTGATTGTGAGTAAATCTATAGAGGAAGATGATGGTGAGATAAACTTGGATGTAAAATCAAAGGAGGAACTGGCTACACTCAATGATTTTTCAGAAGGTCCACTAACAGGTAAGGTTGTTTATATGGAATTACTAATTTCTAATACTACTCTTTTACCTTTTTTTGTGTAGGCTCCTACTCCTGAATTGAAGCCACTTCCTAATCACCTTAAATATGTATTTTTAGGGGAAGGAAAAAAATTTCTTGTTATTATCTTTAGCAAGCTTAAAGCTAATTAGGAGGAGAAATTAATTCAAGTTCTTAAAGAGCACAAAACTACAATAGGATGGACTATAGCTTATCTTTAGGGGATAAGCCCTTCCATATATATGCACATAATATTAATGGAGGAAGAAGTTAAACCATTTAGACAGCTCCAAAGAAGGCTAAATCCTCCTATGATAGAGGTAGTAAAGAAGGAAATTCTTAAATTGTTGGAGGTTCGGGTAATATACCTTATTTCATATAGTTATAAGGTGAACCCTGTGCAAGTGATTACTAAGAAAACAGGAATAATTGTGGAAAAAAATAAAAATGAGGAATTGGTACCTACCCAGATTCAAAATGGGTGGAGGGTTTGTATAGATTATAGAAAATTAAATTCTATTACGCAAAAAGACCATTTTCCTTTACATTTTATTGATCAAATGCTTGAAAGGTTAGCTGGTAAACCTTAATACTGTTTTCTTAATGGCTATTTATGCTATTTTCAAATTACAATTACTCTTGAAGACCAGGAAGACAACCTTCACTTGTCCATTTGGGACTTTCACATATAGGTGCATGTCATTTGGGCTTTGTAATGTGCCTACTACTTTTCAAAGGTGTATGGTTAGCATATTTTTAGATTACCTTGAAAAATATATTGAGGTATTTATGGATGATTTCACAGTTTATAGGGATTCATTCGATAATTGTTTGCATAACCTTTCATTAATTTTGAAAAGATGTTAAGAAACTAACCTTGTTTTAAATTTTGAAAAATGTCATTTTATGGTTAAACAAAGTATAATTTTAGGCCATGTTGTCTCCAAAAGGAGAATAGAGGTAGATAAAGCAAAAATTAATATTATACAAACTCTACCTTATCCTACTTGTGTATGGGAAATATGTCCCTTTTGAATTTGATGAAGAATGCAAGGAAGCTTTTGATAAATTGAAGGAGTCTTTGATTTCAGCTCTAATCATCCAAGCATAAGACTAACCTCCCTTTTGAAATTATGTGTGATGCTAGTGATAATACAGTTGGAGCATTACTTAGCCAAAGAGTTGGAAAGGCATCCCATGTGATATATTATGCCTCCAGAATATTGAATGATGCCTAGAAAAAATATACCAGCACTAAAAAAGAACTCTTAGCTGTTGTCTTTACGTTAGAAATATTTAGATCATATTTAATATGTAGTTAAATTAGTTTTTACTGATCATACAGTTTTGAGATACTTGTTGATGAAAAAAGAGGTTAAACCCAGGATAATAAGATGGGTGTTACTGCTTACAAAATTTGATCCAGAAATTAAAGACAAGAAATGCTATGAAAATAATGTAGCAGATCACCTAAGCCGACTGACACATGTGGAAGAGAAACTAAAAATTGAAGAATTATTCCCATATGAAATTTTATTTTTAATTTCAGTTCATATGTCATGGTATGCAAATATTGTAAATTATTTGGCTACTAATTAGTTTCCTCCTCTTTTGGCCAGGGCAGCTAGAAATAGGATCAAGAGTGACGCCAAATTTTTCATATGGGACGATCCCTACCTATGGAAGCAATGCTCAGATCAAATTATAAGAAGGTGTATTCCTGACTCTAAAGTTTTATCAATTCTAACCTTCTGCCATTCTTATGCATGTGGGAGGACATTGTGGGGTAAAAAGGATAGAAAAGAAAGTGTTAGATTATAGTTTTTATTGGTATACTCTATTCAAAAATTCATATCGTTTTTGTAAGTCATGTACAAATTTTCAAAAAATAAGTAATATATCCAGGAAAAATGAGATGCCACAAACATCAGTACCATTTAGTGAAATTTTTTATGTTTGGGGTATTGATTTCATGGAACCTTTTCCTTTGTCATATGGATATAATTATATTTTGCTGGCCGTGGATTATGTCTCAAAGTGGGTGAAATCCAAACTAACTAGGACTAATGATTCTAAAGTGGTTGCATCTTTCATTAAATCTCATATTTTCTCCAGATTTGGTATCCCAAGAGTATTGATAAGTAACTAGGGTATACATTTTTGTAATATGACTATTGAAGCACTATTAAAAAAATATAATGTCACTCATAAACTGTCAACTACATGCTAACCCCAGACTAATGGGCAAGCTCAGGTATCTAATAGAGAAATAAAAAATATCATTAGTAAGACAATAAATCCCAACCACATGGATTAGAGTCTCATATTAGATGATGCTATCAGGGCACACAGAACAACCTATCAGACTCCAATTGGTATGTCTCCATACAGGTTAGTATTTGGTAAAACTTGTCATCTTCTAGTTGAATTGGAACATAAAGCATTTTGGGCTATAAGGAAATTTAACATGAATTTGGAAGAAAGTGGAGAATACAAGAAACTATAGCTTTTGGAATTGGAGGAAATCAGAAATAAGGCCTATCAAAATGTAAATATCTATAAAGCCAAAACTAAACTCTTACACGATCATATGATTTCACGCAAGGAGTTTATTAAAGGATAGAAAGTCTTCCTCTATAATTCCTTGCTCTGATTATTTTTAGGTAAGTTTCGTTCTATATGGGAAGGACCATTTATTGTTACTAATATTTTCCCTTTTGGTGTAGTTGAAATAAAAAGCATGGATAATAAGAATAAATTTAAAGTCAATGGGCACAGGATTAAAACATATTATGAAGGATTTCAGCAAGAGGAACTACAATGGATAACTCTTCAAGATCCTCCTTGATTTTATAAGTTTATGTCGAGCTAATGACGTCAAACAAAGGCGCTAGTTGGGAGGCAACCCAACAATATCTCTTCCTCTTCTTTCTCATTTTCTTTCTCTTATTTATATATAATTTTTTTTTGAGAATGCGGATGCAAAGCACCACGACGCTTAATTCCCAGGTTAGGTGAGTGTCGCGGCGCTCACCTAGAGCGTTGTGGCACCCTGCGTTTAGTAAAGAGCACCACGACGCTCTCTATAAGAGGTTCGTAGCCTCTTCACCTCTCCTACCTTATTTTCACTCCTACTCACCTTCAATCACTATTACTTGCCTCCTATCACTTTCATTAAGCTCAAATTAAGTATATTTACCTGGATTAAGTGATTTTACTTCCTATTGTGTAGGATTAATCATTTCTTTCAAGTAATTGGGTGAGAATCTTTAAATTTTTCAAGGGTTTCCAAGGCACATCCACTCTCCACGTTATTAATAGCAAATCAAGCTCAATTAGGTGAGAAATTGTTCATACTTTTTGCTGTTAGTGATATCAACATTCCTTTGATCATTGAGTGCCTCCAATTGGGACTCCAATTTGGGAATTCATCACCCATTTTCCCCCAATTCCAAGAGTGCACACCAGTTGCTTGATAGAAAGCCCTAGTGAGCTTTCCAAGTTAGATGGCTCCTAAAACTTCCCAGTTGGCCCTATCAAAAAGGAAGGGTAGAGTAGATTATCCTCCTGCATTTGATAGAAAAATGTTCGTGAATGAAGAAGTATATCAACACCATATTAAAGTGGTGATTCATAAACCTGTCGTCACATAAAGAGGTTTTATTATCACCGCCGGGCTTCCTTATAGAGACAGTATCCTCCAAAGGCATTGGGAGATTTTCTGTAGGAACCCAAAACTAGGGATCATATCCATGGTATAGGAGTTTTACTCCAATGCTACAGTCCATGAACACCATAAAGCACGAGTCAGGGGCAAGTTGGTGAAGTTCACTCCCCATGCCATCAATGAGTTATACTCTCTAATTGACAATGAAGATGATAAATACTCTGCACTTATTCAATCATATATTGATTTTGAAGATATTATTTGCACTTTTTGCCACATAGAGGCATATTGAAAATTGGATAACAACGGCCAACCAGTGTACTTTGCCAAGGCAATATAAATAAAGTGGCTAAAGATTGGCACTATTTTATGGTAGCAAGATTTATGCCTAGCTTGAACATGAGTCATGTCAAGCGGGATAGGGCTATCTTGATTTTTGTCATATTGAAGGGATTTTCAATTGATATGGGTAAAATTATCCACAGAAAAATGCTAGGTTATATCTATTCTCAGGGTAGTACCCTCTTTGCCCCTAGTTTAATCTCTAGTCTATGTAGTAATGTTAGAGTAAGTTAGAACTTCGCTGAAGATCATCCAACCAATGTGACCTATATACTACACGGATATACAAAAATATAAAGGGCATGAGGAAGCAACAGAGGAGGAGTTAGGCATTTAGCCATGGGATACAGAGGAACCTGGCAACAGTTCAGCTCTACCGCCATCCTAGCATACTATTAAAGATTTATGGGAGCGAATAGATTAACTAAGCCACCAGTTGAATGACTTAGCACTCTACTAGTACTCTATAGCACATCATAACAATGCATATTTTAGCCAGCTAGCCCATGCCCTAAACTTTCCAATAGTATTCTCAGCACCTCCTAAATTACCCTTTATAACTGCACCCGAGCATGATGATATAAATGATACAATGTAAATTCTTAGGTAGGGGGTCACTTTATGATTAAGTTGGATGACTATATAATAAATCATATATTTGTACACTATTTACTTAGCTGTTTGCTACAGCAAACTTCTATCATCTATGCACTTTTATTCTAATTATTAAATGGGGTAAGCATGTGAACTTCTCTTAATCTATGAGTTTGTGTTAGCTGAATCAATAGCTAATGATATAATTGATTAAATTGCTAATAGCTCTTGAAAGATGTAGGAAAGTCATAGTTATGTGTAATTTTAATTTATTTGCAATTTATTATTACCTATTTTTTGGAATCTTGAAACTCTTTTGCACAATAACTTTGGGTATTGAATTTGCCTTTTACTTAGAGAAATTTTATATAACTCAAAATATTTTATGATCTCAATAAATTTCTAAAACTTATTTAAATGCTATTTAAGGTGAAATCATAGATTGATATTATTAATTAGGAGATGATTTAGGCATTATTTTATAAGATTGAGCCTTTCAAGCATAACCTAAGCCAGAAAATATCCCTAGTACCTTTATTTGAGCTTAATTAACATTTTATTCCATACCCACTACAAAGCCAATACCAAATTTTGTGATTAATACGTTTATTTGTTTACCTGATTCACTCACTCCATGATTATTTTCTGAATACTTGTTTTGTAGAGCTACATTAATAAAAGGGTGGAAGGGTGGAGCAAGGGCAAAATAAAGGAAAAATCAAAAGGAAAGAAAAAGTCCAAAAATACTTATGAAAGTCTAGGCAGTGGGTGGAAGAAAAGAAATAGAGAATCAAGGAAAAGAAGGAATTGAATTTAGTAAAACAAGGGAATAAGTGTGGGGGAAAAATCCCCCAAACTTGAGAAAGCTTAAGAGAATTAGACTTAATCATGTGGTGCTGGGTGATCGAGCTTGAATCTATATCTTTTATCTAACCCTATAATCTAGCCACATTACAAATTGAATAAAGTACTTTTGATCCTAAAAATTAGTCTTAACCTACATTAGTGGAGAGTAGCATGAACAATAAGCCTATGTAAATCCTAAATAGAGATCCATACCCCAATTCTTGAGATTTATAAACTCATTTGGGTAAAAGATAATTGAACCACTCAAAGACACACAGACACTCAGAGCTCTAGAAAATAAATCATGAATTGCATTTGAGTTAAATGTTACACATAATTATAAAATTGGTTTTGAAATTTCTTTAAGAGAATAAAATTTTCACTATAAGGCAACACATTGATAAGCTATTAACTCATCTCATATATTGAATATTTTTCACATGAGTCAATTTGCATAAGGACAAGCAAAAGAGTAAGTGTGGGGGTATTTGACATGCTATAAATTAAGCATGTCTTTAGCATGTTTTAAGTTACTTTTTATTTGATTTAAGTAAAAAATAAATAGGAATTAATTGAGTTTTGTGTTTTATGTTTTAGGAAGAATAAAGAGGAAAAAAAGAGGAAAATAGAGAGAAAATATAGAAAAATGCTTATTTTCGACCCTTCATCACTAATTGAGGCATATCTCTCTCATTTAAACTCCGATTGAGGTGATTCTAGTGGCTATGGAAAGCAGAGACATAGAGAAAAAAACTTTTATGTTTGGAATTTTGGCAAATTCTAGAAGTATCTAGGTGCTGCGGTGCCACATCACTAGAGATCCTAAGCACTGTGACGTGTAATTTCCCAACACCAGAGCACTGCGGTGCCCGTTCAACCGAAGGACCAAGTGCCATGGACCAGCATTCTATGGCACCTCATGCTAGATTTTAAAAGCACTGCAGTGCTAGCTCAAGCGTCGCGACTCCCTGTCAGTAAATTTTCGTAGCGCTGCGATGCTTGAGTAACGTGTCGCAGTGCTGGCCGTCGCATCAGAATGCTGAAATCATGATTTTTAAGTCTTTTAAACTCCAATTGAAGCCCGATGGGTGAGATTTGACCTAAAAACAGTTCTACTTCAATGCGGAGGAGAGAATCTATAAAAAGGGAGAAAAAGTAAAAATCAAAGAATCAATCAAGCTCTTAATTACCTTCTTTAATTCTTCTATAGATTTTCTTATAGCCCTACATGGCTGATTTACTTTTAGTTGGTAGAGGAAGATTGAAACCTCATGGGATCTTCATGCATTGTGAGATTTATATTTTATTTTTATTAGTTCAATCTTAATTGAGTATTGATTATTCATTTGCTCTTCTCTTTTAAGTCATTATTCATATAATTGCTAGGAAGGCCTACTAGTATATTATCTGTCTTAATCTACTTTTGAGTTATGTTTTGAACAAATTTTTTGTTACTGTGATTCATGAGGTAAATAGGCTTAAGGATTTTGAATTATAAATCATTAAACCTATGATGAATAATTAACTAAGTTAGATATTGCCGATGTATCTATATTTGTTTAGCTCTATCAGTTTCTCTAGTTCTTCATGCGGTTAATACGTTATGCTTTAGTGATGTGCTAAATGATTACTTGTTAATTTGTGTTTAATTAGGGTGATTGTCATCAATTACTAAACTTAAGGAGGAACAAGGTTAGAATCCCAATGATAGATATTCAAATTAAGATTGATCATGTTGTTAATGATCAATCTGATCCCTTGACAGTGGATGTCAATCGAAGCCAAAGCCTTTATTATTAAATGATCTCTTTTTAATTACTCTCATTCTCGTTTACTTTTTTTTACTTGCAATTATCGAACCCCCTTATTTGATTTCACAAAAGGTAATTTTAGTCTTTGTGGAATCGACCCTTACTCACATGACTATAGGTTAGTTGAGAGGTAAGGTATTAATTTGGTTGTATTTGCGATAGTATGCACCAATATACATACATATATGGATGTATGTATATATAGTTTTACGCCTTTCTTCTTCTACGTACTGTTCTTTCAATATCAGGATCGAAGTTAGCAAGGCATTTTAGGTCTCTTTGAATAAAAGGACAACACAACTAAAAAAGTAAAACAAGAGATATAATCAGCAAAATAAAATAATAAATAAAATAAGAAAATAAGAAGAAAATTAAAAAAAGGATTTAGTCCAGCTATTTCGCAAAATAAGCTAATATTGACACTAATTGTTCCCTAACAACGACGCCAAAAAATTGTTTATCGTGTTTAAATATTGCAAGTTCACGGCGTAAAGTATGGGTTGTATCCTACAGAGATCAATGTGTTAATTACTAGTATTTCACGAAACGAACTATTTAAATCAATAGAATTTGAGTGAAATATTGAATGGAAATTCACAATCAATTATAGTAGTTAGATGATGAAATTTAATTATAAAAGACCTAGGACTAAGGTTCACCACACTTATGATATTCAACAACCAAGATAAGCATTTCCAATTGTAGTTATTTGAGAGATCAGGGATGGTTTAGTCTAAATTCATTACTAACCTAATTCAAGGTCTAATAACAGTACTTAAATTAATCCAATTGCCTACTTTCATGGTTTAAATTAACTTAACCCCTTTAATATTTATGATAACCAACATGTTTAATTCTTAGAGCATCTTAACCTACTTTCATGATTAAAATACCCTTAATTAACTATTAGGTTCTAATAATAAATTTCAACTTTCAGTTCATTAATTATCTACCAAAGATGTGATAAAATGGTGTCCAAACACTTAATCAATCATATATCATGCATAATAGTTAATCTTATTACCAATTAACAATCACAATGAAAATTCAACAATTCAACATCAGTATATCAGAAGTGGGTTTCCACTAATCCTAGATTAAAATCTACTCAAACATAATTGAAATAGAAATCAAGCTCAATTTAGTTAAACAAATCATAGTTCTTCAATACAAATTGTTCAAAAGAGAAATAAAGATAAGGATAGAGAGATAAAACCAATTAATGAGAGATGGAGATGAATCCAAAAAGAGCCGATTAATGGGTAGATATGCCTATTAGCTACTAGATTTTGTAAATTAATAGTCACAAGAATTGATAGACAACTGCTTAAGGTAACAAGCACCTACTTAGTTCAAGATTTTTTAGACAAAAGCTAATTTAAAGAGCAACAAGAACTTATAGTATTCAATATATGCCTATTCACGTTCTAAAAGCCTAGAATCAAAGGGTCTAATATGACAATAGGTGTGTATTACATGTAACATTCACTTATTGCTTTATTAAGAAAGAAATTAAAGAATTTATGTCAGTCATATTTTGTTGAATCGGATTGGAAATGTCTTCCAATGGCTATATTCTTTATTTCCATATAAATATTAGGCTATATTGAATGTTGGAATCAGAGAAAATGAGTCTTAGTTCTTTATTTAATGTTTAAGTTCTTGTGTTCTCTGAGTTTTCTCATTTAGGTGCTAATATTGTAATATCCATTATTTTTGAAGTAGTTTTGCTAACCTTCTACCTATTTCTTCACGAGTTATGATTCAAGGGAAGGTCCCTTAAAGTGTTAAGTGTGGGAAAGTTATAGGAAATGTTATTATAAGTGGTAGTAAAGGAAGAGAACCTGGTTACCAACTCAATTAAGTTATGTGGTTATAGAGGCTCATAAGTGCCCATGTTAAGCTTATGGTTTATAGTAAAAATCTCAAGTTGTGGCTTGAGGAACAAACATAAGCTAGATTGTTAAGCTAAACCAAGATAAATTTTAGTGTCTTGATTCTTTATCCCGTTCTCTAAGTGTTTGCTTTTATATTTTTTTTTACTTTAACTCATTCTATTTGCCTTTAGTTTTTTGAGTTACTATATTATTCTGGTTTTTTAATTATTTATGCACTTTGGCATTATGAGTTTTACATTATTTTAAGCTCCTTGTGTGTAAAAAAGTTTGGTTTTGATTTTTCTATTACATCTTTACTTTGGCATTTTAAAGATTCCTATTTTAAGCCCTTTTGATTGTGCAATAAGTTTTTCAAAGTTTTATCCTTTCTTCCACTTTAGGTTTAAAATTAAAAAAAATTCAATTCACCCCTCTTTTGGGTGTTTACCATCCCTAATAGGTGGTATCAAAGCTTGGGCTCTTGGTTAGAAACTTAACCATCTCAAGAGTATCATGGCAGTAATAAGTGATAGTGTTTTTCTTGAAGGGTATTCAATTAATAAGCCTCTGGGGTTTAATGATTAAAATTATACCTATTGGAAGCTTAGGATGAGAATTTTTATTGAAACTATTAATACTAATTTGTGGAAGGTTGTTAAGAATGGTCCCTTCATTCCTACTATTATTGAAAGAGGCCTAACCAAACTTACAAGTGCTTTGAGCCAAAATGAATATTTCAAAGTTTAGTATTGTAGTAGTGTTAAAGAAGTCCTGAATGCTCCAAAGATAGCCTATGAGGGTACTAATGAAGTTAAGGAGTTTAGAATAAACACACTTAAACACCGATATGAATTATTTTGGATGAAAAATGGTTATTCAGTTAAATATATGCAAATTATATCCACCTACATTGTTATTCGCTTAGAACCTTTAGGAAAGTTGTACTCAAGCAAGCATCAAGTCAACACGATTTTAAGATCCTTTATAAAGGAATGGCATCCCAAGGTGTCAATAATTCAAGAAGCTTAATCAATTTCTGCATTATTTGGAAACCTCTTAGAGCATGAAGCTCATCTTGCTGAATTCAACTTTGAAGAAGAGGAAGACAAGAAAAAGAAATCAATAGCTCTCAAGGCGACAACATTCTATCAAGAAGAGGAAGAAGATATTTATAAAGGTAATGAACACCTTGTTAATAGTTTTGAACTAACCATTGACAATCTTACTCTCTTTGTGAAAAAGCTTGATAGATTCATAAGAAAAAGGCAAAGGAAAATGCAACCTTTTAAAAGAAATTAAGGAGGGACCATATCTTCCTAATATGGATTCCAAATTGAATGATTCTAGTTGATAAAAATTCTTGAGACATATATATATATTTCATGTTAACTATTTATTTTATTTCCCTATAGATTTTTCCCAGAAATTCAAACACAAAAACTTAGCTAACTGATTCTTCTCTGGTTAACCATTTTTTGACCACTGCTTACTAGTATGACCATATATCCCTCATTTAAACTCAAAATTGGGTGATTCCAGTGGCTAAAAATCTGTGAGACATATATTTAAATTTTTTATGTTAACTATTTCTTTCAATTCCTAATTGATTCTTCCCAGAATTTTAAAAATAAAAGTTTTTCTAGTTACTCCGAAATCTAGTTTTCTTAGCCTAGCCTTTCCTAAAGTTCTAGTTCATCCTTTTATTAAGTCATCTTCCATTTTTCTTCCGAATTTTCACATAACCATAGAATTAATCATCTCAAAATTTAATTATATTTCTTACTTAATTTAACATATTCTATCATCCACTTTTTAAAAAAATAGAACCAAACCATGTATCACTAAGGGTGTTTCTCAAAAGAAATTTCTCATAGTCTTCCCCTAGGTGTTTAAGGCCATACTTAATTTACCAACCTAACCATCTTCCATCCATTTTTATCACATCCCAATATGCATAACAACAGTACAAAATTCCCTAAAAGTTTGCCGCCCATAGCCATGCCTAAACAAAAAATTCCCATACCAATATAGCATTCAAACATCCATCACATGCAAGATCAACATGTAACATGATATAGAAACATCCATGGCCAATCATCAAAGTAGCAAATTTCATCGAAGTTCTAGGATCAAAATCCCATATAGTTGTTACAAATTTCAAATATTTTCTTCAAAAAGAGATATTGTTAAACCTACTTAAAGATCTCCCTAGCTCACTTAGTGAATTCTTTTTCTTATTTCCACTTGAAGGAAGTGGCAAGATTCCTCCCTTCCCTTAACTTTTCTAGCAGCTTAAATAAGAGAAGGAGGGTGAGTTTTAAACCCTAAGGATAAAAGAGAAAAGATGGATTCAAGGGGAGATTAATCTAACTTACCTTGAGTACTTAGTCCTTTAGACTTCTCCTTCTTCTTCCTTCCTCTCTTTTCCTCTCTTTCTCTCATTTCCTCATTCTACCTTACTTCTATTTTTTCTCTCCCTCACTTAGACGAAATTATAATGTTATAAGGGAGAGTTTTACTTAAATAAACTATCAAGTGGTTCACCTCTCATGATCATGGGTTTACCTTATCACAATTAGGATGCACTTTGTTGTTTTTTTGGGGGAAGACAACTCATGTTCTTGTCTTCCTCTCCCTTAGTCAATATATTCATAGCAAAAGGAGATTTGTATTTGAAAATCATGATAAAATTTTCTTAAGATAAGGGACAAGGTCCCTTTGATGTAGGGATTATTTTCTTTTTCTTTTGTCTCACTCAAGTATGATAGGTTTGCCTTTCGAGGTGGCAAATTTTCAGCCCTTGAGTCTCCCTTACTTGGCTGAAATTAGTTGTGTAGGATAAGGATGTTTTGTCCTAATGCTATGTATTATTACCTACTATATCATTACATGGCTTTCTAAAATTACTAGTATAAGATATAGATATTTTGTCCTAATGCCATGTATTATTACCTACTATATCATCACATGGCTTGTTGAAATTATTAGTGTTAGATATATATGTTTTGTCCTAATGTCATATGACCTAATCTTGATTATTATTACACAACTATTTCATCACATGGTTCTTATTTTTCTTTCTTGGATTTGGGCTCATTCTTGCCCATTTCTTTTGCTTTGGCTGAAATTCTACATATCATGGAGGGCTTGGTCACATTTTCATGACTTTTGGGCTATCAGTCCAAGTCTATGTTATATCTCTTTCTTGGGCTATTCAATTGGCTTGCTAGAAACTCATGTGAAGTGGAAAAATAAACTCTATGAAGTGTCCATAGGTGAAGGCCCAATGTATGGGTGGATATGTTAAACTTAGGAACTCTAGTTTTTGATTTAGGAAAAATTACCCTAATCCAATCTTCTTGAAATTCTAAGACCTTTAATTACTTCCAAAAATTTATCTTCCTTACCCAATATATTTTCCTCTCTTTAAGATGTTATTTCTAATTTTTCCTATTAGGATTTCTCTCTTTACCTATTCCCTTAATGTTAGAAATATTTTCTATGCATACACATAAGATGAAGAATTTCTAAGGCTAACATTTTTTTTCTTAGATATTGAAAATTTCTTTATTAAGTTCTATTTCCTTAATTAAATATTTATGTACTTTTATTAATAAAAGAAACAAAATTAGGAATGTTACAGCACACTAGTGGTTACAATGTTTCAATCTATTGTTGAATCATAAATCAACAATACTTTTATTGCTTTGATTTAAGAGTCAAATAGAATTAATAATTGTATTATTATGAATTGTTAACCTATGATGAATAATTAACTAGATTAAATGCAACTGATTTTTTTGTGTTGTTTAGCTCTATCAGTTTCTATAATTCTTCATACAATTAATTATTTGAATTTTACCGATTGGCTAATACTGCTTATTAATTAGGGTTAGCTAAGGTGATTGTCATCAACTAACTAAATTTAAGAAGGAACATGGATAACATCCCAATGGTAGATATTCAAT
The DNA here is from genome assembly GCA_037074535.1 of Gleditsia sinensis. Lineage (NCBI taxonomy): Eukaryota > Viridiplantae > Streptophyta > Magnoliopsida > Fabales > Fabaceae > Gleditsia > Gleditsia sinensis. The sequence continues at coordinate 38,757,575 of CM073467.1, forward strand.
TTAGAATTGATTATATTATCGATGATTAATTCAAGTTTTGATGGTGGAAATCAAGCAAAACTAACACTTTCATTATTGGTTTCTCCTATATTTAGTTCATTGCAATCATTCCATTCCATACTTCATTTATGGCTTCCAAAACCCCATTCTTATTTTTACAAAAGGAAATACCAATATTTGTGCGATCGACCTTTACTCTCACTACGACAGGTTATTTTTGGGGTAAGAAATTTTCTTTGAGCATTGATTATTCATCCATTGTCATTCCCATGATGTTCTTCAATTGATATCTAGGTCGTATACTAGTGGTTTCATTGTTTAAATGCACTATTGAATCATAAATCAACAATGTTTTGATCCTTTTTATTTAAGAGAAAAATAGGATTAATAATTGTATAATTATGAATTGTTAACCTATGATGAATAGTAGATTTGATTATATAGCGGATGTATTTATGTTGTTTAGCTCTATCAATTTCTCTAATTCTTCATACAATTAGTGAGTTAAATTTTACCAATTGGCTAATGTTGCTTATTAATTAGGGTTAGTTGAGATGATCATCATCAATTAATTAAACCTAAGGTGGAACAATGATAATATGCCAATGGTAGATATTCAAAATAGAATTGATTATATTATCATGATCAATATAATTCTTGATGGTGGAAATCAACCAAAACAAACAATTTCATTATTGATTTCTCTCATATTTAGTTTATTTCAATCATTCCATTCTACACTTTATTTATAGATTTCAAAACCTTCTTACTTTCAGAAAAGGTAATACTAATCTTTGTGAGATCAACCTTTACTCCCATTATATTATCAATGATCAATGCAATCCTTGATGGTGGAAATCAACCAAAACCAACACTTTCATTATTGATTTCCCTCATATCTAGTTTACTGAAAGTGTTCCATTATATACTTTATTTATAGCTTTCAAATCCCCATTCTTAATTTTACAAAAGGTAAAACCAATCTATGTGGGATCAACCTTAACTCTCACTACTACAAGTTAGATTTGTGGTCAGGAATTTTATTTTCACATTGATTATTCATCCATTGTCATCCTCATGATTTTGTTAATTAATAGAATTTTATTTGAGTATTGAATATTCATTCTTTCTTATTCTCATGATTGTTTCAATTGATATTTAGGGTGCATACTAGTGGTGTCATTGCTTCAGTTTATTGCTAAATCATAAATCAACAAAGTTTTGATCTCCTAGATTTTAGAGGCAAATATTATTAATAATTGTATGATTATGAATAGTTAACCTATGATGAATAATTTTCTAGATTAAATGTAGCAGATGTGTTGTGGTGTTTATCTCTAAACATTTATCTAATTCTTCATATGATAAATAAGTTGAATTTTACCAATTAACTAAGGTTGTTTATTAATTATAGTCAGTTAAGGTTACTGTAATCAATTAACTAAATCTAACGAGAAACAAGGATAACACCCCAATGGTATATATTCAATATAGAATTTATTATATTATCAACGATCAATGTAATCTTTCATGGTGGAAATCAACAAAAACCAACAGTTTCATTATTGATTTCTCTCATATTTAGTTTACGACAATTGTTTTATTACATACTTTATTTATAGCTTTCAAAACCTCATTATTATTTTTACAAAGGGTAAAACCAGTCTTTGTACGATCGACCCTTACTCCTATTACGATAGTTTAGTTTTGTAGTATGGAATTTCATTTGAGCACTAATTATTTGTCCATTGTCATTCCCATGATTTTTTTAATTGATATCTAGGTTGCACACTAAGGGTTTCACTGTTTCAATCCAATGTTGCATCATAAATCAACAATGTTTAGATCCTTTTGATTTAAGAGGCAAATACGATTAATAATTTTATGGTTAAGAATTGTTAACCTATGTTGAATAATTGACTAGATTAAATATAGTCGATATGTCTGTGACGTTTAGCTCTATTAGTTTCTCTAATTCTTCTTCCCATTAATGAGTTGAATTTTACCGATTGGCTAAGTTTGATTATAATTAGAGTTAGTTGAGGTGATCGTCATCAATTAACTAAATCGAAAGAGAAACATGGATAACATGCCAATGGTAGATATTCAATATAAAGTTGATTATTTTATTGATGATCAATGCAATCCCGAATGGTCGAAATTAACCAAAACCAACACTTTCATTATTGATTTCACTCACATTTAGTTTATTACCATCATTCCAATCTATACTTTACTTATAGCTTTCAAAACCCCCTTTTTATTTTTCCAAAATGTAATACTAGTTTCAATGGGATCGGCCCTTACTTCTATATGCTAGTTTTGAGGTACAAAATTTTAATTGAGTATTGATTTATCATCCATTATTATTCCTATGATTGTTTCAATTTATATCTTGGGTGCACACTAATGGTTTCATTTCATTTATTTAAAAGGAAAGTATGATTAAAAGTTGCATGATTTTGAATTGTTAGCCTATGATGAATAATTTACTAGATTAAATGTAGCTAATGTGTGTAACGACCAATTTTTATCTATATATATATATATATATATATAGCGATTGATAACACATTCCAAGCAGCGAACCATACACATTTATATAAGCAACTAATATTCCATTATCATAATATCCGAACTACATCAGAGATTAATATTTATACATAAGCGACACTGAGACACATAACTACATCAACTTAAGAATGAACCTTATACTGCACATCTCCCTTGGGTGTAAAGGGTGGAGAAGGTCGTGTTGGCATCGGGATCTGTACAAGGCATTGCCATCCACTAGACCTTCTATGATCAGGTGCACGGAAACAGCTAGCATATCGTTTGCTCTTATCTGAACATAACACCAACAATAATGAGAATGGAGGTTCCCAATAGGATTAACATTAAAAGCATCATACAGTAAGTAAGGAAAACACAGTGTTATGTCCAACTGTATAAACTACAGAAAACATTTTATCTTTGTATATGATAAAATAACAAGAATGTATAGCATGTTTTCATATTCAATAGATAGGTTATGCATCAATATCAGGCATGTATAATAACCAGGTTATACTTCAATATATGCTTCTATCTATATATCTTTACAGTGCTTTCATGCAGGGTGACTGATCGTCTACAGCCACATCTCAACACTCAGTGACTAATCATCTGTAGCCACATCTCCACACTCAGTGACTAATCGTCTATAGCCACATCTCAACTGTATACATTAACATGATATAACCATGTATACATCAAACAACTCACCTTTATCATCATGCTTGCCATCCAAAATCAACTTCATCTCTTCATACAATCACTATGTAATAACCGCTCTATTGTCATATAATCATGTACACATCATACTCTTTAATCATCATGACCAGCACAATAGGATTATGCCTTAATCAAGCACATCACTAATATCATGCATAATGTAACATCCCCGATTTTTTTTTAAAAAAAAAAAAAAACCGGACGTTACACATAATATCATCACCACATCATTTAACAAATATGTATTAATACACTTACCAACAATGCATACCTTATATCATGTAATCCTCATGCATTGATATACTAGCATAGGCATCAAATCAACATGCATTTCATCCATACATTACACATCTAGCTCATATGCAATTCCCTTACATATATCTCATCAATATATAACAAATTCACTTGCTTAGGTCTCATTAATATGTATTATTATCCATATTGAAAATGCAAAACAAAGAAATTCTAGCCTCAAGCACGGCCGTGCTTCAAGCTATGTAAAATGTGCTGAAAAATACAAAACAGCCTGAAGCATGGCCTGGTCGTGTCTCGAAGCACGGCATTGCTTCGGGTTTTTCCTGCACTCTAGATTTCCGTCCAGCCAGACCTTTCTTCACTAAAACCAATATAACTCCCACAATTTAACTTCGATTAAGGTGATTTCAGTGCCTGTAGAAAGATAAGACAATTATCTAAAACTTTTATGTTTACTACTTTAACATATTGAAAACAAAATTAGGTGAAAAAGGTGTATGAAAATAGCATCGTGACTCTATGCATTAAATCTGACCTTTCTTCACTCATCGGGGAATATCTCTTTCATTTCAAATCTTATTAAGGCAATTATAGAGGCATTAGAAAGCTAAGAAATAGAGCTACAACTCATCGGTTGAACATATTGCTAAATTTGATATAAAACATAACCAATAGAACCAACCATTTAGACCATTGATTTTAACCATTTTTAAGCCAATTTCAGCAAACACATGTATGATCTATGCATCCAACTCTCACTTTTCATGGCTAAACATAAATATACATTATGAATCATCAAAAGAGGATATTTGAAACACTTATAAATCATTCAAAATACATGAAATTCCATGGAAATATGATTAATGTTAAACCTACCAAACCAAAGATTCTTTCTATTCTTGGATTTCCTCCTCTTGATCATTTCTCCTTTTTCCTTTCTCTTGGATCTTCACCTTTGCTACCTTTCTCTCTCATCTTTCTCTCTCTTCTTTTCCTTCCTCTCCTTTTCTCGGCCTCTCTCTTTTCTCTTCTTTTCCTTGGCCGCCACCTCTCTTCCCCCTTGATCTTTTGGCCTACTTCTCCTCCAAGCCAAGACTTCTCCAAGCCAAGGATAAGATTATTTAATCTAAGCTTCTCCAATAAGCCATCCCTCTCCCCCCTTAGACGATTTCCATTCCAAATCAAGGGAAAATATTATCTTAATTCGAAGCTTCTAAAAGGTTGCCTCTCCTTAACATATGCCTTTAAGAATTACACTTTTTCCATTTAGCCACTTTATCATTTTTCTAAGGTTTCATCAATGTTCCATTTTATTCTATTCCCTTCACCATGAGAATTATTTTCCACTTATTAAAATCTGGGATGTTACAATGTGTCTCTGTTGTTTAGCTCTAATAGTTTCTCTCATTCTTCTTACAATTAATAGTTTCTCTCATTCTTCACCATGAGGTGATCGTCATTAATTAACTAAATGTAAGAGAGAACATGGATAACATCCCAATGGTATCTATTAGATCTTGAATTTCTTTTAATATAAATGATCAATGCAATCTTTGATGATGGAAATCAACCATAACTAACACTTTCATTATTGATTTCTCTCAAATTTAATTTATTGCAATGGTTACATTCTATACTTTATTTATAGCTTTCAAAACTCCATTCTTATTTGTACAAAAGGTAAACCCACTCTCTATGGGATCAACCCTTACTCCTACTACTACATGTTAACTTTGAGGTAAGGAATTTTATTTGAGTATTTATTATTAATCCATTATTATTCCCATAATTGTATCAATTGATATTTGGGGTGTACACTAGTGGTTTCAATGTTTCAATCTACTGCTAAATCATAACTCAACAAAATTTTGATGTCTTTGAATTAAGAGCCAACTATGATTAATAATTGTATGATTATGAATTGTTAACCTATGATAAATAGTTTACTAGATTAAATGCAGTTCATATGTCAATGTTATTTATCTCTAACAGTTTCTCTAATTCTTCAAGAGATTACTATGTTCAATTTTACCGATTGGCTAAGGTTTCTTATTAATTAAGGTTAGTTAAGGTGATCATTATCAATTAACTAAACCTAAGGAGGAACATTGATAACATCCCAATAGTAGATATTCAATATAAAATAGATTATGTTATTGATGATCAACATAGTCCTTGATGGTGGAAATCAACCAAAATCAACACTTTCATTATAGATTTCTCTTATATTTAGTTACTTGCAATAATTCCATTTTATACTTTCAAAACCCCCATCTTATTTTTACAAAAGGAAATATCAGTCTCTTTAGGATCAACCATTACTCCTACTACTATAGGACAATTTTTAGGTAAAGAATCTTATTTGATTATTAATTATTCATTCATTCATACTCCAATGGTTGTTTCAGTAGATATCTAGGGTGCACACTAATAGTTACATTGTTTCGATCTACTGCTTAATCGTAAATAAACAAAGTTTTGATGCCATTGATTTAAGAGGAAAATAGGATTATTAATTGTATAATTATGAATTGTTAATCTATGATGAATAATTGACTTGATTAAATATAGCCGATATGTTTGTGGTGTTTGACACTATCAATTTCTCTAATTCTTCATGCGATTAAAGAGTTAAATTTTATCAATTGCCTAAGGTTGCTTATTAATTAGGGTTAGTTTAGGGATTCTCATCAATTAACTAAACCTAAGGAGGAACAAGGATAACATCCCAATGGTATATATTCAGTATAGAATTGATTATATTGTCAATGATCAATGCAATCCTTGATGGTGGAAATCAACGAAAACCAACACTTTCATTATTGATTTCTCTCATTTAATTTATTGCAATTGTTCCATTCTATACTTTACCCCCTTCTTATTTTTATAAAATGTAAAACTAGTCACTATGGAATCGACCCTTACTCTTACTATTACAAGCTAATTTTTAGGTAATGAATCTTATTTTAGTATTGATTATTCATCCATTCTTATTCCCATGATTGTTTCAATTGATATCTTGGGTGCACAATAGTGGTTACATTGTTTCAATCTACTGTTAAATCATAAATCAATAAAATTTTGATCCATTTGATTTAAGAGGCAAATAGGATTAATAATTGTATGATTATGAATTGATAACCTACAATGAATAATTGAGTAGATTAACTGCAGGTGATGTGTCTGTGGTTTTTAGCTATCTCAGTTTCTATAATTCTCTATGCAATTAATGAGTTAAATTTTATCAATTGACTAAAGTTACTTATTGATTAGCGTTAGTTGAGGCAATCATCATCAATTAATGAAACCTAAGAAGGAATAGGGATAACATCACATTGGTAGATATTCAATATATAGAATTCATTAGATTATTGATGATTAAAGCAATCCTTGATGGTGGAGATAAACCAAAACCAACTATTTCATTACTGATTTCTATCTAATGTAGTATATTGCAATTACTCTATTCTATACTTTATTTATGGATTTAAAAACTCCTTATTTTCACGAAAGGTAATACTAGTCTCTATGCTATTGACCCTTGCTCCCACTATTATAGATTAGTTTTGAGATAAAAAATTTTATGAGTATTAATTATTCAACCATACTTATTCCCATGATTGTTTATATTGATATCTAGGGTGCAAACTAATGGTTTCATTGTTTTTATCTACTGCTAAATCATAAATCAACAAACATTAATCCCTTTTATTTAAAAGAAAAATATGATTAATAATTGTATGATTATGAATTGTTAGCTTATGATGAATAATTAACTAGATTAAAAGTAGCTAATGTGTTTGTGGTGTTTAGCTCTATCAGTTTCTCAAATTCCTCATGCGATTAATGAGTTGAATTTTATGATTTGTTAAGGTTGCTTTTTAATTAGGGTTAGTTGAGGTTATTGTCATTAATTAACTCAGCATAAGGAGAAAAATGGATGACATCCTAATAGTAGATATTCAATATAAAATTGATTATATCATCAATAATTAATCCAATCTTTGATGGTGAAAATCAACCAAAACCAACACTTACATTACTGACTTCTCTCACATTTAGTTAACTGCAATCATTCTATTCTATACCTTATTTATAGCTATCCAAACAATGTTCTTATTTTCACAAAAGGTAGTACTAGTTTATGTGGTATTAACCTATACTCCCACTACTACAGTTTAGTTTTGAGGTATGAAATTTTATTTGAGTATTGATTATTTATCCATTCTTATTCCTATGATATTTCAATTGATATCTAAGGTGCATAATAGTGGTTTCATTATTTCAATCTACTGTTGAATCATAAATCAACAAAATTTTGATCCCTTTGATATAATAGGCAATTAGGATGAATAATTGTATGATTATGAATTGATAACCTATGATGAAGAGTTGACTATATTAAAAGCAGCCGATGTGTCTATGTTGTTTAACTCTATCAGTTTCTCTAATTCTTAAAGAGATTAATGTGTTCTGTAACATCCCCGATTTTTTCTTTATGTTACTAATTGGATTTTTTTTTTCAGAAAGGAGAAAGCATTTTGGACCTCACGGGAGGATTAAATCATTTTACAATTTTACTAAAGTAAAAGAAGATAGTAGGATGGTTAAAATGGCATTTATGTAATTTCATTAAAATAGAATTTTTGTAATTAATGGAGGATGGCATTTATGTAATTTATGGAGAATGGCATTAGAGTAAATATGAATGATGGCATGGGTTTTTTGGGGAAAAAATGGTGGTAGGTAGGGTTAGGAAGGAAAAACCAAATATATAATATAATAATAATAAAATAAAGATAAGAAGGAGAAGGGGGGAGTGACGAAAGGAAAGAGAGGAAAAAGAAAAGGAGGAAAAGAAAGGGGAAATAGAGAAAAGGGGGAAGGGAAAGTGTCGATAGGGTTTTCGGCAGAAGAAAGAAGAAGAAAAGAAGAGAAGAGAAAGAAGAGAAAGAGGAAGAAGAAGAAAAAGGAAGAGGAAAGGAGAAATCAAGGTAAATTTCTTGGCCGTCTCTCTAATTTCATCATCTTTTTTAAGGAATATCCTAATTCACGGTATGGATGTTTTTTTTTTGTGGGGAAGGAATCAAACACGCAAGTTTAAGAATCTATCTGAGGTAGGCTTAATATCCACTCATAAATTTTGTATAAAATTATTGACTTACTCTTAGATGTTATTATGGATAACATGTGGTCTGGATATTTATATGGAATTCTATTTTGGATGTTTAGACATGCATATGGGTGCATGGGATTATATAAAAGAAAATCAAAGGAAAAGTTAAATTAAGCTGAATTTCGAAATATTTGGAAAGCCTCTATTTTTGGAATTCAGGAAAATTTCGACAAGGAGTTGAAAGAAATGGTCAACATATAAATTGTAGATATATGTCTCAAGGATCTATAGGCTTTGGAATTACTTGATTTAGAATCCATATGAGGGAGATATAGCTAATTTATTGAGTAGAGGTCAGAATTCAGGATAGTAAAAATAAGTGTTTTATTTTTAATTTTCTGGGAATAAAACGTAAAGAATTTTAAGAAATGATAAACATTAAAATTGTAGATAAATGTCTTAGTTCTTTATAGGTTTTGAAATCACCTTAATCGGAGTTCGTATGAGGGAGATATGGTTAAATAAGTGAGGAAAGGTAACAGAACATGTCCAGACCATGTTCTAGGTTATGTCAGCACGGGTAGGCTGTGTTCAGTGTTGGATTATCATATTGTTCATTGTTTTTCTACCTAAAAATAGTTTTATTTGTTGAAATATTTTTGGAAAACAAATGTCCAAGAAAATTACCTTTTTTTTATTTGATTCAAAATTTATTATATTGGACATTTGATATGTGATAAATAATTATTAATTATTGGATATGAAAATGATGCATGTTGTTTTATATATTGCATTTGATGATTATGCATTTATATATATGTGTGTTTATATGTATGGATGAATATCGACGGGTTGTATGGCTTGAGATGGTACCGAGTAGGGGACGCCCTATTAGCCTGATTGAGCCAAGGGAGGGCTGCTCCAACTGGGTGACAGTGGTAATGTGAGGAGGCAAGAGAGTGATGTACTGACATTCCCTGATCACTTATTGTGACTGTAGTCGATCGGTCACTATGCGTATAGCAAATTGCATTGACTAGATCGCCGACTGAGGCAGGTCATTTTCAAATTGCATTGACCAGATTGCCGAGTGAGGCAGGTCATTTTCAAATTGCATTGACCAGATCGCCGAGTGAGGCAGGTCATTTTCAAATCAAATTGCATTGACTAGATCGCCGAGTGAGGCAGGTCATTTTAAAAATGATGATTTTATCTCCAGATCTTAATATTTTCTATAGCTTATACAGCTGAACATAACCCATATTTTTCTCATTATATTTTATTTATGTTAAGTCTACTGGGAACCTTTGTTCTCACTATTATTGTGGTGTTATGTTCACATAAAAAGAAATGAGATGCAACAGGGAACGACGTTACTGATGGAGATTTCAAAGTCAGCACCACCCCCTCACCCTTTGTGTTACAAGGGTGGAGTGCTGAATAAGGACTCTTCTTTATGTACTAAATGTTGTATTGTATAATTATTACATGTGTGAGATTTGTAACTTATATATATATATTGTGTTTTTACATATGGCGAATTTAATATGCGAAATGTGAAAAAGAAAAAAAAATTATGAGTAAATAAATAAAAATAAATTCAAATCAGATCCTATAAAGTTACAATAATAATAATATTAAATGAAAGTAAAACCCAGACGTTACAAAGTTGGTATCATAGCAGGTTGATCTTAGGCGACCATGGGGTGGGTGGTCACCTAGATTGGCTTAGAAGAGTCTTGGAAAGTTATGTGGAAATGTTGTGTAAGGTAGCAAATAAATACAGTAGGAAAGTACTAGTATTTCCTATTTATAATCTTGTGTAGTGTGATAACTACTGTAAAATTTTGAACTGCTGTTGAGCTTGATCACCTCAATAGTGACTAATATTTTGCTTTACTAATACAGTGAGTTATGGCACCACCAACAAAGGATCTGCCAGGCAGCGCAGATGCTACCTTAAATAACATTGCTGTAGCTATTCAAGCTCAGGCAGCTGCTACGAATCAGATTCTGCAGCATCTTCAGAATATTAATAATGATGACGAGGTTAGGGGAAATGAAAGAAGCCAAAATGGAAACAAAACTGGAAGTGGTAATGGATGGCCTGAATTTATTGGAATGTGACCTTCGTCTTTTGTGGGTGCATATGACCCAATAGTTGCTGAGAGATGGCTGACGGAACTCGAGAAGATTTTGGAAGTTCTAAATTATTCTGATGAGCAGAAGGTCAATTTTGGGACATATATGCTGAAGGAAGAAGCTGAATACTGATGGAGAGGAGCCAAAGAGTTACTGGTACATCAAGACAGGGAAATTACATGGCACTTGTTTCGAGAGACTTTTCTAAACAAATATTTTCCCAGTAATGTGAGAGTTGAGAAAGTGATTGAGTTTCTTCAACTTAGACACGGAAATGGGACCATTGAGCACTGTATTACCAAGTTTGAAGAACTGTCTAAGTTCTCAAGTACTTTGAAGAATAATCCAGATGAAGCTTGGAAGGCAGTGAAGTTTGAATCGGGACTGAACCCGGAGCTTAGAAATGTTGTGGTGGCATTAGAGATTTGGGAATATGCCTCATTGGTAAATAAATGTCAGATGCTGGCGATAAGTCTAAAAGCAGTCGAGGATGAAAAGGAGAGGCGAACTCAGTGGAAGCGGAAGAGAGAGTTTCCAGTTATGGATAGAAATACAAGATGAAAGAATGTCATGAGAGGTAAACAACCAGTAACTGTGGAACCCAGACCTTTTCTAAAAAGTCTAGCAACAGGTCAATGTAGTGAATGTGGAAAATTTCATAGAGATCAACCCTGTCATTTTGGCCCTGTTACTTGCTTCCGATGTGGACAGAAGGGACATCTGGCATGATATTATCCACTGGGAAATGAGAGAGGTACTGCACGAACTCCACAAACAACAGGAAGAGTTTTCACTTTGAACAGTGCTAAAGCAAAATCAGCTTCTAATTTGATGCAAGGTACATGCTGTATCAACAATTTGTCTCTGATTGTACTATTTGATTCTGGCGCGAGTCATTGTTTCATAGCAATAGAATGTGTGAGAAAATTACAACATCCTATTGTGAAGTTACCATACGAGTTAGCGGTGGTGACACCTATAGGAGGAAAAATAATTACCTCCTCAGTGTGTTTGAATTGTCACATTGTATTGAATGATAGATCCTTTGTAGTGGATCTGATCTGTCTACCTCTAGACGGTATAGATGTCATCTTGGGTATGGATTGGTTAAGTCAGAATCGAGTCCTACTGGATTGCTGCAATAAGACTTGAGTTTCTCTCGGACCCACCAGAGGACCAAAGTATAGCATTATTAGTGCTCACCGACTCTATAAGGAGATGAGGGATGCAGATTTGAAATGTGTTTTCTTGTATACCATCAACCCGAGTATGACACGGGAACTGCTTGAGATTCCAGTAGTCTGTGAATTTCCAGAGGTTTTTCCCTCTAAAATTTCTGAACCTCCACCGAAGAGAGAAGTGGAATTTTCCATCGATCTAGCACCAGAGGCGAGGCCTATTTCTATCACTCCCTATAGAATGTCTCATGAGGAACTACAAGAGCTAAAGAAGTAGATTGAAGAGCTGTTAGAAAAGAATTTTATCAGACCTAGCGTATCACCTTGGGGAGCGCTTGTATTGTTTGTAAAGAAGAAAGATGGCAGTTTGAGATTGTGTATTGATTACAGGAAATTGAATAAGGTGACTATTAAGAATAAGTATCCGTTGCCTAGAATAGACAATCTATTAGATCAATTAAAGGAAGCTACTATTTTCTTTGAGATAGACTTAAAGTCAGGATATCATCAGATCAGAGTTAAAGAAGAAGACATTCCAAAAAATAGCTTTCAGAACTCGGTATGGACACTATGAATTTTTAGTCATGCCTTTTGGGGTCACAAATGCACCTGTAGTCTTTATGGACTATATGAATCGCATTTTTAGACCCTACTTGGATCAATTCGTAGTAGTGTTCATAAATGATATTTTAATCTACTCTAAGAGTGATGAAGAACACAACCAGCATCTTCGATTAGTACTTCAAGTGTTGAAGGAAAAGAAACTTTTCGCTAAGTTGGAAAAATGTGAATTTTGGCTGGAAGAAGTGAAGTTTTTGGGTCACGTAATTTCTAAAGATGGTGTGTCGGTGGATCCCAGTAAAACTAAAGCAGTGCTGAATTGGAAGAGACCAAAAACTGTAACTGAAATTAGAAGTTTCTTGGGTTTAGCAGGATATTACAGAAGGTTTATATAGGGATTCTCTCAAATAGCTTTGCCTTTTACTCGATTGACCAGAAAAGGAAGTCTCCTTAATTGGATTGAAGAATGCGAAAATAGTTTCCAAGAGCTTAAAGTCAAATTGACTTCTCCACCTGTTCTAGTTGTTCCTAACCCTTCTGGATACTTTGTAGTCTATACAGATGCTTCCAAGAAAGGTTTAGGTTGTGTCTTGATGCAAGAAAGTAGGGTAGTTGCTTATGCGTCTCGACAATTGAGACTGCATGAGGAGAACTATCCTACTCATGATTTAGAGTTGGCTGCTATAGTTTTTGCCCTGAAGATGTGGAGACACTACTTGTATGGAGCTGTATTTGAAATATACAGTGATCACAAGAGTTTAAAGTATCTCTTTGACCAAAAAGAATTGAATATGAGGCAAAGAAGGTGGATGTAATTCATTAATGATTACAAATTTGAATTAAAGTATCACCCAGGGAAGGCAAATGTAGTAGCTGATGCGTTGAGCCAGAAGTCCTTGCATTCAAGTCAAATACTGTTAACGTATGATGAGTAGTTGACTAGATTAAATGTAGCTGATGTGTCTATGTTATTTAGCTCTATCAGTTTCTCTAATCCTTTTTGTAATTAATGAGTTGAATTTTACCAACTAGCTAAAATTGCTTATTAATTAGATTTAGTTAAGGCGATCTTTATTTATTAATTAAACCTAAGGAGGAATAGGGATAACATCACAATAGTAGATATTCAATATATAATTGATTATAGTATCGATGATTGATGTAATCCTTGATGGTGGAAATCAACCAAAACAAACACTTTCATTATTGATTTCCCTTAGATGTAGTTTATTGCAATCGTTCTATTCTATACTTCATTTATAGATTTCAAAACCACTTTCTCATTTTCACAAAAGATAATTCCAATCTTTATGGGATTGAACCTTACTCTCAATACTATAGATTAGTTTTGAGATAAGGAGTTTTATCAGAGTATTAACTATTCATCCATTCTTATTCCCATGATGTTTCAATGGACATCTAGGGTGCACACTAGTAGTTTCATTGTTTTCATCTATTGTTGAATAATAAATCAACAAAGTTTTGATCCCTTTAATTTGATAGGTAAATAGGATTAATAATTATATAATTATGAATTGTTGACCAATTTTGAATAATTGGCTAGATTAAATGCAGTCGATGTGGTAACATCCTCAAATTTTATTCATCCTAAATTAACACAAAGATATTTCTAGAAAAATATAGAAGAGAAGATTAATGAAGAATTGGATTAACTTGATGATGAAGTACTTAAGTGCTAGGTTGGCACGAAGCTTTAAGAAAAATAAATAATGGGAATAAGGGTTTTATTAAGGTCCAACCATAGCTTAAGTATGTGCTTAGGGACACCTCATTTCTTTTAATCATTACCAATTAGGAAAATATCTAGATACAATTATGTCGGGCAGTGGAATGGCTGATAAAATAGAAGTATACCTAGTGGAACAAAAGGAAACGTAGAGAGAAGAAGAAGGAGGAAGGAAATCTTGCAAACCTAGGTAGGTTTTTTTTCTCTCATCTCTATGCTTTTGGTTTCTCCTTCCTCACTGGTTCAAGCACATTTTTCTCTTGTAAAAGTGCAGAACAACCATTGTTTGAAAGGGAAAGTGTAGCGCGAGGAAGAGAGAGAAAGGTGGAAAAGAGAAGTAGGCCAAAGCAAAGGAAGGGAACTTCTTGGAAGTGTTTTGAGGTAGGTTTAATGGTGATTCAATTTACAAAACTAATTTGATGCATGCTAGAAAATTTTCTGGATGTCTCTCATCGAATTTTTCCCTTATACTTTCACAAATTATTTTTGATGTGAGTTGCTAATGCTAGCTCTAAGTGAACTATGTTTTGATGCATATGTATTATGCATACTATGGCTAGATTTATGCTTGTCTGGTTTGGGTTTATATGGCTCAAAAATTTCTAGGCTGGAGGTATGTTTTGCTGTGATGGTTTAACTTGACATATATATGCATTATAATGAAATTAAATTGGAAGTAAATGAGATTAATGGAAGAAAATATGTGATAGAGAAGTATATAGGGGTTATAGGGTTAAGGTTATAATTTTTTGTTTTTTTGGAATGAGAAAAACCATGGCTATGCTTAGCTTGATTAAGAAATAAAAGAAATGGTTGATGGAGTATCAAGTCTAGGGGACAAAAGAGTAGATAATTTTGGACCTAAAGCATATCCATACTTTGGGCTATTTTAGGAGCCTAACATGCTTGAGGCAGCTTTAAACACGGTTGTGTCAGAAGACATGGCCAGGCCGTGCTTGATGCTGTAGTTAATTAGTAACTAGAAAAATAATAGAAAATGAATGCATGCTATGATGTTAAGATAAGATAATGCATACTACAATGAATTATTCGAATACATAACCCATAATGAAATGTATGTATATACAGGTATTTAACCTAAATTTGGTTAATGAATGAGTTAGTAGATGATAAGAAATGGGCGTCCATTAGCAAGAAGATTAAGCAAAAACTTAAGTGCATAATAAAATAGATAAAGGGATTAATGATGTAAATTAAATAAAAAATCAAGCTAAATTGAATATAGGGTGAAATAGGAATTTGTAATAAGAGTAAGTGTTATATACATATATATATATATATATATATATGTATATATATGTGTATGTATGTAGATGTATATATATATACATATATATATATATATACATATATACAGATGAACATGACATAGAAATATAGTGAGAATTAAATCCTAGTAAGTTCAACAATAAATCATCATCAATATAGCTCATCACATCATGTTCATCTGTATAAACTACAACAAATATCTTTGGTCACATGAATGCACTATATCTATGCACATGAGAATCGTACAATAATGACATTAATGACATGTATGATAGGATTAACTATTTTTGGAATATCATATAATGGCTATCAATTTATTCTTATATCAAGTTACCCCAGTCAAGGTGAGGTATTTTCTACTCTCCGGTACAGGCTTTTCTCGCTCTGTCCAACATGACACACTTTTTCTTTCTTTTCTTATTAGCATAATCATAACTGTTGGTAGGCCGTCCCCTATTGGTGCACCACACGGATTGCCATGTGATCGTACTCATTTCTTTTCTTTTCACAATAATAGCCAAAAATATGCTTTCAATAACAAGTATGTTCATCAAAATATAATTATTACCAAAAATCATTGGTAATCATGCCATGAACATAACCATTTCAAATATCACTTTATAAAATATTTTCATGTCAAAATTTCACACTTAAGATGGTAAGAAGTTCATACAATGGTAATGGCTATGGCATATACTAGTCATTTATTATTTTTATTTATAAGATTCTTCTTCTTTTTTAAATTAATTTTATTTCCTTATTTTCTTGATGCAGGTTTTCATCCTATCTGACCTTCTCTTACTAATCAGAGCATAACTCTCTCAATTTAACTCCGATGTAGGTGATCGTGGTGTTAATTTAAATATAAAACAATTATCTAAAACTATTATGTTGAACAGTTTAGCGACATTTTATGAAATCAAGGTGATATTACTCCCTCAAAGTATAGGTTATTTCTTCTCGGGTAGGTTCTGACCTCTACCTACTAATCTGTCCATATCTCCCCCATACGAATTCCAAATTACATGATTCTAGTGGCTAAAAATCTGTAACACATATAGCCATAATTTTTATGTTAATCATTTATTTTAATTCCTTACAAAATGTTCCCAGCAATTAAAATACAGAAGGTATCCTAAAATATTCTTCCCTGATTAACCAATTTCTAACCATTGCATACTAATCGGACCATATCGGCCTTATACAGACTCCAAATTGAGTGATTCCAGTGGCTAAAAATTCGTGACACATATATCTATAATTTTTATGTTAACCATTGATTTGAATTCCCTACAGAATGTTCCCAGGAATTAAAACACAGAAGCTATCTTAACATATTCTTCCCTGATTAACCATTTTCTGACCACTGCTTACTAATCAGACCATATCTACCTCATATGGACTCCAAATTGAGTGATTTCAGTGGCTAAAAATCCATGACATATAGATCGACATTTTTCTATTAACCATTTGTTTTAATTCTCTACCGATTCTTCTCAAAATTTAAAAAAATAGAAGCTAAAAATTTTGCCACCCATAGCCATACCTATGCAGAACTATCTACAGCAGCCTAAGTATTCAAACATACATAATATGTAACATGATATAGCAAAATCCATGACCAATCATCAAAGTTCTAAGATCAAAATCTCATATACATATTATAAGTTTCAAATCTTTTTCTTCAAAAAGAAATATTGTTAAACTTAACTTGAGCACTTTGTTCTCTTGACTTCTCCTTCCTCTCCTTTCCTCACTCTACCTTGTTTCTATTTTTCCTCTCCCTCACTTGGATGAAAATTCTAATGTTATAAGGGTGGGTTTTGCTTATATATACTATCAAATAATTCACCTTTCATAATCATGGGTCTACCTTATAACAATTAGGATGCACTTGGTTGAATTTTTGGAAAGCAAACAACTCATGTTCTTGTCTTCCTCTTCCTTAGTCAAGATATGCATAGGAAAAGGAGATTTGTATTTTGAAAATTATGATCATATTTTCTTAAGATAAGGGACAAGGTCCCTTTGATTTAGGGATTCATTTCCTTTTTCTTTTGTCTTAATCAATTATGATAAGTTTTCCTTTTTAGGTGGCAAATTTCCAACCCTTGAATCTTCCTTGCTTAGCTAAAATTATTTGTGTAAGATAAGGATGTTTTGTCATAATGCTATGTATTATTACCCACTTGCTAAAATTATGAGTGTAGGATATAGATGTTTTATCCTAATGCCATGTATTATCATACGACTTGCTAAAATTATGTATGTAGGATATCACACCACTTGCTAACTTTTTGTCTTAATGCCATATCACCTAATCTTGATTACACCATTATTTCATCACTTTATTTTATTTTTATTTTTATTTTTCCTCTTGGGTTTGGGCTCATTCTTACCCATTTTCTTTACTTTGGTTAAAATTCTACCTTTCATAATGGGCTTAATCACATTTTCATGATTTTTGGGCTACCGGTCCAATTTCTATATCCTAGTCTAAGTCTATGTTTTATTTCTTCCTTGGGCTATGCTATTGGCTTGCTAAAAATTCATGTGAAGTAGAAAAACTCTGTATGAAGTGTCCATAGGTGAAAGCCCAATTTATAGGTGGAGATACTAAACTTAGTAACTTTAACTCTTAAATTAAGAAAAATTACCCTAATCCAATCTTCTTGAAATTTTAATATCTTTGCTTACTTCACAAAAATTTATCTTCCTTACCCAATAATTTCACCTTTCTTTAGTATATTTATTTCTAATTTTTCTTCTTAGATTTTCTCTCTCTACCTATTCCATTGATGTTAGAACATTTCTATGCATAAACGTAAGGTGAAGAATTTCTAAGGATTATATTTCCTTAGATATCTAAAAATTGGCTAATAAATTTTATTTCTTTAATTAAATATTTATGTACCTTTATCAATAAAAGAAACAAAATTAGAGATGTTATTTTGAATACATGAAACGAAATTATGGATGTTACAATGTACATACATATACACACACACACGCACACTCACACGCACACGCACACACAGATATATATATATATATATATATATATATATATATATATATATATATATATATATATATCTGTGTGTGCGTGTGCGTGTGTGTGTGCGTGTGTGTGTGTATATGTATATGTATATATATATATATATATATATGTATATGTGTATATACATGTACATATATATACACATATATGTATGTACATGTACATATATATACACATACATGTTTATGTATGTACATATATGTACATGTATATATATATATATATATATATATATATATATATACATGTCCTAGAAATCATTAAGATTAGGTGAAAATAAAATTTAAAAGGAACTCTAGCAAATTATTACTAGAAAATCGAAAATAAGAAGTCAATTACCTAAGGTTTAAACCTTAAAGGTTACATTATGGTAGCAGTATAGATATACTCATCTAAGAAAAATAAATACAAGGGGTAAACTTTATAGTAATGATTTGATACATGATATAAGGAAAGACCTTAGAACATTGTTAGCATGGATATAAAGGGCATACAAGGATAAAGTAATTAAAAATAAGTAAACAACTAAGAAATAAAGATTTTTGCAAAGCTATGCAATCCCTATTTATTTCCAACCATGGTAGTTGATTGATTGGACTAATATATGCATATGCATAATTTTGAATGAATATATGTTAGGCATTATGTTATAAGTAAATATATGAATGTATTATGATGATACATTTTGTTTGAAAGAATTAATATCATACCTTGGCTGCTCTCAAGAAAAGAAAGTGAAAGTACATAAATGGTATGACCCTTGGTAGCGCAAGGTGACCCTAGGTCTCATGGCTTTTGTATTGGTACCAAATAGGGGACACCCTATTCATGAATAATAGAGAAAATTTTAAATTTTACCAAGCTTAAAATATGTGAGACAAACACGTTTAGGGGTGAGTTGATGTTTATTTGACATCTAACAGTAGAGAGTTGATGCTCACTTAATTTTAGAATCAATAAATCAACTAAAGTAAAAGAAACAGCTTGATAATTAAAAATTTATGATTTATGAGCATGTGATATGATTTTGATGAGTTTATTGTACAACCTAGCATACTTATGATTGCCATGTTTACATGATTTTAGATGCATCATACTTACCACTAATGATTATGACTATATGTATTCTATAGTATATACAGTAGAACATGATATTATATGAGATAATTATACATCGTGTTCACTATTAAACCTTCTAGAAATGTATATTCTCACTATTGTCTCATATTATGTTTAGATCAGTAAATTAGGATATCATTATATATGATGACATTGATGTTTGTGATCATTTGGATCAAGCTGCCTTACTTAGGGCAAATATCGGTAGTACAGAAACTAGTCATAGTGAACATGTCTGAGCTTTTGGTGCATATGCTCCACCACTACCTGCATCACTAAGGGGTTGAGATGGATACTAGGTTATACTGTAGTTTGGTCATTATTATGTAGAATGTAGATATTTGTACTAACCTAACCATGAAAGATTTTTTCTGGAATAGTAACTAGGTATCCTTCTACTTTTTTGTATTACAGATAGTACCCTGGTTACTATGGTCTGTATATAAACATATCTATGGTGGTTACACTAATGAAATGCCTTAGAAATAATAGAAGTTTACTGTTTATTGTACATAATTATACTATGATGTTGGATTATATTAAACTGTAATTACTCAGTTTATTAATTAATTACATTGCTAAATAAAATAATAAGCACAATTAAAAAGTTAGGTAATGGCATCCGAAACAAAGTAGACATTCTACAACTATTAGAAAAAAAAACATTTTTTAGGTCATTATAAAGTTGGTATCAAGGCAGGTTGATCCTAGATGGCTAGTGGTGGATGGTTATCTAAATTGATCTTATTAGATCTTGAGTATGTCAGTTATTATGTTTTGTAGGGACATAGATGATTATGTACAAGTAAGAAATTACCAATGTTTCTTATCTATGTACCTGAGTGGTGTGATTATTATTATTAAATATATTTTTTTCAATTAACTATTGAGCTTGATCACCTCAATAGTGACTTACTTTATTTTGATACAGTAAAATATGGCACCAACTAGGAGAAATTTGGTTAATAGAGGATGAAACCCTACATTATTTTTATGAAGGTATGGCCATGCTCGGGGCTAAAAAATAGGCACGAGCATGTTGAAGGGCATGACCTAACCATGCTTGCAAATGGATTTACACTTTTTGTGATGGTATAGGGCACCACTAGCCCGTATTTGTGGCTGGATTCTCCATTTCTTGATAGGGCATAGGGCATGACCGTGTCCTACAACATGGCTTGCTCGGATCCTAGAAAATGGCTTGCCCGTGTTTGTTGCTGGAATATCCCTTTTCTTCAGTTTCTACCACTATTCAAAAATTTTCCTGATTTTTTCCTTTTTCCCATATCATAACACATAGGCTTTGACCTGAAAATCACCCAAAAACACATCTCACCAACTAAGCTAAAAATAAGTTTTAAAACAAAATCAAAAGCAATTAAACAAATGAAACGTAAGACTAAAATATAGGTTGCCTCATATGAAGCGCTTGTTTAAGGTTATGAGCTTGCTTTTTGGCATGCTTTTAGCTTGAAGGGGGCTCCAAGAGAGTTTAGGTATCTCCTTTCTTGATCGGTTGTCCCGTCACATAATACTTTAGGCATTGTCCATTAACCTTGAATGATCTGGTTGCCTCACTGCATATTTCTATCGCTCCATGAAGGAAGATTTGTTGCACTTGGAATAGATTAGACCAACAGGAACAGAGTTTTCCAGGTAAGAGTTTCAACCTAGAATTAAACAATAAGGCCTAATCTCTTACTTGGAATTCACATCTCAAGATGTACTTGTCATGCCATCGCTTTGTTCTTTCCCTGTATAATTTAGCACTATCATTTAATTCATACAATTGTAGGCATTTCTTTTCACCAGCGGTTTTCAAATTGAAGTTGATAGTCTTGATAGCCTACTGTTTTTTATGTTGTAGCTCCACTAGCAAGTGACAAGGCTTCCTATACACTAACTGAAAGGGTGTGGTGCCTATAAGAGTTTTGTAAGCAATACGATAGGCTCAAAATGCATCATCAAGCTTGAGAAACCAATATTTCCTTTCTTTTGATAATGTTTTCTCCAAAATGGTTTTGATATCTCATTTTGAAATCTTAGCTTTCCCACTTGTTTAAGGATGGCCTTATATTTCTTCAAAATATTTTGAAATTGTTGCTCGTTGAAATAGGAAATAACCTTTTTGAACATTTTACCTACCACCTTAGCATCATTGGTGAGAGATACTACTGCTTCCTCACACTTAGATACGTAATCCACAGAAAGCAATATATATTTGTCACCACAAGACTAAGGGAAGGGCCCATGAATTCTATTCCCCAAACATCAAATACCTCAACCTTAAGTATGTTATTCTTCGTTTTGTCAACCTCACTCCCACTTTCAAACACTAATTGTCCAAGCACTATACCTTCTCTCACCATAAAGTGGCATTTTTCTCAGTTTAGTACTAAGTTAACTTATTCGCATCTCTAAAAAGATAGCCATGATATAGCATTAGAAAGTGGCTGGAGTACTATACAGTTTGAATGGCATCCTTTTATAAGAAAAGGTGCCATAGGGACATGTTAACGTTGTCTTTTCTTGATTGTTTGGGTTCTAAATAACAAAAATATGAATGTTTTGCCAGCCTTTTCAATAGTTAATCAATGAATGGCAATGGAAAATGATCTTTACATGTGACTTTATTAAGTTTTCTATAATTAATACATATATGCCATCCTGATAAAACTATAGTGGGGATCAGTTTATCTTTATTATTCTTAACAACAGTCATCCCTTCTTTCTTAGGAAGTACTTGGACAATGCTCACCCACTCACTATCAGAGATAGGATAAATGATGCTAGCGGTTAATAGTTTGAGCACCTCTTTCTTTACTACTTCTTTCATATTTGGGTTCAACCTTCTTTGGTTCTCTCTAGAAGGTTTATGATCACCATTAAGCAAAATATGATTCATATACATAGATTGACTAATCCCTTTTACATCTTCAATACTATACCTAATTACTTTCTTATATTTTCTGAGGACCTCAAGTAGCTTATAAGTCTCATCAGCACTTAATTTAGCATTCACAATCACGGGGTATGTAGACTTATAGTCAAGAAATTCATACCTTGGATTGGAAGGAAGTGGTTTAAGTTCTACATTTAGAGTTTTAACTTCCTCTACAACTGCTTATTTTTGGTTAAGGTATATTTCAAGTTTTTCTATCTTTGCCTTTGAAGGGAAAATAGGGCTCTCATCAAGCATTTTTACATTTGCAGCAGCTTCAATATGTTCATCATATGAAAAAGAGCTCTCCACTAGGCAAAGCTTAAGTGGGTCAGTAGAATATAGGCTCATTACATCATTAGTTATATTTTGTTTAACTAAGTTAATTATACAAAAATATTCATCTAGATATGGACATTTCATTGCATTTGACAAGTTAAACTCAATTTTCTCATCCCCCACATTCAAGGAAAGTTTTCCATCCTTTACATTAATTATAGCACATGCTGTAGCTAGGAAAGGCCTTCTAAGAATGATGGAGATTTAATTATCTTCCTCCATCTTTAGTATCACAAAATCGATGATATTAAAAATTTACCAATTTTTAGAGGAACATCATCTAAAATGCCCATCGGATACTTGATGTATCGATATGGTAACTGTAGAGAAATGGTGGCTGGCTTCAGGTTGGTTATTTGTAACTTCTTGCATATGGATAGAGGCATAAGACTCACACTTGCTCCAAGGTCACATAGTGCTTGGTCGATGTACATGTCTCCAATAGAACAAGGGATAGAGAAGCTTCAGGTTCCTTATGCTTTGGTGGCAGTTTTTTCTAAATTAATACACTACATTCCTCTATTAATGCGACTGTAGCATGCTCATTGAATTTTCTTTATTTGAGAAGATATCTTTCATAAATTTGGCATATAAGGGCATATGAGAAACAACTTCCAAGAAAGATATATTGATGTGTAGATTTTTTAGCACATCTAGGAATTTTCCATATTGCTTCTCTAATTTTTCTTTGGCCAATCCTAAGGGGAAAAGGAACTGGTGGCTTTTAAGGTTCAAGAGCTACATACTTATGTTCATCTTCCCTCTTTTTCTCCCCTTCCGATTCTTCCTCTTTTGCATCTTCATATTTAACTTGGGGTTCTTCTTCTTTTTCCTCCCCTCTTCCTTTCGGCTCATCTAACTACTTTCCATTCCTCAAGGTTATGGCTTTGTAATATTTCTTGGGGTTCTCAAGTTGACCAAGAAGTTTGCCATAATTTTTGTTTGACAAGCTAGCTTTCTGTGAAATTTATGTCTAAAGCATTTTATTATGAGTAGCTAGCGAATCAACTATTGAGGCTATGTCTTTTATGGCCTCATTAATTGTATGGTTTTGAGCTATGAATTCCTCATTTTTTTTTTGACTAAGTCATTATAAAATTCTCCATTAGAGCTTCCAAATTAGATTTTGGCAAGGGTGGATGATTAAAAGGCCTTTAATTCTAAAACCCAGGTGGTTTCCTAAAATTATTTTGAAGAAGCAGCTTGGTATTGAATTTGTATGAGAAATTGGTATGGTTCTTCCAGTTTGGATTATACATATTATTGAAAGGATTTTTTCTTTGGTTATTACTGACAAAATCCATTTGCTCACAATTCTGAGTTGCAAGGTTCCCAAGCTAACAATCATTGGCGACGTGGCCAACACATCTACAAATCTCATAGGTAGACAAAGAATATGAACTAACAACAATGGCATTCAACGTATCAAGTTTCTAGAACAATGCGTTAACCTTATAAGATAGATAATTAAAATCATCAACTTCATATTTTTCCATCGGTTTCCTTTATGACTACTGTAACATCCATAATTTCGTTTCTTTTATTAATAAATATACATAAATATTTAATTAAGGAAATAAAACTTATTAAATAATTTTTTGATATCTTAAAAAAATTTAAGCCTTAGAAATTCTTCACCTTATGTGTATGCATATAAAATCTTTCTAACATTAAGGAAATAGGTAAAGAGAGAAAACCTAATAGGAAAAATTAGACAGAACATCCTAAAGAAGCAAAATTCTTAGGCAAGGAAGATAAATTTTTGGAAGTAAGTAAATGTTTTAAAATTTCAAGAAAATTGGATTAGGGTATTTTTCCTAAATCAAGAGCTAGAGTTCCTAAGTTTAACATCCCCGCCCATACATTGGGCATTCGCCTATGGACACTTCATAGAGTTTGTTTTTCAACTTCACATGAGTTTCTAGCAAGCCAATTGGATAGCCTAAGCAAGAAATATAACATAGACTTGGACTAGGATATAGAAGTTGGACCGATAGCTCAAAAATCATGAAAATGTAACCAAGCTCTTCATGAGATGTAGAATTTTAGCCAAAGCAAAGGAAATGGGCAAGAAGGAGCCCAAATCCAAGAGGAAAAAATAAGAACCATGTGATGAAATAGTAGTGTAATAATAATCAAGATTAGATCACATGGCATTAGGGCAAAACATCTATATCTTACACTAATAATTTTAGCAAGTCATGTGATGATATAGTAGGTAATAATACATGGCATTAGGACAAAACATCCCTATCCTACACAAATAATTTCAGCCAAGTAAGGGAAACTCAAGGGTTAAAAATTTGCCACTTAGAAAGGCAAACCTATCATACTTGAGTGAGACAAAAGAAAAAATAAATGAATCTCTAAATCAAAGGGACTTTTTCCCTTGTCTTACGAACATTTTATCATGATTTTCAAATACAAATCTCCTTTTTCTATGCATTTCTTGACTAAGGGAGAGGAAGACAAAAACATGAGTTGTCTTCCCCCAAAAAACAACCAAGTGCATCCTAATTGTGATAAGGTAGACCCATGATTATGAAAGGAAGACCACTTGGTAATTTATTTAAGCAAAAACCACCCTTAAAACATTATAATTTCGTCCAAGTGAGAGAGAGGAAAAATATAACCAAGGTAGAGTGAGGAAATGAGAGAAAGAGAGGAGAAGGGAGGAAAAAAGAAGAAGGAGAAGTCTAGAGGGCTAAGTACTTAAGGCAAGTTAGCTTAATCTACAAATACCTAAATCTTTTCTCTTCATCCCTAGGGTTCAAAACTCACCCTTCCTCTCTTATTCAAGATGCTAGAAAAGCTAAGGGAAGGGAGGAATCTTGACACTTCCTTCAAAAGGAAACAAGAAAAGAATTCACTAAGTGAGCTAGGGAGATCTTTAGGTAAGTTTAACAATATCTCTTTTTGAATAAAAGCTTTGAAATTTATAACATTTATATGGGATTTTGTTCCTAGAACTTTGATGAAATTTACAATATTTTCTACTTTGATGATTGGCCATGAATGTTGCTATATCATGTTACATGTTGATCTTGCATGTGATGTATGTTTGAATACTTAAGTTGGTGTGGAAGGTTCTGCATAGGTATGGCTATGGGAGGAAAAATTTTAGGGTTTTGTGTTGCTGTTATGTATATTTAAATGTGGTGAAAATTTGATGGGGTATGGTTAGATTGATAAAATGAATATGGTCTTAAAATACTAGAATAAGATCATGAGAAATTTCTGTTGAGAACACCCTTAATAATACATAATTTGATTTTCTGTTTTCTTGAGAAAAGGATGATGAAATATGTTAAATTAAGTGTAAGAAATCTAATTAAAATTTTGAAATGAGTAATCTTATGGTTAGATGTAAATTATGAAGAAAATAAAAAAGGAAATAATAAAATAATAAACTATAACCTTAGGAAGGGTTTGGTTTGAAAACTGGATTTAGGAGTAACCAGGGAAGCTTCTATTTTTGGAAATCTTGGAAGAATTGGTTGGGAATTAAAAGAAATAGTTAACATAAAAAATGTAGATGCATGTCTCATGGATTGTTTGGAACTGAAATCATTCAATTTGGATTCCATATAAGGGAGATATAGTCAGATTAGTAAGAAGTAGTCAGAAACTAGCTAACCTAGGAAGAATCTGTTAAGTATGTTTCTGTGTTTGAATTTTTGGAAAAAATATATAGGAAATTAAAGGAAATTGTTAACATAATAAATATAGATATATTTCCCATTGATCTATGGTCTCTGAAATCACTTAAGTTGGAGTCCATATGAGGTAGGTATGGTTGATTAATTACCAGAGGTCAGAATTAGTCTAGAATCTATGGTGGCGAATAAAATATTTTTTTCGAATTTCTGGGAATAATTCATAAGAAACTGAAGAAATGATGAACATTAAAGATATAGATAATTGTCTTAACTTTTCATAGGCTTTGGAAACACCTCAATTGGTGTTTGTGTGAGGGTGATATGGTTGAATAAGTGAGGAACGATCACAAAACACGGCTAGGCCGTGTTCTGGGTTGCTCTAGCATGGGTAGGTCGTGTTCAAGGCTATTTTTAAGTACGTTTGAAGTATTTTTCAAGCATGGCTATGTCCTGAAACATGGCTAGGCTATGTTAGGACATGGTAAAGCTCATTTTCAATATTTTTCTACCCTAAATGAACCTCATTAACTATAGGGTAATAATATAAACCAAATTGAAGAAGAATGCCCTATAAAATTTATGAGAACATATGTTGAAAATGATATAAGTAGGAAAAAAGTAACTAGAGGCCAAGCATAAAGAAAATGAAAAGATTAAAATAATATTTAAGAAAGAAGAATAATCTTATAAATGAAAATAATAAATGACTAGTGTAAGCATTAGCCATTGCCATTGCATGAACTCCATACCATCTTATGTGTGAAATTTTGACTTGGAAATATTTTATAAAGTGATATTCGAAAATGGTTATGATCATGGCATGATTACATTTTACAAATAATTTTTGGTAATGGTTATGCTTTGATGATAAATTATGGTATGTGAGTATAATGAACATACTTAGTATTGAAATCATATTTTTAGCTATTAACCTGAAAAGAAAAGAAAAGAAAAGAGACAAACACAGTCACATGGTAGTTCATGTGGTGCACTAGTAAGGGACACCCTACTCACGACTATGATTATGTTAATGTGAAAAGAAAGAGAAAGTGTGCCATGTTAGAGGGAGTGAGAAAAGCCCGTACCAGAGAGTAGAAAATACTCACCCTGACTGGGGAAGCTTGATATGAAAATAAATTGATAGCCATCATATGATATTTTGAAAGTAATTATTCATGCCATACATGTCATTATTGCACAATTTTTATGTGCATAGATAAAGTGCATTGATGTGACCTAAGGTATTTGCTATAGCTTATACAGATGAACATGACATAATGAGCTATATTGACGATAATTATGATTTATTATCGAACCTACTGAGATTTAATTCTCACTATATTTTCATATGATGTTCAGAAGACTAATTATGCAACTATTCTTTATGACCGGCTTTTAGCGTATGTTGGGTCAAGTTGGCTAAGATTCCAGTGAAGGTTCAACCACCCACACTTATATTCCTGGAACTAGTCAATATGGACGAATAAGATGTAGACATATATGTGTTTGATTCTTGTAATGACATTTTTAATTAATGATGTGTATGTGAACCCAAAATTGTATCAGTGTTAATGGTATACCATAAACCTTAATTATGCTTGGTTAATTTAATTGAATGTTATTATGAGTTCAATAGTTAGAAGCTTCATAGGATTTTACAAATATATATATATATATATATATATATATATATATGTATATGTATATACATATATGTATATGTATATACATATATGTATATGTATATACATATATATGTATATACATATATATATATATGTATATACATATACATATATATATATATATATATGTATATATATATATATACATATATATATGTATATATATGTGTATATATGTAAAAAAAATGGAGTTGTTACAACTACCATTCACTAGACCAAGAGTAATGGTTCTATGTTATATCTTCAATCAACTCATAGGCCTCATTAACTATTTTGTTCACTAAGGCTCCTCTAACTGCAGCATCCATAGACATATGAGTATTAAAAATTAGTCTATTGTAAAAGGTGTGGACTACTAACCATTTTTCCAATCCATGGTGTGGACCCAATATAAAGAGTACCTTGAACTATTGCCAAGCTTCATATAAAGACTCCTTATCCCTTTAGGCAAAGGTAGTAATTTGGCTATGTAGGTCAGTTTTCTTGCCTAGAGGGAAGTACTTGGCTAGAAATGCTTGTGACAAGTATTGCCAAGCAATGATCGAATCAAATGGAAAAGAATGCAACCATATTCTGGCTTTATCCCCCAAAGAAAATGGAAACAACTTCAGGAGAATAGCATCTGATGGAACTCCATTGAGCTTTATTGTGTCACAATATTCTAGAACATTGAGGGTGGAAGTTTAGATCTTTAGTGGGGGAACCTCTAAATTGGCTTTGTTGGACCATTTACAAGTGTGATGGTTTCAAGTCAAATTTGTTAGCTTCCACTACTGGACTAACTATACTAGGGTTCGAGCCTTGAGTATTTTGGGTGGTAAAGTCTTTCAAGGATTAATTATTACAGTTTTCCATTGTAGGTTGTGCTTGGTATTGCTCATTTCTCTTTCTACGTAATGTTCTTTCAATCTCAAGATTGAAGTTAGCAAAGTGTTTGGGGTTTCTTTGCAAAAATGAATGACGCACCTACCAAAAAGAAACAAGAGATATAATCAGCAAAATAAACAAAAAAAGAGAGAAGGAAAGTAAGAAGAGGATTAAATCTAGCTCTTTGACAAAATAAACCAATATTAACACTAATTGGTCCCTGGCAACAACGCCAAAACTTGTTATTGTGTTTAAATACCGTAAATGCAAGGCATAGTTGTAGTTAGATAGGAAAATACAGGTCGTGTCCCTCAAAGACCAATGTGTCAACTACTAGTATCTCACAAAATAAACTATCTACATAAATGAAGCTTGAAAGATACATTGGATGGGAAATTGCAAGCAACCAAACTAGATATAAGAAGAATTCAAATATGAAAAGATTAGGACTAGGGTTTACCACACTGATGAATGGATCAACATAAATGTTTCCAATTGCAATTATTTGAGTGATCGGCGATGGTCTTGCCTGAGTTCATTACTAGCCTCTTTCAAGGTCTAATAACAGTACCTAAATAAATCCAATTGCCTACTTTCATGGTTTAAATTAACTTAAACCCATTAAAAGTTATGCTATCCGACTAGTTCAATTCTTAGAATATTTTAACATACTTTCATTATTAAAATACCCCTAATTAACTATTAAATTCCAGCAATAACTTTCTTCTTTTAGTTCATCAGTTATCTACCTAAGATTAAGACAAAATGATGGCCAAACATTTTATCAAACACATATCATGCATAATTGATAATCCGATTACCAACAAATAATCACAAAGGAAATTCAATTATTTAATAAAAATAATTCATAAGTAGGTTTTCCCTAATCCTAGAATAAGATCTACTTAGACATTATTAAAATAGAAATCAAACTTAGTTTCGTTAAACAATTCATGATTCTCCAATATAGATTGTTCAATAGAGAAATAAAGGTAAGGATAGAGAGATAAAACCAATTATAAAGCGATGAAGATGAATCCAACCAGATATAATGTTCAATCCGATGTAAAATCTAATCTAAAATACAATAAAACTCAAAGTATAATGGAAACCTAGCTCTGGCATGTTTAGAATACAAGAGAAACTCAAAATATGACGTTCTCCTTTTCTTGGCTGAACTAAAACATTAAAAAGGGAGGTGATTTCCAAACCTGAAGCACGACCATGTCACAGGACATAGCCAGGCCGTGCTTTTGGCTGTTTTGAGGGCCATTACACAAGTTCAAGCATAAAACATGGCCAAGCCATGGTTGAAGTCACAAAACACAACCACGTTGTTCTTGTGGCTATTTGGCCTTTTCTGGATCTTCTAAAGTTCGTTCTCTACGTGGTTTTTTCTCAGCTTGCTCCTTGTTCAGAAAACTCTTCAAATATTCATTTTTTCCTTGTTTCTTAGGCCTTATTGCTTCCATACAAAAGGAGAACACATCCAAACACTATCAAAAATAATAATCATAAGTCAACGACGAGTTAAGGGATAAAAGATAGCACATTAAGACACAATTTTCCCATCTATCAGCTATCCAAGACCAAACCTTGATAACCTTAATATATTCTATTGATATCATAACCAAAACCTTAAAAATAACATACATTAAATTCAAGATTTAGGAACTTCAAATACCATCATACATAGAATTACAAAGGTTTTAAGTCTAGCTATCAAATTTTTAACAAAAGAATTAAGTTCATGAAAGTATAAAAAGCATATAATTTACTATTATGCAAATAATGTAAACTGTCATATAAAAATAATTCGGAAAATTTAAGCATAATAATTAAACAAGTAGATAACTCATTAAACCTTTAAAACCATGTTTATTGGGAGGATTCTAAATCAAAACTAAATCAATCAGACATATAGTTTGTGAAGATAAGCCACTTATTCAATTGGACATACAATCAGTAATGGTAAATCACTATTTTAATTAGGCAACAACCTATGATAACATGAGGCAGAATAGCACTCCTTTTTAATCAAGGACAAGGTGCACCAAGATTAGCATTGACTATTGCTAGCAGACAACGTTTCTAAAAAGATCCTCCTCAAAATTTTTTTTATGAAAGAAACCCATTTATAAAAATTCCAAATTATTTTTATTAAAAACATTCCTTCCATTAACATGAATATAAAACTTGAAGCATAGCTTTCTAAACATAATTTCAATAGGTTACCTCATGTGCCTCATTTTAGAAAAATCAAAATACTTATCAATAAAACTATGTCTCAAAACTTATCAATAGCATATTATAGTATAATCAAAACATAATTCTATGAAACTCCCTTTTTCCAAAAGTCGTTTTCAACACTTCAAGATTAAATCGAAGAAATCGTGGCCTGCACTATAGACAACCATATTATATGCAACCATCTCTCAATTAGCCTTATATGCATACATCTCCCAAGTAGCATTATATGATTCATTTCCTATCAAGATTCTAAACCTTAAAGGTAAAGCTAATTTCAACTTTCATAAACCAATGCTAAAAGCATATCCTAAACTCAAACCATCTCTATAATCCAAACACTCTTTCAAATCAACACCTAAACCATATCAGTATAAATCGTTATTTTTTATTGTCTTGAATCCTAATGATTTTATGATAAAAACCATAGACAAATGGTATTAAAAAAATGTAAAATATAGGTATAAACTATATAAGACTTCAGTCCATCATGTATGTGTATATCAAACATAATTTTGAAATTGAAATAATATTAAAAACATGCCATAATGTATATTATCAATTGAGAAGACTTTCGTAATGTGTATGGTGACTTCTGAAACTAAAACTGATGAAACGATCTTCAAATATAAGTCTAGGATGTTTTAAACGTCTAGAAAAAAAGTCCAAAATGTGAGGTACTGGTCACTCACTGGAAACACTATTTATGGTACCCCAAAACACTATTCATGCTAGAAAAAATGCATCTTATAACCATAAAACTTTAAATCCTAACATTTTACCTACTCTTATGATTATTTACAATGTTATTTTAGTGATAAAGTGCTCCTAAACATGCTTATTTGAAGTTCATCACTTTGGGTTTCACTGTTCACAAACTCTAGTGAAGATTCCAACATCCTCCGATGAAACCAATCGATGGGAAGCAAAGCCTTCATCACTATGAGTCCAACGGCACCTTCAACACATTAAATGGATTTCTAAGTTGGGAGAAAAGTAATAACTCCATTTTTTCACATATATACAAATATATATATTTTTAAAATCCCATGAAGTCATTACCTCTTTACTTTTAACTATTTAATTCATAATAACATTCAATTAAATTAACCAAGCATAATTAAGGTTTATGGTATACCATTAATACTGATACAATTATGGGTTTGCATACACATCATTAATTAACAACATCCATACATAAATAAGACACATATATGTCTATATCTTATTCATCCAATATTGACCAGTTTCAGGGATATGTGTGCAGGTGATTGAACCGTCACCGAGATCTTAACCAACACGACTTAACTTACGCTAAAACCCAGTCATAGAGAATATCTGCATATCTAGTCCTATGAACATGATATAGAAATATAGTGAGAACTAAATCCCAATAAGTTCAACAAGAAATCATAATTATCATCAATATAGATTATCATGTCATGTTCATCTGTATAAGCTACAACAAATATCTTAGGTCATATGAATGTACTTTATTTATGAATATGAAAATCATACAGTAATGACATGTATGGCATGAATAACTATTTTCAGAATATCATATGATCGCTATCAACTTATTTTTATATCAAGATACTCCGGTTAGGGTGAGTACTTTCTACTCTCTAGTACAGGCTTTTCTCGCTCTGTCTGACATGTCACACTTTCTCTTTCTTTTCTCATTAACATAATCATAGCCGTGAGTAGGGCATCCCCTACTGGAGCACTACACGGACTGTCATGTGACCGTGTTCATCTCTTTTCTTTTCACGTTACTAGCAAAAAATATGATTTCAATAACAAGTATGTTCATTATACTCACATGCCATAATTTATTATCAAAGCATAATCACTTCCAAAAATCATTGGTAAAATGAAATTATGTCATGATCATAACGATTTTTGAATATAACTTTATAAAATATTTCTATGTCAAAATTACATAATTAAAATGGTAAGAAGTCATGCAATGACAATGGCTAGGGCATATACTAGTTATTTATTATTTCCATTCATAAGATTCTTTTTCTTTTTTAAATATTATTTTCATCTTTTCAGTTTCTTTATACTCGACCTTTAGTTACTTTCCTGTTACTTATATCATTTCCAACACATGTCCTCACAAATTTTATAGGGCATTCTTCTCCAATTTGGTTTCTATTATTACCCTATAGTTAATAAGGTTCATTTAGGGTAGAAAAATGTTAAAAATAAGATTTACCAACTCTTAACATGGCCTGGTCATGTTCCAAGACATGGCCTTGCTTGAAAATACTTCAAACATACTCAAAAGCATCCTTGAACATGGCCTACCAGTGCTAAAGCAACCCATAACATGGCTTGGCCATGTTTTGTGACCTTTCCTCACTTATTAAAATATATCTCCCTCATATAAACTCCATTTGAGGTGATTCCAAAGCCTATAAAAAGATAATACACTTATCTATAACTTTCATGTTTATCATGTATTCAGATTCCTTACGAATTATTCTCACAAAAACAAATTTAATCAGCCATAACTTTTTCATATGGACTCCAAATTAAGTGAATTCAGAGCCTAGAGATATGTGAGGCATATATCTTTATCTATTATGTTAATAATTTCCTTTAATTCCCTACATATTTTGCCCATAAATTCAAACATAGAACTTACCTAACATATTCTTCCCTAGTTAACTACTTTCTAACCACTACTTACTAATCTGATTATATCTCCTTCATATGGAATCCAATTTGATTTATTCTAGTGGCTAACCATTCATGAGACATATATATATATATATATATATATATATTTCATGTTAATCATTTCTTTTAATTCTCTACATATTTTTCACAAAAATTCAAACACAGAAGCATACCTAACAGATTCTTCCCTGATTAATCATTTTCTGACCATGGCTTACTAATTGGACAATATCTCCCTCATCTAGACACCAAATTAAGTGATTCCAATGGCTAAAAATTCAAGAGACATATATCTAAATTTTTTATGTTAACTATTTCTTTTAATTCCTAACCGATTCTTCTTAGAATTTCAAAAACAGAAGCTTCCCTAGTTATTCTGAAATATAGTTTCCTAACCAAACCTTTACTAAGGTTTTAGCTCATCATTTTATTATGTCCTCTTCTATTTTCTTCCTAATTTACATCTAATCATCTTCCATCAATTTTCCACCACATTCAAATATACAAAATAGCTTCATCAAAATCCTAAAATTTTGCCACCCATAGCCATACATATGCTGAACTTTCCACACCAACCGAAATGTTCAAAACATCCATCACATGCAAGATAACATGTAACATGATATAGCAACATCCATGACCAATCATAAAAGTAACAAACATTGTAAATTTCATCAAAGTTCTAAGATCAAAATCTCATATAAATGTTACAAATTTCAAAGCTTTTCTTCAAAAAAAGATATTTTTAAACCTACCTAAAGATCTCCGTAACTCACTTATTGAATTCTTTTTCTTGTTTCCTCTTGAAGGAAGTAGCAAGATTTCATCCTTCCCTTAGCTTTTCTAGCAGTTTAAATAAGAGAAGGAGGTTGATTTTTGAACCCTAAGGATGATGAGAAAAGATGGATTCAAGAAGAGACTAAGCTAACTTACCATGAGTACTTAGTCTTCTAGACTTCTCCTTCCTCTTCCTTCCTCTCTTCTCCTCTATTTCTCTTCTTTCCTAACTCTACCTTGCCTATGTTTTTCCTCTCCTTCACTTGGATGAAATTATAATGTTATAAGGGTGGTTTTTGCTTAAATAAAATATCAAGTGATTCAACTTTCATAATCATGAGTCTACCTTATCACAATTAGGATGAACTTGGTTGTTTTTTAGGAAAAGACAACTCATGTTCTTGTCTTCCTCTCCCTTAGTCAAGATATGCATAGCAAAAGGAGAGTTGTATTTTGAAAATTATGATAAAATATTCTTAAGACAAGGGACAAGGTCTCTTTGATTTAAGGATTCATTCCTTTTTCTTTTGTCTCAATCAAGTATGATAGGTTTGCCTTTCTAGCTGGTAAATTTTTAGCCCTTATGTCTCCCTTGCTTGGCTGAAATTATTTATGTAGGATAAGGATGTTTTGTCATAATTCCATGTATTATTACCTACTAGTTGAAATTATGAATGTAGGATATATATGTTTTGTCCTAATGCCATGTATTATTACCTACTTGTTGAAATTATGAATGTAGGATATAGATGTTTTGTCCTAATGCCATGTGACCTAATCTTGATTATTATTATATTACTATTTCCTCACATGATTCTTATTTTTCCCTCTTGGATTTGGGCTCATTCTTAACCATTTTCTTTGTTTTGGATGAAATTCTACCTTTCATTGAGGGCTTGGTCACATTTTCATGGTTTGTGGGTTATCAGTCCAATTTCTATAACCTAGTCCAAGTCTATATTTTATTTCTTTCTTGGGCTATCCTATTGGCTTGTTAGAAACTCATGTGAAGTGGAAAAACTCTATATGAAGTGTCTATAGGTGAAGCCCAATGTATGGTTGGTGATGTTAAACTTAGGAATTCTAGGTCTTGAATTAGGAAAAATTACCCTAATCAAATCTTCTTGAAATTAGGGATGTTACATTTTCTATGTATACACATAAAGTGAAGAATTTCTAAGGATTATATTTCCTTAGATATCTAAAAATTGTCCAATAAATTTTATTTCCTTAACTAAATATTTTTGTACCTTTATATAATATAAGAAATGAAATTAGGGATGTTACATTTTTCTCCCCTTAAAAGAAATGTTTTCTTCAAAATTTTAGAAATTATCTAATAAAAACAATTACGAATATTTCTTCCTCATGACTTCTTCCAGCTCCCAAGTTGATTCTTCTAGAGTCAAACCTTCCTATAACACCTTAACCAGAGGAATGGTCTTATTCCTCAATTGCTTCACATCGGTGTCCAATATGGATGCCAGTACTAGCTGGTATGTCATATTCTCCTTTATTTGAATTGGTTCATCCTATATTACATGTGATGAATCTGAAAGATACTTTCGGAGCTGTGATACATGAAAAACACTATGTAGGTTGGACAAATTAGGTGGGAGGGCAACTTGATATGCTGACATCCACACTTTCTTCAAAATTTGGTAAGGTCCCAAAAATCGCGGACTTAGCTTTTTGGTCTTGAGAGACCTACCAACTCCAGTAGTCGGGAAAAGTTTCAAAAATACATGGTTTCCTTCCTCAAACTCCAGAGGTCTATGTGTCTTATCATAGTAACTCTTTTGCCGACTCTGAGCTATAAGTATTTTTTCTTATATCATCCTTATTTGTTCAATGGTTTGTTGAACTAAATTAGGACCCATCAAGTTCTTTTCTCCTACCTTAAACCAAAATAATGGAGATCGACACTTCCTACCATATAAAGCTTCGTAGGAGGCCATCTTAATACTAGAGTGATAGCTATTATTATAAGCAAACTCCACTAAAGGTAGGTACTTATCCTATCTTTTACCTTGCTCTATCACACAGGCCCTCAACATATCTTCTAGGGTTTGAATGGTCTGTTCTGTCTGCTCGTCAGTTTAAGGATGGTAGGCAATATTGAACCGCAACTGGGTTTCAACAGCTTCCTACAAGGCCTTCCAAAACCTCGACGTGAACCTCGGATCTCTATCAGAAACGATATTTAAGGGAATTCTATGTTGTCTAACTATTTCCTGAATGTACAACTGGACCAATTTGTCCAGTGAATAGTTAATTTTTATGGGCAAAAAGTGAGCAGATTTGGTTAATCTATCAATTATTACCCAAATAGAGTTATGTCTAATTGAAGTCTTAGGTAAGACCACCAAAAAGTCTATCAAAATACTGTCCCATTTCCATTTAGGGATCTCAAGAGGTTGTGGAAATCCTGCTGCCTTTTGATGCTATACCTTCACCTTCTGACAAATTAAACATTTCTCCATAAACTCAACAATGTCCCTAGCCACCAACACATTTTCTTTAAGTCTTGATACATTTTAATGGATCCAGGATGGATTGTGTACTTACCATGATGTGCTTCATGCAAGATCTTAGTCCTCAACTCTTGTTCTTGAGGGACACAAACACTTCCTTGATATATGATTACTCTATCTTCTAAGACAGAAAAATCATCTTGTTCTTTATGATCCTATAAGTATTGGTTGTGAGCTTGAACCTCTTTAATCTTGGATTTAAGATCACACTCTACACTCAACCCATTGATGATTAGCTTCTTTGGGGTAAGAGTAGTGACTAGCTTTAAATTTCAAAACTCCTCTAGCATCTGCATCTCATACACCATCATCTGACCCATGTGTAGAGATTTTCGACTTAAGGCATTAGCTACAATATTCGCCTTTCCTAGATGATGCTTTATCTCAAACTTGTAGTCATTGATAAATTCTTCACATCTTCGTTGCCTCATATTTAACTCCTTCTTATCAAAAAGGTACTTAAGACTCTTATGATCACAGTATACTTCAAATGTTGGCTCGTACAAATAGTGTCACCAAATCTTTAAGGCAAACACCACCGCTACCAATTCAAGATCATAGGTTGGATAATTTCCTTTATAGGGTCTTAGTTGCCTAGAGGTGTAAGCAATTACTCTCTTGTCTTGCATTAGCACACAACCTAGCCCTTTCTTTGAAGTGTCACTATACACTTTAAAATGTCTTGTGGAGTTTGGGATAATTAAAACAAGAGGA
Source organism: Gleditsia sinensis (assembly GCA_037074535.1). NCBI lineage: Eukaryota > Viridiplantae > Streptophyta > Magnoliopsida > Fabales > Fabaceae > Gleditsia > Gleditsia sinensis. The sequence goes on from CM073467.1 coordinate 38,795,768, forward strand.
GTGATCAATCTTGTCTTAAGCTCTTGAAAACTAGCTTCACATTGATTAGTCCATTTGAAAGGACTTCCCTTCCAGGTCAATTTAGTCCATGGCAAGGCTATACGAGAGAAGTTTTGTATAAACCTCCTGTAGTATCCTACCAAACCTAAGAAACTTTTGATTTCTGTAACCGTCTTCGGTCTTTCTCACTGAATCACTGCTTCTGTCTTGCTAGGGTCTACGACTACCCCTTTATTGGAAATGACATGTTCGATAAATTTTACCTCTAAAAGAAAAAATGCACACTATTCTAATTTGGCATACAACTTTTTCTCTTTCAGCACTTGCAGCACAATTTAGAGATGTTGTTCATGTTCTTTCTTACAATTAGAATATATACCAAAATTTCATCAATGAACATTACCACAAATTGATCTAGGGTCAAAAAATGTAATTCATGAAAATTGCATGTGCATTTGTCAACCCGAAAGGCATTACGAGAAACTCATAATGTCTATACCTAGTCTTGAAGGCTGTTTTTGGTACATCTTCCTCCTTGATTCTAATATGATGGTATCCCGACCTCAATTCAATTTTAGAAAAGATAGAGGCTCCCTTCAATTGATCTAATAAATCATCTATCCTAGGGAGATGGTACTTATTTTTGATAGTCACCTTATTCAGTTGTTTGTAATCTATGCATAGTCTCAGGCTCCCGTCTTTCTTTTTAACAAACAATACAGAAGATAACTCCTCGGTCTAATGAATTGCTTGTCTAATAATTCCTCCAACTATTTCTTGAGTTCTTGTAGTTCATTTGAGGCCATTCTATAAGGTGTAATAGAGATAGGCCTTGTTGTGGGTAGAAAATCAATAGAGAACTCTATCTCTCTCTTAAGAGGTAGGCCTAGAATATATGGTAGAAATACTTCAGGAAATTCATTAGCTATTGAAATTTAATTGAGCTTCAACTTAACTTCTAGGTTTGATAAACACAATAGAATGTAACCAAGTACTCCACTCTTCAACTCCCGATTAACTTGATTGGCATTAAACATCAATAACTGCGTCTCCTCTTCTAAAGTAAGGGGAAGAAATTGAATGGTCTTGTTGCAACAATTCAGTAAGACTCGATTTCTAAACATCCAGTCTAACCCTAGAATGACTTCAATACCTTTGAAAAGTAGAAAGACGAGGTCTACAGAAAAAGTTTTCTCCTGAATAGTGACTTGACAGTCTTTACATATAGAGGAAGTTAAGATGTTTTTCCCCGTCGGAGTTACTACTGATAGCTCATAGGGGATTTCAGAAAAAGGATACTAAAGCTCCCTAATACATTCTTCTGATATATATGAATGACTAGCACCATAGTCAAACAATGTAACATCCTTAATTTCGTTTCTTTTATTGATAAAGGTACATAAAAAATTTAATTAAGGAAATAAAATTTATTAGACAATATTTTAGATATCTAAGGAAATATAATCCTTAGAAATTCTTCACCTTAGGTATATGCAGAGAAAATGTTTCTAACATTAAGAGAACAAATAAAGAAGGAAAATCTAATAGGAAAGAAATTAGAAATAACATACTAAAGAGATGCAAAATTCTTGGATAAGGAAGATAAATTTTTAGAAACAAGTAAAGGTCTTAAAATTTCAAAGAACATTGAATTAGGGTAATTTTTCCTAATTCAAGAACTATAGTTACTAAGTTTAAAATCTTTACCCATACATTGGGCTTTTACCTATGGACACTTCATATAGAGTTTTTCCACTTCACATAATTTTCTAGCAAGCCCATTGGATAACCTAAACAAGAAATTAAACATAAACTTGGACTAGGATATAGTAATTTCACCAATAGCCCAAAAATTATGAAAATGTGACCAAGCCCACCAAGAAAGGAAGAATTTTATCCAAAGCAAAGAAAATGGGTAGGACAAGCCCATAATGGGTAAGAATAAGCCCAAATCCAAGAGGAAAAATAAAATAAAATAAATTAGATGATGATATAATAATAAGAATAAAGATTAGGTTACATGGCATTAAGACAAAAATTTAGCAAGTGGTGTGATTCTACATTCATCATTTAGGCAAGTGGCATGATAATACAAGGCTTTAGGACAAAAACATCTATATCCTTCACTCATAATTTTAGCAAGTGGTATGATAATACATGGTATTAGGACAAAACATTCATAGCCCACACAAATAATATCAACCAAATAATGGAGATTGAAGGGCTAGAAATTTGCCACTTAAAAAGGCAACCTATCATAATTGATTAAGACAAAAGAAAAATTAAATGAATCCCTAAATCAAAGGGACCTTGTCCCTTATCTTAAGAACATATCATCATAATTTTCAAAATACAAATCTCCTTTTCCTATGCATATCTTGACTAAGGAAGAGGAAGACAAGAACATAAGTTGTTTGTTTTCCAAAAATTCAACAAAGTGTATCTTAATTGTGATAAGGTAGATCCATGATCATGAAAGGTGAATTATTTGGTGGTCTATATAAGAGAACCCACCCTTACAACACTTTAATTTCGTCCAAGTGAGAAAGAGAGAGAAATAGAAGCAAGGTAGAGTGAGGAAAGGAGAGAAGAGAGAAGAAGAAAGGAAGGAAGAAGAAGGAGAAGTTTAGAAAGCTAAAGGTAAGTTTAACAATATTTCTTTTTGAAGAAAACTTTTGAAACTTATAATATTTGTATGAGATTTTGATCTTAGAACTTTTATGATTGGTCATGATGTTGCTATATCATGTTACATATTGATCTTGCATGTGATGTATGTTTGAATACTTAGGTTGGTGTAGATAGTTCTGCATGGTTATGGCTATGGGTGGCAGAATTTTAAGCTTCGGTATTTTAATTTCTGGGAACAATCTATAAGGAATTAAAATAAATGGTTAACATAAGAATTAAAGATAAATGTGTCATGGATTTTTAGCCACTGGAATCATTCCATTTGGAGTCCATATGAGGTAGCTATGGTCTGATTAGTAGTCAAAGGTCAGAAAATGAATCATCAGGGAAGAATATGTTAGGATAGCTTCGGTAATTTAATTTCTGGGAATTATTGGTAGGGAATTAAAATAAATGGTTAACATAAGAATTAAAGATAAATGTGTCATGGATTTTTAGCCACTGGAATCATTCCATTTGGAGTCCATATGAGGTAGCTATGGTCTGATTAGTAGTCAAAGGTCAGAAAATGAATCATTAGGGAAGAATATGTTAGGATAGCTTCGGTAATTTAATTTCTGGGAATTATTGGTAGGGAATTAAAATAAATGGTTAACATAAGAATTAAATATATGTATGTCATGGATTTTTAGCCACTGGAATCATTCAATTTGGAGTCCATATGAGGGAGATATGAGCCGATTAGTAGACAAAGGTCAGAAAATGGGTCATCAGGGAAAAATATGTTAGGATAGCTTCGGTATTTTAATTTCTGAGAAGTATCTGTAAGGAATTAAAATAAATTATTAACATAAGAATTAAAGATAAATGTGTCATGGATTTTTAGGCACTGGAATCATTCAATTTGAAGTCCATTTGAGGTAGATATAAGCTGATTAGTAAGCAGAGGTCAGAAAATGTTTGTTCAGAATATGTTATTAAAGCTTTAGTTTTTGAATTTCTGGAAAATATTCTGTAGGAAGTTAAAATCATACGCCAAGATAACAATTATAGATATAGGGCTCATGGATTTTTACCAACTGGAATAACTCAATTTGGAGTTCAAATTTGGGAGATATGGTCTAATTAGTCAGTAAAGGTCAGAACTTACACGAGAAGAAATAATCTGTACATTTAGGGAGTAATATCACCTTGATTTCTTAATATTTCGCTACAATGTTCAACATAATAGTTTTAGATAATTGTTTTATCTTGAAATTGACACTAAGATCACCTACATCAGAGTTAAATTGAGGGAGTTATGCTCTGATTAGTAAGAGAAGGTTAGATAGGATGAAAACCTGCATCAAGAAAATAAAGAAATAAAATTAGTATTTTAAAAAGAAGATGAATCTTAACAAATGACTAGTATAGCCATAGCCATTGCCATTGCATGAACTTACTACCATTTTAAGTGTGTAATTTTTAACATGGAATTTACCCTAGTACTCATATAAATTTACAAGAAGTTTTGAAAGTGCCGGTTTTATTTGAAAAATCTTAGTATGCTCCGTGGTTGCAGTATTTTCACATCAGAAAAGAATTATTCTAGTTACTGGAAAACAAAATTGTGATTTGTGAAAAGTGCATGTCTAAGGAAAGCTCTGGCAAGGAAAGACATGGTACTTAAGCGTGTCCATTAGTGACCCACCTCTCTTTCCTGGGAACTTTTCTGGTGCGCTGTTTACAGACTACAATTACTATCCAGTTACCAAGGTATTAGTATGGAATTTTGACATGGAAATGTTTTATAAAGTGATATTTTAAATGGTTATGTTCATGGCATGATTACCAATGATTTATGGTAATAGTTATATTTTGATGAACATACTTGTTATTGAAAGCATATTTTTGGCTATCATTGTGAAAAGAAAAGAAATGAGCATGGTCACATGGCAATCCGTGTGGTGCACCAGTAGGGGACGCCCTACCAACGGTTATGATCATGTTAATAAGAAAAGAAAGAGAAAGTGTGCCATGTCGGACGGAGCGAGATAAGCCCGTACCGAAAAGTAGAGAATACTCACCCTGACCGGGGTAGCTTGAAGTAAGAATAAGTGGATAGCCATCATATGAAACTCGAAAAATAGTTATTCATACCATACATGTCATAACTGTATAATTTTCATGTGCATGATAAAGTGCATTCATGTGACTTAAAGATATTTTCTGTAGTTTATACAGCTGAACATGACATGATGAACTATATTGATGGTAAATTATGATTTATTGTTGAACTTACTGGGATTTAATTCTCACTATATTTCCATATCATGTTCAGAATAATAAATATGCAGATATTCTCTATGACACTTATTATCTCTGTACGTTGGATCGAGGTGCCCTACCTTGGGCAACTTCCAGTTATTTCTGATGTAACTGTCGTAGATGTAACTGAGATTCCGGTGGACGTGCCACCCGAACCAGTGTCCCCGGAAGTAGTCGATATAGATGATTAGAACTAATATGTATCTTTGTACAAATGTTTGTAAAATAATGGTGTGTAGTTTGTAAAATAATAGTGTGTATGGAAACTCAGTATTGTATAAATTAAATAAATGTTATATTGAGTTAAGTTGTAACGAGGTAATAACTTCATGGTATTTTTTAAAAAAAAAAAATTTACATAAATGGAGTTGTTACATAATTGGTATCAGAGCAGGTCGATCCTAGATGGCCAGTAGTTGGATGGTTATCTGAATCGATCTTATACTGTCTTGAGTATGTTGTGGTTGTGCTGTGTAGGGGATCAGTGATTCATATAGGTAAGAAATTACTAGTGTTTCCTATCTATATGCCGAGGTGGTGTTATGACTGCTATTAAATATTTTTGAACTAACTATTGGGCTTGATCACCTCAATAGCAGCATAACTTTGTTTTGTACCATAGTAGGAAATGGCACCACCAAGGAGGAATCCAGCAACCAATGCAGAGGAAACCCTGCACAACCTGGCCACGGCAATTCGAGACCAAGTTATGACCACCAACCAAATTTTACAACATCTCCAGAATGCTAATAACACAAATGTTGAGATTGGTCCTAACAACCGGACGGCTGGAAAAGATAATGGCATATCCGAGTTCCTGAGGACTAGACCACCTTGTTTCCAAGGTGGTTATGACCCAACGATAGCCGAAAGGTGGATTAAGGAATTAGAGAAAATCTTTGAAGTGATGGGCTATACTGAAGAGCAGCAAATCATTTTTGCTGCATATATGTTAAAGGATGAAGCAGAATACTGGTGGCGTGGAGCTAGAGAACTTTTAGCTTATCAGGGAAGACAGATCACCTGGCAAGTGTTCAAGGACATTTTTTTTGAAAAGTACTTTCCAAGTACTGTACGGGCAGAGAAAGAGATCGAATTTCTCCAACTCAGGCAAGGAAGCATGACCGTGGACCAGTATATCGCAAGGTTCGAGGAGCTGTCTAAGTTCTCCTCTTATCTGCGATATAACCCAGATGAAGCATGGAAGGCGGTTAAGTTTGAAGCGGGACTAAACCCGGAGTTAAAGAATGCTGTTATAGCTATGGAGATCAGGGAGTTTGTACCTCTGATAAATAAATGCAGACTCCTGGAAAAGAGTTTAAGGGCAGTGGAGGACGAGAAGCAAAGGCGAAACCTATGGAAAAGGAAGAAAAATTTTCCCAACCCTAGAAAGAACGTGAGAAGAAGTGGATATGGAGCTGGTAAGAGGCCATTGATTGCGGGTCCTAGGCCTTTTCAACAAGACCTCGCCTCAGTCAAGTGCGCTAAATGCGGACGCATGCATGGTAACCGGCCATGCTACATGGGACAAGATGTCTGCTTCAATTGCGGACAGAAGGGACATTTTGCGAAAAACTGCCCACAGAATGTAGGAAAGCAGCCAGAACAGAGGCCTCAGGTGAAAGGAAGGGTTTTCACCCTGAGCGGCCAAGAGGCAGCTCAATCTTCTGAAATGATTCAAGGTACATGCTATATTTATGGATTTGCTCTTATGGTGTTATTTGACTCTGGTGCTAGTCATTCATTTATATCAGAGGAATGTATTAGGAAGTTTCAGTTCCCTATTTCTGAAACTCCCTATGAGCTATCTATAGTAACCCCTACAGGGGAACGGGTATTAACTTCCTCTGTATGTAAGGACTGTCAAGTCACCATCCAGGAGAAAACTTTTTCTGTAGACCTCGTCATTTTACCTTTAAGAGGTATTGAGGTCATTCTAGGGTTAGACTGGATGTCTAGGAATCGAGTCTTGTTGAATTGTTGTAACAAGACCGTTGAATTTCTACCTTCTACTCCGAAAGAGGAGGTCCAGTTATTGATGTTAAATGCCAATCAAGTTAATAGGGAGTTGAAGAATGGAGTACTTAGATACATTCTCTTGTATTTATCAAACCTAGAAGTCGAATCGAAGCTTGATGAACTTCCAATAGCCAACGAGTTTCCTGAGGTGTTTCCATCAGATATTCCAGGCTTACCTCCCAAGAGAGAGATAGAGTTCTCTATTGATCTCCTACCTGGGACAGGGCCTATCTCTATTGCACCATATCGAATGGCCTCGAAGGAACTACAAGAACTAAAGAAGCAATTGGAGGAACTATTAGACAAGCAATTCATTAGACCGAGTGTATCACCTTGGGGAGCTCCTGTATTGTTTGTTAAGAAGAAAGACGGGAGTTTGAGACTATGCATAGATTACAGACAGCTGAATAAGGTGACTATCAAAAATAAGTACCCTCTCCCTAGGATAGATGACTTATTGGATCAATTAAAGGGTGCCTCCATTTTTTCTAAAATTGACTTGCGGTCAGGATATCATCAGATTAGGATTAAGGAGGAGGACGTACCAAAAACTGCCTTCAGGACTAGGTATGGGCACTATGAGTTTCTCGTAATGCCCTTCGGGTTAACGAATGCACCTGCAATTTTCATGGATTACATGAATCGCATTTTTTGACCCTACCTAGATCAATTTGTTGTAGTGTTCATTGATGACATCTTGATATATTCTAAGAGTAAGAAAGAACATGAACAACATCTCCGAATCGTGCTGCAAGTGCTGAAAGAGAAAAAGTTATATGCTAAATTGGAGAAGTGTGAATTTTGGCTGTCAGAGGTGAAGTTTCTCGGACATGTCATCTCTAATAGAGGGGTAGCCGTAGATCCTAGCAAGACGGAAGCAGTGATTAAGTGGGAGACACCAAAGACGGTTACGGAAATCAGAAGTTTCCTTGGTTTGGCAGGATACTATAGGAGATTTATACAAAACTTTTCTCGTATAGCCTTGCCATTGACTAAATTGACCAGGAAGGGAAGTCCTTTCAAATGGACTGATCAATGTGATGCTAGTTTTCAGGAGCTGAAGACAAGACTGACCACTCCTCCTGTTTTAATTATTCCAGACCCCACAGGACATTTTGAAGTGTATAGTGATGCTTCAAAGAAAGGGCTAGGGTGTGTGTTAATGCAAGACAAGAGAGTAGTTGCTTACGCCTCTAGACAACTAAGACCCCACGAAGGAAACTATCCAACCCATGATCTTGAATTAGCGGCAGTAGTGTTTGCCTTAAAGATTTGGCGACACTATTTGTACGGGGCAACCTTTGAAGTATATTGTGATCATAAGAGTCTTAAATACCTCTTTGATCAGAAGGAGTTAAATATGAGGCAACGAAGATGGGTAGAATTCCTCAATGACTACAAGTTTGAGATAAAGTATCATCCCGGAAAGGCGAATGTTGTAGCAGATGCCTTGAGTCGAAAATCTCTGCATATGGGTCAGATGATGGTGTATGAGATGCAGATGCTAGAGGAGTTTCGAAATTTGAAGCTAGCCACTACTCTTACTCCAAAGAATCTAGTCATTAATGGTTTAAGTATAAGGTCTGACCTTAGAGCCCAGATCAAAGAAGCTCAAGCTCACGATCAATATTTACAAGATCATAAAGACCAAGGTAATTTTTCTGTAATGGAAGATGGAGCAATCATGTATCAGGGAAGGATTTGTGTCCCTCAAGAACAAGAGTTGAGGACTAAGATACTGAAGGAAGCGCATCAAAGTAAATACACAATCCATCCTGGATGCACTAAAATGTACCAGGATTTAAAAAGGATGTATTGGTGGCCAGGGATGAAAAATGACATTGCTGAGTTCGTGGCAAAATGTTTAACTTGTCAGAAGGTGAAAGTGGAACATCAAAAGCCAGCAGGATTTCTTCAACCTCTGGAGATTCCTGAATGGAAATGGGACAGTATTTCGATGGACTTTGTTGTAGGTTTACCTAAGACTTCAGTGGGACATGACTCTATCTGGGTAATAGTTGACAGATTAACCAAATCTGCTCACTTTTTGCCCATAAAAATTAACTTTTCACTAGATAAATTGGCCCAATTGTATGTTCAGGAAATAGTTAGACTTCATGGGATTCCCTTAAATATTGTTTCTGATAGAGATCCGAGGTTCACATCGAGGTTTTGGAAGGCGTTGCAAGAAGCTTTTGGAACCCAGTTGCGGTTCAGTACTGCCTATCATCCTCAAACTGATGGGCAGACTGAACGAACAATTCAAACCCTAGAAGATATGTTGAGGGCCTGTGTGATAGAGCAAGGTAAAGGATGGGATAAGTACCTACCTTTAGTAGAGTTTGCTTATAATAATAGCTATCACTCTAGCATTAAGATGGCCCCCTATGAAGCTTTATACGGTAGAAAGTGCCGATCTCCACTATGTTGGTTCGAGGTAGGAGAAAAGAACTTGTTAGGTCCTGATCTAGTTCAACAAACCACTGAACAAATCAGGATGATACGAAACAAAATACTTACAGCTCAGAGTCGGCAAAAGAGTTACTACGATAAGAGACATAGACCTCTAGAGTTTGAGGAAGGAGACCATGTATTTCTGAAACTTTCCCCGACTACTGGAGTTGGTAGGTCTCTCAAAACAAGAAAGCTAAGTCCGCGATTTTTAGGACCCTACCAAATTCTAAAGAAAGTTGGGACATAAGCATATCAAGTTGCTCTCCCACCTAATTTGTCCAACCTGCATAATGTTTTCCACGTATCACAGCTGCGGAAGTATCTTTCAGATTCATCACATATAATACTGGATGAACCAATCCAAATAAAGGAGAACATGACATACCAGCTAGTACCTGCATCCATATTGGACACTGACGTGAAGCAACTGAGAAATAAAACCATTCCCCTAGTTAAGGTGTTATGGGAAGGTTTGACTCCGGAAGAAGCAACTTGGGAGCTTGAAGAAGTCATGAGGAAGAAATATCTGCAATTATTCTTATAAGGTAATTTCTGAAATTTTGAGGACAAAATTTCTTTTAGGGGGAGAGAAATGTAACATCCTTAATTTCGTTTCTTTTATTGATAAAGGTACATAAAAAATTTAATTAAGGAAATAAAATTTATTAGACAATATTTTAGATATCTAAGGAAATATAATCCTTAGAAATTCTTCACCTTAGGTATATGCAGAGAAAATGTTTCTAACATTAAGAGAACAAATAAAGAAGGAAAATCTAATAGGAAAGAAATTAGAAATAACATACTAAAGAGATGCAAAATTCTTGGATAAGGAAGATAAATTTTTAGAAACAAGTAAAGGTCTTAAAATTTCAAAGAACATTGAATTAGGGTAATTTTTCCTAATTCAAGAACTATAGTTACTAAGTTTAAAATCTTTACCCATACATTGGGCTTTTACCTATGGACACTTCATATAGAGTTTTTCCACTTCACATAATTTTCTAGCAAGCCCATTGGATAACCTAAACAAGAAATTAAACATAGACTTGGACTAGGATATAGTAATTTCACCAATAGCCCAAAAATTATGAAAATGTGACCAAGCCCACCAAGAAAGGAAGAATTTTATCCAAAGCAAAGAAAATGGGTAGGACAAGCCCATAATGGGTAAGAATAAGCCCAAATCCAAGAGGAAAAATAAAATAAAATAAATTAGATGATGATATAATAATAAGAATAAAGATTAGGTTACATGGCATTAAGACAAAAATTTAGCAAGTGGTGTGATTCTACATTCATCATTTAGGCAAGTGGCATGATAATACAAGGCTTTAGGACAAAAACATCTATATCCTTCACTCATAATTTTAGCAAGTGGTATGATAATACATGGTATTAGGACAAAACATTCATAGCCCACACAAATAATATCAACCAAATAATGGAGATTGAAGGGCTAGAAATTTGCCACTTAAAAAGGCAACCTATCATAATTGATTAAGACAAAAGAAAAATTAAATGAATCCCTAAATCAAAGGGACCTTGTCCCTTATCTTAAGAACATATCATCATAATTTTCAAAATACAAATCTCCTTTTCCTATGCATATCTTGACTAAGGAAGAGGAAGACAAGAACATAAGTTGTTTGTTTTCCAAAAATTCAACAAACTGTATCTTAATTGTGATAAGGTAGATCCATGATCATGAAAGGTGAATTATTTGGTGGTCTATATAAGAGAACCCACCCTTACAACACTTTAATTTCGTCCAAGTGAGAAAGAGAGAGAAATAGAAGCAAGGTAGAGTGAGGAAAGGAGAGAAGAGAGAAGAAGAAAGGAAGGAAGAAGAAGGAGAAGTTTAGAAAGCTAAAGGTAAGTTTAACAATATTTCTTTTTGAAGAAAACTTTTGAAACTTATAATATTTGTATGAGATTTTGATCTTAGAACTTTTATGATTGGTCATGATGTTGCTATATCATGTTACATATTGATCTTGCATGTGATGTATGTTTGAATACTTAGGTTGGTGTAGATAGTTCTGCATGGTTATGGCTATGGGTGGCAGAATTTTAAGCTTCGGTATTTTAATTTCTGGGAACAATCTATAAGGAATTAAAATAAATGGTTAACATACGAATTAAAGATAAATGTGTCATGGATTTTTAGCCACTGGAATCATTCCATTTGGAGTCCATATGAGGTAGCTATGGTCTGATTAGTAGTCAAAGGTCAGAAAATGAATCATCAGGGAAGAATATGTTAGGATAGCTTCGGTAATTTAATTTCTGGGACTTATTGGTAGGGAATTAAAATAAATGGTTAACATAAGAATTAAAGATAAATGTGTCATGGATTTGTAGCCACTGGAATCATTCCATTTGGAGTCCATATGAGGTAGCTATGGTCTGATTAGTAGTCAAAGGTCAGAAAATGAATCATTAGGGAAGAATATGTTAGGATAGCTTCGGTAATTTAATTTCTGGGAATTATTGGTAGGGAATTAAAATAAATGGTTAACATAAGAATTAAATATATGTATGTCATGGATTTTTAGCCACTGGAATCATTCAATTTGGAGTCCATATGAGGGAGATATGAGCCGATTAGTAGACAAAGGTCAGAAAATGGGTCATCAGGGAAAAATATGTTAGGATAGCTTCGGTATTTTAATTTCTGAGAAGTATCTGTAAGGAATTAAAATAAATTATTAACATAAGAATTAAAGATAAATGTGTCATGGATTTTTAGGCACTGGAATCATTCCATTTGAAGTCCATTTGAGGTAGATATAAGCTAATTAGTAAGCAGAGGTCAGAAAATGTTTGTTCAGAATATGTTATTAAAGCTTTAGTTTTTGAATTTCTGGAAAATATTCTGTAGGAAGTTAAAATCGTACGCCAAGATAACAATTATAGATATAGGGCTCATGGATTTTTATCAACTGGAATAACTCAATTTGGAGTTCAAATTTGGGAGATATGGTCTAATTAGTCAGTAAAGGTCAGAACTTACACGAGAAGAAATAATCTGTACATTTAGGGAGTAATATCACCTTGATTTCTTAATATTTCGCTACAATGTTCAACATAATAGTTTTAGATAATTGTTTTATCTTGAAATTGACACTAAGATCACCTACATCAGAGTTAAATTGAGGGAGTTATGCTCTGATTAGTAAGAGAAGGTTAGATAGGATGAAAACCTGCATCAAGAAAATAAAGAAATAAAATTAGTATTTTAAAAAGAAGATGAATCTTAACAAATGACTAGTATAGCCATAGCCATTGCCATTGCATGAACTTACTACCATTTTAAGTGTGTAATTTTTAACATGGAATTTACCCTAGTACTCATATAAATTTACAAGAAGTTTTGAAAGTGCCGGTTTTATTTGAAAAATCTTAGTATGCTCCGTGGTTGCAGTATTTTCACATCAGAAAAGAATTATTCTAGTTACTGGAAAACAAAATTGTGATTTGTGAAAAGTGCATGTCTAAGGAAAGCTCTGGCAAGGAAAGACATGGTACTTAAGCGTGTCCATTAGTGACCCACCTCTCTTTCCTGGGAACTTTTCTGGTGCGCTGTTTACAGACTACAATTATTATCCAGTTACCAAGGTATTAGTATGGAATTTTGACATGGAAATGTTTTATAAAGTGATATTTTAAATGGTTATGTTCATGGCATGATTACCAATGATTTATGGTAATAGTTATATTTTGATGAACATACTTGTTATTGAAAGCATATTTTTGGCTATCATTGTGAAAAGAAAAGAAATGAGCACGGTCACATGGCAATCCGTGTGGTGCACCAGTAGGGGACGCCCTACCAACGGTTATGATCATGTTAATAAGAAAAGAAAGAGAAAGTGTGCCATGTCGGACGGAGCGAGATAAGCCCGTACCGAAAAGTAGAGAATACTCACCCTGACCGGGGTAGCTTGAAGTAAGAATAAGTGGATAGCCATCATATGAAACTCGAAAAATAGTTATTCATACCATACATGTCATAACTGTATAATTTTCATGTGCATGATAAAGTGCATTCATGTGACTTAAAGATATTTTCTGTAGTTTATACAGCTGAACATGACATGATGAACTATATTGATGGTAAATTATGATTTATTGTTGAACTTACTGGGATTTAATTCTCACTATATTTCCATATCATGTTCAGAATAATAAATATGCAGATATTCTCTATGACACTTATTATCTCTGTACGTTGGATCGAGGTGCCCTACCTTGGGCAACTTCCAGTTATTTCTGATGTAACTGTCGTAGATGTAACTGAGATTCCGGTGGACGTGCCACCCGAACCAGTGTCCCCGGAAGTAGTCGATATAGATGATTAGAACTAATATGTATCTTTGTACAAATGTTTGTAAAATAATGGTGTGTAGTTTGTAAAATAATAGTGTGTATGGAAACTCAGTATTGTATAAATTAAATAAATGTTATATTGAGTTAAGTTGTAACGAGGTAATAACTTCATGGTATTTTTTTAAAAAAAAAATTTACATAAATGGAGTTGTTACAAACAACACCATAAGAGAAAATCTATAGGTATAACATGGACCTTGAATCATTTCAGAGGATTGAGCTGCCTCTGTTCCGGCTGCTTCCCCACATTTTGTGGGTAGTTCTTTGCAAAATGACCCTTTTATTCACAATTAAAGCAAACATTTGATCCCATATAGCATGGCCAGTTACCATGTATACATCCGCACTTAGTACACCTGATTGTGGAAAAGTTCTGTTGGAAGGGTAGGGGACTTGCAGTTATTGGCCTCTTACCAGTACCCTGTCCTTTTCCTCTCTGACATTTCTTCCAGAATTTTATGGGTCGTTCTTTCTTTTCTAGAAGTTCCATCTTTGTTTTTCATCCTTCACTGCCCTTAAGCTCTTTTCCATAAGTCTACATTTATTTATCAGAGGTCAAAACTCTATGATCTTCTTAGCTACAATAACATTCCTTATCTCTGGATTCAATCCCGCTTCAAACTTAACAACCATCCATGCTTTATCGGGGTTAAATCGCAGGTAAGAGGAAAAATTTGACAACTCCTCGAAACTTGTGATGTACTGGTCTATGGTCATGCTGCCCTACCTGAGTTAGAGAAATTTGATCTTCTTCTCTACCAGCACAGTACTTGGGCAATACTTTTCCAAAAAGGTTTCTTTGAATACCCGCCAGGTGATCTGCCTTCCCTGGTGAGCTAAAAGTACTCTAGCTCCACGCCACTAGCATTCTGCTTTATCTTTCAGCATATATGTAGTAAAGATAACTTGCTGCTCCTCAGTACAACCCATCACTTCAAAGATTTTCTCCAGTTCCCTGGTGCCGCACTGTCGCAGGTGCACCCAAATTAATACCTTACCTCCAAACTAACCTGTAGTAGTGGGAGTAAGGGTCGATCCCATAGAGACTGGAATTACCTTATGTGATTAAAAGGGGGGAATTGATAATCACAAATTAAGTAAAGTAAACAATAATGAAAATAATTAAGAGAAAGAGATTAATGATAAAGACGTTGGTTTCGGTTGGTATCCACCGTCAAGGGATTACATTGATCATCGACAATATAATCAATCTGCAAATGAATATCTACCATTGGGGTTTTAACCCCGTTTCTCCTTAAGCCTAGCAAATTAATAACAATCACACTAATTAAACCCTAATCAACAAGCCTTCTTTTAACACATTGGTAAAACATGACTTGTTAACCGCATGAAGAACGAGAGAAACTGACAGAGCTAAACAAATATAAACACATCGGCTATATCTAATTTAGTCAATCATTCATCATAGGTTCAATGATTTATAATCCAAAACCCTCAAACCTATTTGCCTAATGAATCGCAGAATTAAAGACTTTGTTCAAAACACAATTCAGCGATAGATTAAAATAGACGAAATACTAGTAGGCCTCCTAGCAATCATATGAATAATCATTAAGAATAAGAACAGATGAACAATCAATATTCAAAACAAATTGAAATAATAACATCAGATTCACATCTCACAATGTATAAAAATCCCTTGAGGTTTCACCTCACCTCAACCAACTGAAAGAACTAGCCACGCAGAGCCATAAGAAACTCTAAAGAAGAATTGAAGAATGTAGATGAAGAATTAGATTCAGAATTTGATCCTTTCTCTGGTTACTTTCCTCCCTTTTATAGACTTTCCTCCTCCTAATCAAAGTCAGAAAGAGATTTAGGTCAAATTCCCATCCATCCCACTTCAATTTGGGCAAAAATGACCTAAAATCGCGAAATCAGCAAGTCCTGTACGGCGGGCGGGCGCCGCGGCGCTACGAAGATCTTGCCATGGGGCGCCGTGGCATGCTGGGCTGAGCGCCACGGCGGTCTGCGTCGAAAGGGCTTAGGCACCGCGGCGCTCCATCCTGGGTAACTCCGCGCCGCGGCGCTCCAGATTGCCTTATCGTGGCGCCGCGGCACCCAGAATCTTCTAGCTTTTGCTGAAGTACCAAACATGAAAGTTGTAGCTCTATGTGTCTTCTTTCCATAGCCACTAGAATCACCTCGATCGGAGTTCAAATGAGCAAGATATGCCTCATTAGTGATGAAAGGTCAGAAATCAACATTTTTCATGATTTTCTCTCTATTTTTCTCTTCTTTTCTTCTTTATTATTCCTAAAACACAAAACACAAAAATCAACCAAGTCATATCTATTTTCTACTAAAATTAAATGAAAAGCAACTTAAAACATGTCAAAAACATGCTTATTTTATAGCATGTCAAATACCCCCACACTTACTCTTTTGCTTGTCCTCAAGCAAACATTGATTCATGTAAACAGAATTCAATATATGAAATGAGTGAATGGCTTACCAATATTCTGCCTCATAATGAAAATTGTATGCTCTTGAAGAAATTTTAGAAAATTTTCATGACCATGTGCAACATTTAATTCAAATGCAATTTATAATTTTATTCCCTAAAATCCATAGTGTGTGTGTGTCTTTGGATAATTTAATTTTCTTTTACCTAAATGAGCTTATATATCTCAAGAATTATAGCATGGCTCTCTATTTAAAATTTCCATAGGCTTATTTTTCATACTACTCTCCACTAATGTAGGCTAAAACTACTTCTTAGGATCAAAAGGACTTAACTCAGCTTGTAATGTGACTAGGCTATGGGATGAGATATAAGATATAATTTAAAGCTCAATCTCCCAACATCACATGATTAACTCTGATCTATTTGAGCTCATTCTCAAGATTGGAGAGTTTTTTCCCCCACACTTATTTCTTTGCTTTTCTGCATTCTACTTTTCATTGATTCTCTATTTCTTCTTTTTCAATCACTGGATAGACTTTCAATAGTCTTTTGAGAATACATATATATATATATATATATATATATATATATATATATATATATATATATATATTCTTTCTTTCTTTCTTTCTTTTGTCCTTGCTCCACCCTTCCACCCTTTCATTAATGCAGATCTATAAAACAAATATTCAGAAAATAATCATGGAGTGAGTGAATCAAGTAGAAAAAATAAAGGTATTAATCACAAAAATTTAGTCTTGGCTGTTTTGTGGGTATAGAATAAAATTTTAATTAAGCTCAAAATAGAGGTTCTAAAGATATTCACTTGTTTGGGTTAAGCTTGAAAGGCTCAATCTCTTAAAAAAAATGCCTAAATCATCTCCTAATTGTTAGTATTAGCCTAGGATTTCGCCTCAAGTAGCATTTAAATAAGTTCTAGAAATTTAAAAGATATCATAAAATATTTTTGAGTTATATAATCTTTTTCTAAGTAAAAGACAAATTAAATATCTAAAATTACTGTGCAAAAGAATTTTAGGATTTTTAGAAAATAGGTAATCATAAATTGAAAAGAAATTAAAATTACACATAATTATGACTTTCCTACGTCTCCCAAGAGCTATAAGCAATTTAAACAGTTATATCATTGGCTATTGGTTCAGCTATCACAAACTCATAAATTGAAATTTTGTTCATATGCTCACCTCATGACAGGATTAAAAGTGCACATATCATAAAATTATAATTATGCATCAAAGTAGGAAAGTGCACAAGTGTATGATTTATTATACAGTCATCCAGCTGAATCATAAAGTGACCCCCCACACTTAAAAACATACATTATCCCCAATGTAAGATATAACAGAGAATATAAAAAGGACAAGTAATAACATAAGGAGGGGTTCAGTGAAACTTACCTGATTAGTGATCACCATCCATCTCATCATGCTTAGGTGCAGGCCTAAAGGGTGGTTCAGGAGGTGCCGGGAAAGCAATCAGGAGGTTCAGGGCATGAGCTAACTGGCTAAAACATGCATGATGATGCTGTGCAATAGAGTGCTGGTAGAGGACCAGATCGTTCATTTGATGGCTCAGACACTCTGTGCGCTCCCATAAATCTTCAATGGTATGCTGGGATGGTGGTGGAGCTGAGCTGCTGCCCAGTTCCTCTGTAGGTACTGGTTGAATCCCTAGCTCCTCCTCTGCTGCTTCTTTATGGCCTTTGTATTTTTGTATATCTGCATAGGGAATAGGTCTCATTGGGTGAATGAAAGCCTCAGTGGAATCCTAGCTTACTCCTGCCTTCTGACATAGACCAGTAATTAAACTAGGGGCAAAGAGGGATCCGCCTCTAGCACTAATACAGTTGAGCATCTGTCTACGAATAATCTTGCCTACATCAATAGAAAGGCCCTTTAGTATTGCATAAAGCAAAATGGTCCTATCCCTCCTGACTTGACTTATGTTGAAGCTGGGCATGAATCTTGCTGACACGAAATAGTGTCATGCTTTAGCCACTTTATTCATATCAGCTCTAGCAAGGTATCACGGATGGCCATTGTTGTCCAATTTTCAGGAGGCCCCCTATAACATAGAGTGCATATAACATCTTCAAAGTCAATGTAGGATTGAAGAAGCGTCGTATATCCATCATCCTCAATATCAGGTAGTGAATAGAATTCATTAATGGCGTGCGGAGTGAATGGCACCATCTTGCCTCTAACCCATGCTTTATGACGTTCGTGAACTATGGCATTGGAGTAGAACTCCTGTACCACGGGAATAACTCCTGGTTCTGGGTTCCTGCAGAAAATCTCCCAATGCCTATGAAGGATATTGTCTCTGTGAGGTAGCCCTTCGGTAATAATAAATCCACGTTCTGGAACTATAGGCTTATGTACCACCACTTTGATGTGGTGTTGATAATCCTCTTCAGTCACAAAAGCCACGGTATCGAATGCTGGAGGGTCCTCAGCTCTGTTCTTCCTCTTTGAGATGCCTAATTTGGAAGTTTTTGGGGCCATTGCACTTGGCAAACTCACTGGGGCGTTTTATCAAACACCTAGTGTGCACTCTTGAAAAATTGAGAGAATGGATGGTAGATTGGTAGCTTGAAGTCACAATGCAGTGAAAACCAGTAGCAATGAAGTATAGAGATCAACTTCAGCAGGATAAACAAAGTAAATCGTACCCAATTTATCGTGATTTGTGGCTGGAAAGTGTGAGATCAAAATTTCTTGAGAACCCTTGAAAATTGGCGTGGAATCCAGCTCAAATGCTGAAAAGAAGTGTATAATCCTGCAAAAGAAGATGCATAATCATGTAATGTTAGCAAGATACGTAATGGGAGGTGAGTATGGTTGATTCAAGGCCAGAAATTGGATTTAGAGGGGAAAAGCAAGCAAAAATGGAGGGGGAAGGCAAGAGGGCTTGCGACCCTCTTACAGAGAGCACCGCGGCGCTCGCCCAGTCTGGGCGACGAGCGCCGCGGCGCATGTGTGCGTCCGCAGTTCTAAAATTTTTTTTTATAAAGAAAAATTAAACTATGAAAAGAAAAATTAAGAAGAAGAAGAATGGATGTTGGGTTGCCTCCCAACCAGCGCCTCTGTTTTACGTCATTGGCTCGACATAGATCCAAAAAAATATCAATGAGGGTCTTGAAAAGTTATCCATTATGCTTCCTCTTGCTGAAATCCTTCATAGTAAGGTTTAAGCCTATGCCCGTTGACTTTGAAGCTATGCTGGTTATCCATGCTCTTTATTTCAACTACACCATGATGGAAAATATCAGTAACAATAAATGGTCCCTCCCATCTAGAACGAAATTTACCTGGAAACGATCGGAGCCTAGAATTGTAGAGGAGAACTTTTTGTCCTTTGCTAAACTCCTTACGTGAAATCATACGATCGTGTAGGAGTTTAGTTTTGACCTTATAAATATTTGTGTTTTCGTAGGCCTCGTTTCTAATTTCCTCTAATTCCTGAAGTTGTAATTTCCTGCATTCTCCACTTTCTTCCACATTCATGTTAAATTTCTTTATAGCCCAAAATGCTTTATGTTCCAATTCAACTAGAAGATGATAAGTTTTACCAAATACTAACCTATATAGGGACATACCAATTGGGGTCTTATATGCTGTTCTGTATGCCCAGAGAGCATCATCTAATCTGAGACTCCAATCCCTGCGGTTGGGATTTATTGTCTTATTAATGATATTTTTGATTTCTCTGTTGGATACCTCAGCTTGCCCATTGGTCTAGGGGTGATATGCAGTTGACAATTTTTGAGTGACATTATATTTCTTTAATAAGGCTTCAATAGTCCTATTGCAAAAATGTGTTCCCCTGTCACTTATCAAAGCTCTTGGAATCCCAAATCTTGAAAAGATATGGGATTTAATGAAATCTGCAACCACTTTAGAATCATCAGTCCTAGTGGGTTTAGCTTCTACCCACTTTGAGACATAATCCACAGCCAACAAAATATAATTATATCCAGCTGATAAAGGAAAAGGTCCCATGAAATCGATGCCCCAAACATCAAAAATTTCACAAAACAATATTGGTGTTTGAGGCATCTCATTTTTCCTGGACATATTACCTATTTTTTGACAGTTTGTACATGACTTACAAAAATGGTATGAATCTCTGAATATGGTAGGCCAGTAAAAACCGTAATCTAAAACTTTCTTTGCTGTCCTTTTTGCTCCAAAATGTCCACCACATGCATAAGAATGGCATAAGGTTAGAATGGATAAAACTTCAGAATTAGGAATACACCTTCTTATAATTTGATCTGAGCATTGCTTCCAAAGGTAAGGATCGTCCCATATGTAGTATTTGGCATCACTCATGATCCTATTTTTAGCTACCCTGGTCAAAAGAGGAGGTAACTGATTAGTAGCCAGATAATTTACAATGTTTACATACCATGGCATATGAATTGAAATTGAAAATAAATTTTCATCTGGGAATAATTCTTCAATTTTCAATTTTTCTTCCACATGTGTCAGGCGGCTTAGGTGATCTGCTACACTGTTTTCAGACCCTTTCTTGTCTCTAATCTCTAAATCAAATTCTGTAAGCAGTAGCACCTATCTGATTATCCTAGGTTTAGCCTCCTTTTTCATCACCAAATACCTCAAAGCTGCATGATCAGTAAAGACAATAATTTTAGTGCATATTAAATATGATCTAAATTTTTCTAATGCAAAGACTACAACTAAGAGTTCTTTTTCAATGGTGGTATAGTTCTTCTGGGCATCATTCAGTATTATGGAGGCATAATATATCACATGGGATGTGTTTCCAATCCTTTGGCCTAGTACTGCTCCAACTGCATGGTCACTGGCATCACACATAATTTCAAAAGGGATGTTCCAATCTGGTGCTTGGATGATGGGAGCTGAAATCAAGGACTCTTTTAATTTGTCAAAAGCTTCCCTACATTCTCCATCAAATTCAAAAGAGATATCCTTCTGAAGCAATTTGCACATAGGTGCTGCTTTCTTAGAAAAGTCCTTTATGAATCTCCTATAAAAACCTGCATGGCCAAGAAAAGAACGAACTTCCCGCACACAAGTGGGATAAGGTAGAGTTTGTATAATATCAATCTTTGCTTTATCTACCTCTATTCCTCTTTTTGAGACAACATGGCCTAAAACTATACCTTGTTCAACCATAAAATGACACTTTTCAGAATTTAAAACAAGGTTAGTTTCTTGACATCTTTTCAAAATGAGTGAAAGGTTATGCAAACAATCATCGAATGAATTCCCATAAACTGAAAAATCATCCATAAATACCTCAATAAATTTTTCAAGGTAATCTGAGAATATGCTAACCGTATATACACCTTTGAAAAGTGGCAGGGGCATTACAAAGCCCAAATGGCATGCGCCTATATGCGAATGTCCCAAATGGACAAGTAAAGGTTGTCTTTTCCTGGTCTTCAAAAGCAATTGCAATCTGGAATAGCCTGAATAACCATTAAGAAAACAGTAGTAAGGTTTATCAGGTAATCTTTCAAGCATTTGATCAATAAAAGGTAAAGGAAAATGATCTTTTCGGGTTACAGAATTTAATTTTCTATAATCTATACAAACCCTCTACCCATTTTGAATCCGGGTGGGTACCAATTCCTCATTTTGATTTTTCACCACAGTTATTCCTGTTTTCTTGGGAACCACTTTCACTAGGCTAACCCAATGACTATATGAAATAGGGTATATTACCCCAACCTCCAACAATTTAAGAATTTCTTTCTTCACTACATCCATCATAGGTGGATTTAGCCTTCTTTAGGGCTGTCTAGATGGTTTAGCTCCTTCTTCCATCAATATTCTCTGCATACATGTAGAATGGCTTATTCCCTTAAGATCAGCTATGGTCCAACATATTGCAGTTTTGTGTTCTTTAAGAACTTGGATAAGTTTTGCCTCTTGATCATTTTCAAGCTTGTTGGAGATAATAACAGGAAGTGTTTCTCCTTCTCCCAAGAATACATATTTGAGGTGATCAGGGAGTGGCTTCAGTTCAGGAGTAGGAGCCTGCACCACAGAAGGTAGAAGAGAAGTATCAGAAATTGGTAATTCTATATAAGAAACATTACCTGTCGGTGGTTCTTCTGAAAAACCATTTAGTGCAGCCAGTTCCTCTTTTGTTTCTTCATCTAATTCTATCTTACCATCATCCTCTTCTATGGATTTGCTCACAATCACATCCAATTTATCCTGTCCATCTAATTCAAATACATCATGTGCTAGGGAATCAAAGATATCTATAGAATAAACAAGAATATCATCACCTGGATGTTTCATGGCTTCATACATATTAAAATTTATTACGTCACCATCAAATTCCATAGTGAGTGTGCCATTGTGAACATCTATCTTGGTTTTTGAGGTTTTCAAAAATGGTCTCCATAATAATATTGGGGATGTAAAATCCCCATTTTCCATGTCTAGTACATAAAAGTCTGCAGGGAAAACCAAATCATCTACCTGTACCAAAACATCCTCAATTACTCCCTTAAGATATGCAGTGGACCTGTCAGCTAATTGAATAACCACATTAGTAGAGTTCAATGGTCCTAATTTCAAAGAAGCATATATAGAATATGGCATGACATTTATGGAAGCTCCTAAATCCAACATAGCTTTTTCAACATGAGTATCCCCAATTTTACATGGAATAGTAAACATACCTAGATCCTTGGATTTAGTGGGGAGTTTTGTTTGTATCATGGCAGATACGTTTTGACTCATTTGAACCTTTTCAAACCCCTTCAATTTTTACTTTCTTTTTTGAGTGCATAATTCTTTCAAGAGCTTTGCATATCTTGGTACCTGCTTAATAGCATTTAGGAGCGGATTATTAACTTCACATTTTCTAAAGATATCATACAATTCAGAAGTTTTCTCATTTAGCCTATTCTCTTTAAAAGCTTCTGGAAAAGGAGGCACTACTTCATAATTTAAATTAGAAGGAGACTTACCTGTAGGTGCTTCATTCTCCTTAATTGATTTTTTAGTTTTCTTAGGAGAAGATGGTGCTGGTGGACTTTCAATCTCCTTACCACTCCTTAAAAAAATTGCACTAGCATTCTCTCTAGGGTTCACCATAGTTTTTGAAGGTAACTTACCTGAGTTTTGAGCATCCAATCGACTCACTGTGGTTGCTAATTGACCTACTTGAGTTGTCAGGTTCTGAATGCTAGCTCTCGTCTCTTGCTGAAATTGATGAGAGTTATGTACAAGAGTTTTCACAATGTCTTCCAACAGATTACTTACCTATTGATCCTGGGGTGCATTCTGTCTAGGATAATAGGCTTGCTAATTTTGTTAAAAAATTTGTCCTGCAGGCCTATTTTGTGTACTCCCATATCTGAAATTGGGATGATCCTTCCATCCAGGATTGTATGTATTGGCATATGGATCATACCTTTTTGGTTGGCTAGGAAAACCTCCTACGACATTCGCTTGTTCTGTGGATTCCTCTTGAAGTGTAGGACACATGTCAGTTGGGTGCCCTGTGGCTGAACATATTCCACATACTTTAACTTGTTGTAGTGTACCTGTAGCCATTTGGTGCACAAGAGAAGTAAGTTCAGATATTTGATTCTGAAGAGAAGTAATACTTACCTCCTGGGCATGTCTAATAGGAGGATCATGCCTAACGCCAAATTGTTGTGAATTGACAGCCATATTTGATATCAGGATTCTGGCTGCCTCAGGAGTTTTATCTACTAGTGCTCCTCCACTAGCTGCATCTATCATGCTCCTATCTCCCTGCAAAAGACCTTCATAAAAATATTGGATTAGTAGTTGATCACTAATCTGATGATGTGGGCAGCTTGCACAAAGTTTCTTAAACCTCTCCCAATATTCATAAAGCGTTTCACCATGCAATTGTCTAATGCTGCATATTTCTTTCCTAATAGTAGCGGCTCTAGATGCAGGAAAATAACGTTCTAAAAACATTCTCTTCATCTCATTCCAAGTAGTGATAGTACCAGAAGGCAAATAATACAACCAATCCTTGGCTGAATCTTTTAAGGAAAAAGGAAAAGCCCTGAGTTTTATTTGTTCCCCAGTTACTCCAGGGGGCTTCATACTGGTACATACTACATGGAACTCCTTCAGATGTTTATGCGGGTCTTCACCTGCAAGACCATGAAAACTTGGTAAGAGATGAATTAATCCAGATTTCAACTCAAAATTAACATTGTCATCAAGATTAGGAAAAGTAATGCATAAGGGTTACTGATGCAAATCAGGAGCGGCAAGCTCCTTCAGAGTGGGGTGTTTAACCATGATCACTTCCTCCTTCTCCTGATCAACGTCTTCTTGAATTTCTCTTCTGTGGCTGTATACAGATTTTCCAATATCTAGATTGAACTGTAAATCTCGAGAATTAGAAGAACGAGTTACAGGCATAAATAAATAAAAATCACAAAAAGTAATGACGCAGTCCCCGACAACGGCACCAAAATTTGCTGTTGCACTGTCGCAGGTGCACCCAAATTAATACCTTACCTCAAAACTAATCTGTAGTAGTGGGAGTAAGGGTCGATCCTACAGAGACTGGAATTACCTTATGTGATTGAAAGGGGGGAATTGATAATCTCAAATTAAGTAAAGTAAACAATAATGAAAATAATTAAGAGAAAGAGATTAATGATAAAGACGTTGATTTCGGTTGGTATCCACCGTCAAGGGATTACATTGATCATCGACAACACAATCAATCTGCAAATGAATATCTACCATTGGGGTTTTAACCCCGTTTCTCCTTAAGCCTAGCAAATTTATAACAATCGCACTAATTAAACCCTAATCAACAAGCCATCTTTTAACACATCGGTAAAACATGACTTGTTAACCGCATGAAGAACAAGAGAAACAGATAGAGCTAAACAAATATAAACACATTGGCTATATCTAATTTAGTCAATCATTCATCATAGGTTCAATGATTTATAATCCGAAACCCTCAAACCTATTTACCTCACGAATCGCAGAATTAAAGACTTTGTTCAAAACACAATTCAGCAATAGATTAAAACAGACGAAATACTAGTAGGCCTCCTAGCAATCATATGAATAATCATTAAGAATAAGAATAGATGAAAAATCAATATTCAAAACAAATTGAAATAATAACATCAGATCCACATCTCACAATGTATAAAAATCCCTTGAGGTTTCAACTCACCTCAACCAACTAAAAGAACTAGCCACGCAGGGCCATAAGAAACTCTAAAGAAGAATTGAAGAATGTAGATGAAGAATTAGATTCAGAATTCGATCCTTTCTCTGGTTGCTTTCCTCCCTTTTTATAGACTTTCCTCCTCCTAATCGAAGTTAGAAAGAGATTTAGGTCAAATTCACGTCCATCCCACTTCAATTTGGGCGAAAACGACCTAAAATTGCGAAATCAGCAAGTCCTGTACGGCGGGCGGGCGCTGCGGTGCTTAAGTACAGCGCCACGGCGCTACGAAGATCCTGCCACGGGGTGTCGCGGTGTGCTGGGTTGAGCGCCGTGGCGGTCTGCGTCGAAGGGGCTTAGGCGCCGCGGCGCTCCATCCTGGGTAACTCCGCGCCGTGGCGCTCTGGATTGCCTTATCGTGGCACCGCGACAATCCCTTGTGAGCGCCACGGCGCCCAGAATCTTTTGGATTTTTCCAAAGTGCCAAACCCGAAAGTTATAGCTCTATGTTTCGTGTTTCCATAGAATCACCTCAATCGAAGTTCCAATGAGCGAGATATGCCTCCATTAGTGATGAAAGGTCAGAAATCAGCATTTTTCATGATTTTCTCTCTATTTTTCTCTTCTTTTCTTCTTTATTATTCCTAAAACAGAAAACACAACACTCAATCAATTCATATCTATTTTCTACTAAAATTAAATAAAAAGCAACTTAAAACATGTCAAAAACATGCTTATTTTATAGCATGTCATTCCCTTATCCTCCTTTCAGCTACAATCGGGTCAAAATTGCCTTGAAAATGTGGTCTAGTCCTTAGGAACTTGGATATCCCGTTATCATTCCCTGCCATCCAGTTATTAGCACCATTCTCACCATTCTGGTTATTAGTATTCTAAAGGTATTGTAGAAATTGGTTGGTGGTCGTGACTTTGTCTCGAATTGAAGTGGCAAGGTTGTGTAGGGTTTCCTCTGCATTGTTTGCTAGATTCCTCCTTGGTGATGACATTTCCTACCATGGCAAAAACAAAGTTATGTTGCTATTAAGGTGATCAAGCCTAATAGTTAGTTTTAAAAATATTTAATAGCAGTCATAACACCACCTCGGCATATAGATAGGAAACATTAGTAATTTCTTAACTATATGAAATCATTGATCCCCTACATTGCACAACCACAATATACTCAAAACACTATAAGATTGATTCAGATAACCTTCCACCCACTGGCCATCTAAGATCGACCTACTCTGATACCAATTAAGTAACAACTCCAATTTTTTACATATATACAAATATATATATTTTTAAAATCCCATGAAGTCATTTCCTCTTTACTTCTAACTATTTAACTAATAATAACATTCAAGTAAATTAACCAAGCATAATTGAGGTTTATGGTATACCATTAACACTGATACAATTCTAGTTCGCATACACATCATTAATTAACAACATCCATACACAAATCAAACACATATATGTTTACATCTTATTCATCCATATTGACCAGTTCTAGGGATACAGGTGCAGATGATTGCACCTTCACCGGGATCTTGGCCAACACAACCCAACATATGCTAAAAGCCGGTCATAGAGAATATCTGCATATCTAGTCCTCTGAACATGATATGGAAATATAGTGAGAATTAAATCCTAGTATGTTCAACAATAAATCATAATTATCATCAATATAAATTATCATGTCATGTTCATCTGTATAAGTTACAGCAAATAACTTAGGTCACATGAATGCACTTTATCTATGGACATGAAAATCATACAATAATGACATGTTTGGCATGAATAAACTATTTTCAGAATATCATATAATGGCTATCAACTTATTTTCATATCAAGCTATCCCGGTTAGGGTGAGTACTTTTTACTCTCTAGTATGGGATTTTCTCGCTTCGTCTGACATGGCACACTTTCTCTTTCTTTTCTCATTAACATAATCATAGCTGTGAGTAGGGCATCCCTTACTGGTGCACCACACAGACCACCATGTGACCGTGCTCGTCTCTTTTCTTTTCTTTTCTTTTCTTTTCACGTTAGTAGTGAAAAATATGATTTCAATAACAAGTATGTTCATTATACTCACATGCCATAATTTATTATTAAAGCATAATCACTAAAAAAATCATTAGTAAAATGAAATTATGTCATGATCATAACCATTTTTGAATATCACTTTATAAAATATTTCGATGTCAAAATTACACAATTAAAATGGTAAGGAGTTCATACAATGGCAATGGCTAGGGCATACACTAGTTATTTATTATTTTCGTTCATAAGATTCTTCTTCTTTTTTAAGTATTATTTTCATCTTTTCAATTTCTTTATGCTTGGCCTCTAGTTACTTTCATGTTACTTATATCATTTCTAACACATGTTCTCACAAATTTTATAGGGCATTCTTCTCCAATTTGGTTTCTATTATTACCTTATAGTTAATGAGGTTCATTTCGGGTAGAAAAATGTTAAAAATAAGCTTTACAACCTCCCAACATGGCCTAGTCATGTTCTAAGACATAGCCATGCTTGAAAATACTTCAAACATACTCAAAAAAGCCCTAAACACGGCCTACTAGTACTGAAGCAACCATATCTCCCTCATACAAACTTTACTTAAGGTCATTCTAAAGCCTATAAAAAGATAAGCTAATTATATGCAACTTTCATGTTTGTCATGTCTTCAGATTCCTTACAAATTATTCCCAGAAAATCAAAAACAGAAACATTTACATTTACCACCCTGGATTATAGACTGATTCTGACTTCTACCCATTAATCAACCATATCTCCCTCATATGGACTCCAAATTAAGTAATTTCAGAGCCTAATTGTAACAACTCCATTTATGTAAATGTAACAATTTTTTTTTATATTTGTAAAATTCCATGAAGTTATTACTACTTTAATTCTAACCACTTAACTTGTAATAATAATCACTTTAACCAAGCATAACTGTTATTAACAGTGATACAATACTGAGTTTCCATACACACTATTATTTTACAAACTACACACCATTATTTTACAAACATTTGTACAAAGATACATATTAGCTCTAATCATCTATGTCGACTACTTCCGGGGACACTGGTGCGGGTGGCACGTCCACCGGAATCTCAGTCACATCTACGACAGATACATCTGAAATAACTGGAAGTTGCCCAAGGTAGGGCACCTCGATCCAACGTATAGAAATAATAAGTGTCATAGAGAAAATCTGCATATTTATTCTTCTGAATATGATATGGAAATATAGTGAGAATTAAATCTCAGTAAGTTCAACAATAAATCATATTTTACCATCAATACAGTTCATCATGTCATGTTCAGCTGTATAAACTACAGAAAATATCTTTGGTCACATGAATGCATTATATCTATGCACATAAGAATCATACAATAATGATATGTATGACATGATTAACTATTTTCAGAATATCATATGATGGCTATTAACTTATTCTCATTTCAAGTTACCCCGGTCAAGGTGAGTATCTTCTACTCTCCGGTACGGGCTTTTCTCGCTTTGTCCGACATGGCCCACTTTCTCTTTCTTTTCTCATTAACATGATCATAACCGTTGGTAGGGCGTCCCCTACAGTGCACCACATGGATTTCCATGTGACCGTGCTCATTTCTTTTCTTTTCACAATGATAGCCAAAAATATGCTTTCAATAACAAGTATGTTTATCAAAATATATCTATTACCATAAATCATTGGTAATCATGCCATAACCATTTCAAATATCACTTTATAAAATATTTCCATGTCAGAATTTCACACTTAAGATGGTAAGAAGTTCATACAATGGCAATGGCTATGGCATATACTAGTCATTTATTATTTTCATTTATGCTTGGCCTTTAGTAATTTTCTTCTTATTTATATCATTTCCAACACATGTTCTTACAAATTTATAGAGCATTGTTCTCCAATTTGATTTCTACTATTACCCTATAGTTAAAGAAGTTCATTTAGGGTAGACAAATGTTGAAAATAGGCTTAACCAGCTTCCAACACGGTCTGTCCATGTTCCAGGACACAGCCATGCTTTAAAAATACTTCAAATGTACTCAAAAATAGCCCCTAACATGGCTAGCTCGTGCTTGAAGCACCCAGAACACGGCCTGGTCGTGCTCTGTGACCTTTGCTCACTAATCATAGCATAACGCCCTCATTTTAACTCTGATTGAGGTGATCTTGGTGTCTATGGAAAGCTAAGACAATTATCTAAAACTATAATATTAATATATCAGAAAAATAGTAATAACTCTTGGTGTTATTACTCCCTTAAATTCAATATTATTTCTTCTCGGGTAGGTTCTAACCTTTACTTACTAATCTGACTATATCTCCCACATACGAATTCCAAATTAAGTGATTCCAGTGGCTAAAAATCCATGACACATAAATATATAATTCATATGTTAACTATTTATTTTAATTCCTTATAGAAGT
Source organism: Gleditsia sinensis (assembly GCA_037074535.1). Lineage (NCBI taxonomy): Eukaryota > Viridiplantae > Streptophyta > Magnoliopsida > Fabales > Fabaceae > Gleditsia > Gleditsia sinensis. The sequence goes on from CM073467.1 coordinate 38,825,687, forward strand.
CTCCTAGAATTTAAAACACCGAAGCTATCCTAACATATTCTTCCCTGATTAACCATTTTCTGATCTTTGTTTACTAAGCGGAACATATCTACCTCATATGAACTCTAAATTGAATGATTCCAATGGCTAAACGTCTGTGACACACATAGCTATAATTCTTATGTTAACCATTTATTTTAATTCCATACAAATAATTCTCAGAAATTAAAATACAGAAACTATCCTAACATATTCTTCCCTGATGAATTATTTTCTGACCTTTGACTACTAATCAGACCATATCTACCTCATATGGACTCCAAATTGAATGATTCCAGTGGCTAACAATCCGTGATACATATATATTTAATTCTTATGTTAACCATTTATTTTAATTCCTTATAGATTGTTCCCAGAAATTTAAAACACCGAAGCTTAAAATTCTGCCAACCATAGCCATACCCATGCAGAACTATCTACACCAACCTAAGTATTCAAACATACATCACATGCAAGATCAATATGTAACATGATATAGCAACATCCATGACCAATCATCAAAGTTCTAAGATCAAAATCTCATGTAAATATTATAAGTTTCAAAAGTTTTCTTCAAAAAGAAATATTGTTAAACTTACCTAAGAATCTCCCTAGCTTACTTAGTGAATTGGTTTTCTTGTTTCCTCTTGAAAGAAGTAGCAAGATTCCTTCCTTCCCTTAGCTTTTCTAACAGCTTAGGTAAGAGAAGGAGGGTGAATTTTTGAACCTCAAGGATGAAGAAGAAAAATGGACTCAAGTGGAGATTAAGGTAACTTACCTTGAGTACTTAGCCTTCTAAACTTCTCATTCTTCTTCCTTCCTTTCTTCTCCTCTCTTTCTCTCCTTTCCTCACTCTACCTTGCTTCTATTTCTCTCTCTTCCTCACTTGGACGAAATTAAAATGTTGTAGGGGTGGGTTTTGCTTATATAGACCACCAAATAATACACATTTCATGATCATGGGTCTACCTTATCACAATTAGGATACACTTTGTTGAATTTTTGAAAAAAAAAACAACTTATGTTCTTGTCTTCCTCTTCCTTAGTCAAGATATGCATAGGAAAAGGATATTTGTATTTTGAAAATTATGATGATATGTTCTTAAGATAAGGGACAAGGTCCCTTTGATTTAGGGATTCATTTCCATTTTCTTTTGTCTTAAACAAGTATGATAGGTTTGCCTTTTTAGGTGGCAAATTTCTAGCCCTTGAATCTCCATTATTTGGTTGATATTATTTGTGTGGGATATGAATGTTTTGTCCTAATGCCATGTATTATCATACCACTTGCTAAAATTATGAGTGTAGGATATAGATGTTTTTGTCCTAAAGCCTTGTATTATCATGCCACTTGCCAAAATGATGAATGTAGAATCACACCACTTGCTAAATTTTTGTCTTAATGCCATGTAACCTAATCTTTATTATTATTACATTATTATATCATCACCTAATTTATTTTATTTTATTTTTCCTCTTGGATTTGGGATATTCCTACCCATTATGGGCTTATTCCTACCCATTTTCTTTGCTTTGGATAAAATTCTACCTTTCTTGGAGGGCTTGGTCACATTTTCATATTTTTTGGGCTATTGGTCCAATTACTATATTATAGTCCAAGTCTATATTTTATTTCTTGCTTAGGTTATCCAATGGACTTGCTAGAAACTTATGTGAAGTGGAAAAACTCTATATAAAGTGTCCATAGGTAAAAGCCCAATGTATGGGTAAAGATTTTAAACTTAGTAACTCTAGTTCTTGAATTAGGAAAAATTACCCTAATCCAATGTTCTTGAAAATTTAACACCTTTACTTGTTTCTAAAAATTTATCTTCCTTATCCAAGAATTTTGCATCTCTTTAGTATGTTCTTTCTAATTTTTTTCCTATTAGGTTTTCCCTCTTTATTTGTTCTTTTAATGTTAGAAACATTTTCTATGCATATACATAAGGTGAAGAATTTTTAAGGATTATATTTCCTTAGATATCTAAAATATTGTCTAATAAACTTTATTTCCTTAATTATCAATAAAAGAAACGAAATTAGGGATGTTACACCAATGATCCGTGAGACATATATATAGATTTATCATGTTAACAATTTTTTTAATTCCCTATAGAGTTTTCACACAAATTCAAACATAGAAGCTTACCTACAAGATTCTACCCTAGTTAACTAATTTTTGACCACTACTTATTAATTCAACTATATCTCCCTCATATGGATTCAAATTTGATTTATTCTAGTGGCTAACCATTCATGAGACATATATCTATATTTTTCATGCTAATCATTTCTTTTAATTCCCTACATATTTTTTTTCCAAAAATTCAAACACAAAAACATACCTAATAGATTCTTCCCCAATTAACCATTTTCTGACTAGTGCTTACTAATCGGAAAATATCTCCCTCATCTGGACACCACATTAAGTGAATTTTGTGGCTAAAAACTTGTGAGACATATATCTACATTTTTCATGTTAACCATTTCTTTTAATTCCTAACTGATAATTCCTAGAATTTCAAAAATATAAGCTTCTTTGGTTACTTCGAAATCCAGTTTCCTAACCAAATGTTTCCTAAGGTTTTAGTTCATCATTTTATTACGTCCTCTTCCATTTTTTTCTTAATTTACATCTAATCATCTTCCATAAATTTTTCACCACATTCAAATATACAAAATAGCAACATAAAAATCCTGAAATTTTGCCACCCATAGCCATACCTATGCAGAGCTTTTCACACCAACCAAAATGTTCAAAACATCCATTAGATGCAAGATAACATGTAACATGATATAGCAACATCCATAACCAATCATCAAAGTAACAAATATTATAAATTTCATCAAAGTTCTAAGATCAAAATCCCATATAAATGTTACAACTTTCAATGCTTTTCTTCAAAAAGAGATATTGTTAAACCTACCTAAAGATCTCCCTAACTCACTTAGTGAATTCTTTTTCTTGTTTCCTCTTGAAGGAATTAGCAAGATTCCTCCCTTCCCTTAGCTTTTCTAGAAGCTTAAATAAGAGAAGGAGTGTGAGTTTTGAACCCTAAGGATGAATAGAAAAGATGGATTCAAGTAAAGATTAAGTTAACTTACCTTGAGTACTTAGTCCTCTAGACTTCTCCTTCCTCTCTTCTCCTCTATTTCTCTCCTTTTCTCAATCTACCTTGCCTATGTTTTTCCTTTCCATCACTTGGATGAAATTATAATGTTATTATAAGGGTGGGTTTTGCTTAAATAAAATATCAAGTAGTTCACCTTTCATAATCATGGGTCTACCTAATCACAATTAGGATTCACTTAGTTGTTTTTTAGGGAAAGACAACTCATGTTCTTATCTTCCTCTTCCTTAGTAAAGATATGCATAGCAAAAGGAGATTTGTATTTTGAAAATTATGATAAAATGTTCTTAAGACAAGGGACAAGGTCCTTTGATTAGGGATTTATTTCCTTTTTCTTTTGTCTTAAGCAAGTATGATAGGTTTGCCTTTCTAGGTGGCAAATTTCCAGCCCTTGAGTCTCCCTTGCTTGGCTGAAATTATTAGTGTAGGATAAGGATGTTTTGTCATAATAACATGTATTATTACCTACTTGTTGAAATTATGAATGTAGGATATAGATGTTTTGTCCTAATTCCTTGTGACCTATTCTTGATTATTCTTACATTACTATTTCCTCACATGATTCTTACCCATTTTCTTTTCTTAGGCTGAAATTCTTCCTTTCATGGAAGGCTTGGTCACATTTTCATGGTTTGTGGGCTATTGGTCCAATTTCTATATACTAGTCCAAGTCTATGTTTTATTTCTTTCTTAGGCTATCCTATTGGCTAGCTAGAAACTCATGTGAAATGGAAAAACTCTATATGAAGTGTCCATAGGTGAAAGCCCAATGTATGGGTGGAGATGTTAAACTTAGGAACTTTAGCTTTTAAATTAGGAAAAATTAACATAATCCAATCTTCTTGAAATTTTAAGACCTTGACTTACTTCCTAAAAATTTATCTTCCTTAACCAAGAATTTCACCTCTCTTTAGTATGTTATTTCAAATTTTTTTTCCTATTAGGTTTTTATCTTTTTACTTATTCCCTTAATGTTAGAAACATTTTCTCTGCATACACATAAGGTGAAGAATTTCTAAGGATTATATTTTCTTAGGTATCTAAAAATTGTCTAATAAATTTTATTTCCTTAACTAAATATTTATATACCTTTATTAATACAAGAAATAAAATTAGGGATGTTACAAGAAAACTTAGAGAAAGAGAAAAGATGTGAAAAAAGAGAAAAAAAGGAGAAAATGGAGAACCAATCACAGGTGAAAATCTTATAGACAAAAGGGTATTTCGGTCCTTTTGTCCATCACTATGGCATTGCACCTCAACTTCACCTACTACCACAGTGATGGAGCTCCTGTGTTACTGTAACTACAATCTATACTTCTATTGTTGCGGTCCTAAACGGTTAGTACTGTAATGCTACCCCTATTGATGTGTTTTTAAAGTAAATCCTTAAAAAAATTTAAGTTCTCCATTTAGTTTGGTCCCTTTCCTATCTTGAACTCAAACCAAAATGAAAAATCCTATATATTTAGCTATAAGGACAATTTCCTGAATCCAATAGTCACAAAACTAGGGCTAGAATCAGGTTATCCTTTTTCACTTTCTTAAGGCACCTCTAGAAACTTTTGAATGTTAGTTTTACTTACTCTTTTGATCTTATCTTCTTTCATTTGACAACACAAGCAAATAGTCTATTAGATAAAATGAAGAGAGCTCGTTATGGGAGCTCTTTGCTAATCTAGGCCTTAACTTCTAATTTAGCTATTTCACTTCCCTACTATTGTTCAAAACTAGCACTAATGAGTGTCTTAGTAAAGTGTGACCAAAGGAAAGGAACTCCTGTATAAAGGACATTATTTTTACTTGCTAAGAGAAGAAAGGATGGCTTATAGAAAGTGAAATCCATTAGGCGAACCTATGCTCTATAAAACATACATCATTAGGCCTCAAGACTAGCTAAAAGAAGCTGTCTATGGGTCTTAAGTACTTTAAAGAAAGCCAAATTCATTACCTCTCTAGCTATCACTAATAATTCTTTATGCAGAAACAAAGGTTTTTGTCATAAATAAGCTTAGCCTTGTAGTCTAAAAGACTTTTTTTCTTACTCACCGCCTACTTTTTTTTCTTTTTTTGTCTTTTTTAAAAGAGACAACATTACGATATCTACAATTGGATATGTAAGCACACTCTGCTCCACTAGAAATAGAGGTTTCAAACTAAACTCCAATTCTATTCACTTTGTTGTGATATGCTTCCTTGAATGAGAACCTATCTATGGATATTGGCTTAGATAGGTCCTTAAGAAAGAGGTTTTTTCCTAGTTATACTACTTTGAACTAGTAAATATGCATTTTAAGAGGTCCATTCCAACTATCTTGCACCACTTTTCCTATTTCTCATATTAGCTACATAGGCTAAAAGTAAGCTGTGGACTTTTTGTCCAAATGACACTTAAATGCCTTAAGTGGTTACCTGAATAATACATAGCCCTCTCTTATCAACATACAATAAAAAACGAAGATTATCTGGGCATCTTAGAGAGTCCTATCAATCCCAGCCAATCCTTATGGAGAAGACAACTTTTAGCAAAAATTACAAGGTATGACCTCTCTTACTGGTTGGTTGCAAAAATGTATCCTTTTATGGTCAAGGTATTTATAGGCCCTGTTTCGCTTCATCTAAGCTAATTTGAATCAAAAGTTATCTAGGAGAAAGGTAAAGAGGTTATGGCTTTGTACTATATTTAAGGTTAGGTGTGGGAAAGAGGAAGAGTTTGATAAACCCTCATATCCATTAATTAATAATAAGAGGAGTCATTGCCAATCCTAAGTTGACTCTTAATATTTTTCAAAGAATTATACAATTCAAAATGAGCAAACAAGCTAAGATCATTAGGATTATGAATGGGTGAGGCTGGCACATACCCACACCAAACTGTACTTCCAATGCCCTAGCAAACCGAAATCAAGAAATGCATATGCCATCCATCATAATAAGTAATTACCTCTACCAAAATATTAGAATACTTCCTATTGGTTACCAAACTACATAAACATACTTCTAAACTACTAAAGGTTAACAATGATTTGACTTTTAAAGGTATACAATTGTAAGATAAACCAAGAGAATTGCTCAAACAAGACAACCTATCAAAGGTTTTAGCTAACTTCAATTCATGTTGTAAGAACTGAGACTAACCCAAATCAAAATGGAAACACAACCCCATAATAATGTCAAATGACTAGAAAGATGATGAATCTATAAAATGGCAATGAAGATTTATAAAAGATGTCATAATTTCTTAATAATTGACAGATTCAAAAGAGAATTTTAACAACTACATAAGAAACGATGAATAGTATAATGATAACCATAAGACAAAGGCTGCACTAGACTTGTGGATAAAGATAAAGATGAAGAATCACTTATCTTGTCCTTTAAAGATGAAGAATTGTCTATCTTGTCCTCTAAAGAAAGCTCTTTAAAGTTCTTACATAAAGGAAAAATTTGTAGATTCTCAATACCTTTCAAAAATTTATACCATGATGATTTATTAATAATAAACATTCTTGATTTACATAATCTCTCCTATAACTCGTACAACAGTGAGGGAGAAATGACCTGGATCATTCCACCCACTAACCCCTTGGTCGAACATTTGATCTTTATAAGATCTACAATCTCTAACAAGAGATAAGTTTAGAGTATTTCCTATCATGACCCCCTTATTGGGATATGTGACTGGCATGACATAAGGGGCAGTCTCTTAAATAGTAAACCTAAAATAAAGACTATTAGAAAAATATTAGTATTCATCTTGAATAACATATCTCACCTCACATTATAATCTCATTAACTTTTCAAAAATGTAACATAGATAAGCATGCTTAAATATAAAAATATGCAACTTCTTTACTAATACAAATATCATAATTGTAATAACATTCATATATGAAGAACAATAGGGGTGGGGATCCTACCCATGACCATTGGAGCACTACCTAGTAGATATAGCCTACTGTAACTGTAACATCCCATAATTTTAATTTTTAAATAATAATGTTTTGTTATAAACAAATATATTTTTATTTGTTTAAAAATGACTATGTTCGGTTAAAAGTAAGTCTATTTTTAAGTAATATAATTATTGTTTTGCTTGAAATAATTATATTGGTCTTTAATAAAATTTTGTTGTATTTTTAGAAATATTATTTCTTTTAATATGTATAAAGATATTTATTTTGAGATTTGTTTTATTACGATTTTAATCAAGAAAAATCATGATTTAAGAATTTAACTAAAGGTTTATGAGAATGTAAATTTTTAGAAATTTTTAGGATATTTTAGGATAAAAAATGGAATTTATATGAATTTATGTAAAAGAAAATCCTATTATTCAATTATTAAATAATTACTATTATTATAAATAAATAAAAAATAAATATAAGGGGAGGGGGAGACGGCAAAACCAAACGTAAAATTCTGAAAAAAAAAAAGTTGGATGAATAGTGAGTAAATAGTAACCTTCAACTTTCTCTCTAGATTTGGAGTGCTTATTGGCTTCGAATCTCAAAAATAAAGGTGCTACTGGATTTAGGATGAAGAATACTATGATTTTGACCGATCAAATTTTTAAATCAGCCGTTGAATCACCGTAGATCTGAAGTAGAAAATCTCAAAAAAAGGTAAATTCTAAAACTCTTACTTATAGACCTCTAATTGAAATTCTGATATCGTAGATAGATTCAGGAGTGAGATAAACCTTAGGATATGAAATTTTTCAACTATTTGACAACTTTTTGTTCGTCGTTAATAGTGTTTTCCGAGGGGTGAATAGTGTTTTTTGCGCGGTGAATAGTGACCAAGCTCCCGGAGTCATTTTCTAAGTCTTTGGACCCTCTAGACACATTTTTGAGGTCTAATTGGTCAAATTCGGCTTGAAAAAGTACATTTTAGGACTGTCCAATTAGGAGCCCTACCCTATAAGTAAATAATTCTTTTTATGACTTGTCTCATGCTCTTCTTGAACTATAAATGTATTAGTGTTTCTGTTTATAAATTATTTATACTATTATAAGATTATTAAATGTGTTAAAATATCTGTTATATTTACAGACTGCCACATAGTTCAACAAGAGTATGGTTTTAGAAATGGATTTTAGAACTCATTGAATATGTGGTTCTAAATGTATTTATCATTATTTGATAAAGTGAATATTATGTGCACGATGCATTGATTTGTAAAGCTATATACTTGTGAAAATGATGCATGTCATATTATAAATGAGATTGAATGGCAAGCGTAAAGCTCATGGCGAGTTGTTTGATAAATGACAAGCATAAAGCTCATAGCGAGTTGCATGATAATTTTACATGTATATATTTGTATTGATGAATATCGGCTAGTTGTATGCCTTGTGACGGTACCGAATAGGGGACGCCTTATTAGCCTGAGTGAGCCGGGGAAGGGCCGCTCCAATCGGGTGACAGTGGTAATGTGAGTGGGCAGGAGGGTGATGTACTCACATTCCCTGATCACTTATTGTGACTAGAGTCGAGGTCACTATACGTATAGCAAATGAGTTATATTTTCATTGCATTGACCAGATTGCCGAGTGAGGCAGGTGTATTAAAAGTAATGATTTTACCTTCAAATCATAATATTTTACTATAGCTTATACAACTGAGCATAACAACATTTGTTTAATGATCATAACATGGTGCAAATGGTTTTGGATATCTGAATATCCTTTGATTTGAGAATATTTGGAATACGGGTCCCATATGAATGTACTTCTGAACTGTATTTTCTATGTGACACATTTTAAAATATAAGTACATCCATATGCTGACCTAAGAGGTCATAGGAGGAATTATTTGCTCACTGAGTTGTCAAACTTACTACACGATATTTCCATATTTTTTAGATAAGAATATCAGAGTCTGATTCAACAAATAGATGATATATTCTCTGGATGAGTCTACGTTGCTTCCAAGACTCACGGTCTTTGAATTATATTGTGTTTGTATTCTAGAGTGTGCTCTAAATGCTACAGGCAGGATCCCCGTTTCTTCTGTACTTTGATGTTTATAAACTTGGTCTGTATATTGTGTATACATGAGAGATCCTATATGTATCTGTTCCCATGTTAAAGAATTGAATTATGTATCTTTATGGAAAATATCTGATTGCGAAAATAATAATAATTGTAGGAAAAAAAATTTTATTTTACGTAACGTAAATTGGGGGCGTTACGAGTTGGTATTAGAGCATTAGGTTTCCCTGTGGCTAATAGAGTAAAGAATTCTGTAATAGGACTTTGAGTATGGATATGTAACTGCAGACATATTTATACTCACGGTGCTATTGTGGAATTCTATAGGGTGTCATCATTTTCTTCCTTCTAACTCTTTTTCTTAGATATACGAGGTTTAAACATCTATGCGTATGTCATAAATGGTACCTTTTGTGTGTGGACTACTAGTTCAGCTTTTGAACTTGTTTTAACAAAAAGTGATAAAGAGAACCCTTTTGGAAAATTAGCTGAAAATAAGAAAATTCTATCCGAACACAAAGGGAATGGCTTGTTTGGATGTCAAGAAGGTTTGAATTGATTGTTTGATTTGCTTATGTGAAACAATATGATGAATGGCTAATATAATATTGATGGTCAGTTATGATGTGATCGAGATTGTTAACTCCAAGATAATGATTTGAAATAAAGTGAGTGTTTTGGAAATATATATAATTTTTTTTCAGATGGATGAGTTGGAATCTATATATATAAATGGATTTGGTAAGTTGTGGGTTGGATTGAATTTGAGAGCGGAGAATCTATGAAGATAATATTTTCAACGATATATTTTGTTGATATAAGAAATTCGAAGACATTTTGGTTTTCAATAATACTATGTATAAGCATTATGATAAATGAAGGTTTACCCATGGAAATTTAAAATTTAAGGTATGCAAAATGGGAAATTCATGTGAAGGGCTCTTGGATAGACATAAGTTTTCTATGATTGATTGTTAAGATATTGCATAAGCATGTTAAAGAATAAAGTCACACTAGGTTGAACTTGTTTAATTGTTTTGAAGTGCGATCTAATTGATACAGTATGAAGATGTCATCAATAACAAAAAATGTTAGTAAAGGAGTTGCAAGTAGTGAGCAATCATGGAAGCAAGTACCCAGTAATTTAATTTCACCTTTAGCGACCATAAGTTATTACAAAAAAAAGGGGGTGCTAAGGATATTTGGCAGTGGTGAGAGATGTTGATATAAAGTATACTAATGTAGATTGATAAAGGGGAATTTTGAGTGCTTATTGGTCATATTTTGTCCCCTTATTCATAGTAATTTGTGGATATTTCTATGATTTTGGCTATACTTTATTCTGGGTACTGTTGTGGTTCATTTTGTGATTACTGGAGAGCAAAAGAAGCCAAGAAGCAAGGAAAAGCAGTCATGGAAAGACCCTAAAAGACCTGGGATATGCTGAGGAGGAAGCAAGGAGACTGCACATCAAAAATCATGGAGAAAGGAACACCATAACATGCAGCACGGCCTGGCCGTGCTTGGTGGCCTCCAACACAGCCAGGCCGTGTTCTGTGTAGATGATGCAGCACTTCCCCTTTTTCCAGCCCGAAGCACAGCCGTGCTTCGGGGTCCGTACACTTCGTCTTTTTTAGGGTTTTGGCCACCCAAACTGATATGGAGGCTTGGGGATGCGCAGCTAAAAGGGGGAACCGAAAAAGACATGAGAGAAACACTTTTTAGCCTTAGGAAACATATTTAGATTAGGTTTTTACATAGTTCTTAGAGAGAATTGATGTTCTAGAGTAGATTTTACTGCTTTGAAATTGTAATTTAGCTACATTCATCTACACATCAGGTTCTATCTTTCTACTTCTACTTTTATCTCTCTACTTCTACTTCTACTTCTTCTTACTTCTGATTTGTATTGAACTACTATGAATTACTCAATGAATGTGAATTTGATTCCCGTTTTTATTATGTGTGAGTAAATTCTATCTAGGGTTTCGGTAAACCCAATTGTGATACAATGATACTATGCCTATAATTTGAATTATGGAACCCTAATTGTAATTGGGACTAGATTGGTTTGGATTGACTATTGTATGCTTGAATTAGTTGATAGAATTCCTGATCACCAATCTATCACGTATTAGGTATTTAATCGATGAACTGAAAGGTGAAGATTAAAACCGGAATCCAATAGTTAATTAGGGTTGTCTTAATCACGAAAGTAGTGTAAGATACCCTAGGCTTGAATCAATTAATGGGAATGAGAAAACCGATTAGTTGCATTCTATGGTTAGCATAAAGCTTAATGGACCTAGGTTGAGCTAAGAACCACGAAAGTAGGTAATTTGATTAACCTAGGTACAATTGGTAATGCTTGTAAGAGATTGCTAATTAATTTAGGCTAAACCATCCCCAATAATCTAGACAATTGCAATTAGGGGTAAATAATAGTTGTTGAGTATCACAAGCGTGGTGAACTCTAACCCTAGGCTTAGCTTAATTGGTTACTTCGACTTGTTTAATTGCGATATTTGCCCATAAAATTATATCGATTTAGATAGCACTTTTTGTGAGATTCTGGTAATTGGCATTGTTCTTTGTGGGACACGACCCGTACTTGCCAGACTAGCTACAACTACGCCGTGCACTTGCTGTATTTAGATAAATTCACCTAACAAGTTTTTGGCGCCGTTGCCGGGGAACAAAGCCAATATTAGATATTTTACAAAATAGCTAGACTATATCAATTTCTGTTTATTTTTCTTTTTTAATTTTTTCTGCACAATTTTCTTTTGCTGATTTTGCTTCTTTTCTTCCTTCAGAGGTGTTTTTCTCTTTTATGCGAAGAGCGCGTAATAGCGTTGCTGAATTTGACCCTGAAATTGAACGCACTCTGCAAAGGTTAAGAAGAAGACAGCAGGAAGAGAATTTAGCAGCTACAATGGTGGAAAGAGATAACAGGTCACTCAAGGACTTCACTGCCCCAAACACACATGGCCTGAACCCCAGCATAGTCAGGCCAGTGGTATAAGCAAATAACTTTGAGCTGAAGCCATCTCTCTTGCAGATGGTTCAGCAGAACCAGTTTGGAGGGTCGCCTACTGAAGACCCTAACCTCTATCTCTCTGTATTCTTAGAGTACTGTGACACCCTGAAGTTGAATGGTGTCTCATCAGATGCAATCAGGTTAAGGTTGTTCCCTTTCTCATTGAGGGATAAAGCACGTGCATGGTTGCACTCTCTCCCATTGGGGTCCATTACCACTTGGCAGCAGCTTTCTCAAGCTTTCCTAGCCAAGTACTTCCCTCCGAGTAAGACGGCTCATCTGAGGAACCAGATTACTACATTTTCTCAAAAGGATGGAGAATCCTTATATGAAGCCTGGGACAGATTCAAGGAGCTCCTCAGGGTATGCCCACATCATGGGCTGGAAAAATGGTTAATAGTCCATACATTTTACAATGGACTAATTTACAGCACCCGGATGTCTGTGGATGCTGTAGCTGGAGGAGCCCTAATGAATAAAATGGTTGATGAAGCCTATGAGTTGATTGAAGACATGGCTCAGAACCATTATTCTTGGTCTAATGAGAGGCAGAACAGAAAGCCGGTAGGTATGTACGAAGTATATGCTTTTAATCATCTAACTTCTAAGGTTAATGCTTTATTTCAAAAACTGGATAAACTGAGCATTAATACTGTGGGATCACCTTCTTCTTCTACATCCTGTGAGATTTGTGGAGGTGTAGGGCATGCAGCCAATGAGTGTCAGCTTGGGAGTTCTACAGTTCAAAATTGTGAGCAGGTCAATTTTGTGAACAATTAGAGGAGCAACCCGTACAGCAATACTTACAATCCTGGCTGGAGAAACCACCCTAACTTGTCATATAAGCCGAATGTTGGTTAGCAGCCCCAGAATAATTTCAGACAACCTCCAGGCTTCTAGAATCCAAGGCCATACAATCCTCCTCAACAAAAATCGAATCTGGAAGCTCTAATGGAGAATTTCATCTCCACACTGAGCAAGCAGAATGAGGAGTTTAGAGCTCAAAATCACAGTATGAATGAAGCAATTAAAGACCTGGCTTCTAAAGTGGATTCACTTGCTACCCATAATAAGATGCTAGAGACCCAGATAGTGCAGCAAGCGAGCTCTTCAACCAAAAATTTTGGTAAGTTCCCTGGTCAACCTGAGAACCCTAGAGAACATTGTAAATCTATCACTTTGAGAAGTGGTAAACAATTGGGTGATCCAGTGGAAAAGGATGATGAAAAAGAAGTTGAGAAAAAGGATGTGCCTGAGCCAGTGAATGAAGAAGAAGATCCAGTTAGTGGAAGGAAGGAAATAAATGGGCCTGATTATATGGCTCCAGAACCATATAAGCCACCAGTTCCCTTCCCTCAGAGACTAGCCAAGGCTAAGTTAGAGAAACAGTATGGAAAGTTTCTGGATGTGCTGAAAAAGTTGCACATCAACATTCCATTCTTGGAAAATGCCTTCATATGCCAAATTTCTGAAGGAAATCCTCTATAATAAGAGGAAGATTGAGGAATATGCCACTGTGGCATTGACTAAAGAGTGCAGTGCCCTGATTCAAAACAAACTGCCTCCTAAACTCAAGGATCCTGGGAGCTTCTCAATACCTTGTTCCATTGGAGATGTGCAGATCACTAAAGCCTTATGTGATCTAGGAGCAAACGTAAGCCTTATGCCACTATCCATTTGCAAGAAGCTCCAGATGGGAGATCTGAAACCTACCACTATTTCTCTACAGCTAGCGGACCAATCCGTTACTCACCCGGTAGGTATATTAAAGGATATGCCTCTAAAGGTAGGTAAGTTTTTCATACCTATTGACTTTGTGGTATTAGAGATGGAGGAAGATAACCAAATCCCCATCATTCTAGGAAGGCCTTTCCTAGCCACTGCAGGTGCCATTATTAATGTTAAAGATAGAAAGCTTTCCCTAAATGTAGAGGATGAAAAGATTAAATTTAATCTTAATGATGCTATGAAATGTCCATCCTTAGGTGATACTTGTTGCATGGTTGATGTAATTGAACAAAATATCGTTGATAATGCAATGAGTTTGTGCCCTACTGATCCACTTGAGCTTTGCCTTTTGGATAGTTCTGTTTCTTGTGCTGAACAGGTAGAAGCTGATGCCTACACTAGATTGCTTGATGAGAGTCCTAAGCTCACCTCAGAAGTGAAAATTGAAAAGCTGGAATAGGACCATAACCACAAATTAGCTGATTTAGAGGAAGGCAAAACACCAAAGGTAGAATTAAAACCTCTTCCTTCTACTTTCAGGTATGAATTTCTGGACCCTAACTCTTCATATCCAGTTATAGTCAATGCTGATCTGAATACTGAGGAAACTGGTAAGTTGCTTGATGTACTCAGAAAATTTAAGAAGGTGATTGGGTATAGTATAGATGATATGAAAGGGATTAGTCCATCTGTTTGTATGCATCGTATAATTGTTGATAATGATCATAAACCTTCCAGGGAACATCAGAGGAGACTCAATCCCAACATGAAAGAGGTAGTCAAGAAGGAGGTACTCAAATTGCTTGATGCAAGTATTATTTATCCTATCTCAGATAGTGAATGGATAAGTCCTGTCCATGTGGTTCCTAAAAAGGGAGGTATGACTGTTGTTAGAAATGATAATGATGAATTAATCCCTACTAGAGCTGTTACGGGTTGGCGCATGTGTATTGACTATAGAAAATTAAATAAGGCCACCCGTAAGGATCACTTCCCTTTGCCTTTTATTGATCAGTTATTGGAAAGGTTGGCTAAACATTCGCACTTCTGTTATCTAGATGGATACTCAGGATTCTTTCAGATCCCTATCCATCCAGACGACCAAGAGAAGACTACGTTCACATGTCCCTATGGCACCTTTGCATATAGAAGGATGCCATTCGGATTATGTAACGCACCAACCACTTTCCAGAGATGTATGATTATAGAGGAAATAATGGAAGTGTTTATGGATGACTTTTCAGTCTATGGTACCTCATTTGATGACTGTTTGAAAATTTTGACATAGGTACTTAAGAGATATGAGGAAGTCAATCTGGTCCTGAATTAGGAGAAATGCCACTTTATGGTGAGAGAAGGAATAGTTCTGGGACACTTGGTGTCTGAAAGAGGGATAGAGGTGGATAAGGAAAAGATAGAGGCGATTCAAACTATGCCACCACCATCAAATGTTAAGGAAGTGAGAAGTTTTCTTGGGCATGCGGGCTTCTACCGAAGATTCATCCAAGACTTCTCAAAAATCTCTAAACCCATAACTAATTTACTTGTTAAAGATGTCCCATTTGTATTTGATAATGATTGCTTGCGTTCTTTTTGCAGGTTGAAGGAGGCGCTTATATCTGCACCCATCATCCAACCTCTTGGTTGGAGCCTTCCCTTCGAAATAATGTGCGATGTAAGTGACTATGCCGTGCAAGCTGTAATTGGGCAAAGGAGAGACAAAAAGCCCTATGTCATCTACTGTGCTAGTAAGACACTAGATGAAGCTCAAGTCAACTACTCTACCACTGAAAAGGAGCTCTTGGCAGTAGTGTTCGCGATTGATAAATTCAGACAATATCTACTAGGATCAGAAGTGATAGTGTTCACAGATCATGCTGCCATCAAGTACCTGTTAAGTAAGAAGGATGCCAAACCGAAGCTGATTAGATGGATCCTCTTACTACAGGAGTTTGATCTTGTAATCAGAGATAAGAAAGGGACAGAGAATGTGGTTGCAGACCACCTTTTAAGACTTAGGCAAGATCTTATGAGAGATCACAAAGATGATTTGCCTATTGATGATTCCTTTCCCGATGACCAACTCCTGATGGTCACTTATGCTGATGCTCCTTGGTATGCAGACTTCGTGAATTTTCTTGCATGCAGAATACTCCCTGAGGGATTGAGCTATCATTAGAGAAAGAAATTCTTCTCTGACATTAAGTCCTACTATTGGGATGATCCATGCTTATACAAGTGGTGTGCAAATGGCATATTCCGAAGGTGTATTTCAGAGGAAGAAGTTTACAGTGTTATATACCATTGCCATAGTTCACCTTGTGGAGGCCATACCAGCATCTCAAAGACTTCAGCTAAAATTCTTCAAGCTGGTTTCTATTGGCCCACGCTTTTCAAAGATGTGCACACTTTTGTAAAGGCATGTGACCGGTGCCAAAGAGTTGGCAACATATCCAAAAGGAATGAGATGCCCCTTAACAGCATTTTAGAAGTTGAGGTATTTGATGTTTGGGGCATTGACTTTATGGGTCCTTTTCCTTCTTCATGTGGGAACAAGTACATTTTAGTGGCTGTGGACTACGTTTCTAAGTGGGTTGAAGTAGTAGCATCCCCCACCAATGATGCTAGAGTGGTTGCCAACCTCTTTAAGAGGGTAATTTTCCCAAGGTTTGGAGTGCCCCGAGCCATGATAAGTGATGGAGGTTCTCACTTTACTGAGCAACAATTCCAAAACCTTTTGAAGAAATATGGAGTCACCCATAAAATGGCTCTAGCCTACCATCCTCAAACTAGTGGGCAAGTAGAAATATCAAATAGGGAGATCAATACAATATTGGAGAAGACCATCTCAAAGGCCAGAAAGGATTGGTCTCTCAAACTCGATGATGCATTATGGGCCTACAGGATTGCCTATAAAACACCGATAGGGACCACACCCTTTAGGTTAATATATAGGAAACCCTATCATTTGCCGGTAGAGCTTGAGCATAAGGCATATTGGGCAGTCAAAACAATCAATTTTGACCTGTCAGCTGCTGGAAAGAGGAGATGCCTACAACTAAATGAGCTAGATGAGCTGAGGCTTGATGCTTATGACAATGCCAAGTTATTCAAGGAAAGAACAAAAAGATGGCATGATAAGCACATCCTTAGACGCCAATTTCAAGTAGGAGATTAGGTCTTGCTATTCAACTCAAGGCTGAGACTCTTTCCTAGGAAGCTTCGTTTTAGATGGTCCGGTCCATTCCAAGTGACTCGAGTCTTTCCTTATGGAGCAGTGGAGGTGTGGAGTGAATCCACCGGATCTTTCAAGGTCAACGGGCAATGTCTTAAGCATTTTGTGACGGGATAACCAATTGAAAAGGGAGCCACCCAAGCTCTCTTAGAGCCCCCCTCAATCCATTGAGGAGCAAAGGAGTCGAGCTAATGACTTTAAACAAGCGCTTAGTGGGAGGCAACCCACATTTTGACTTTTAGAGTTTTCTTTTGTTTGAATTCTTGCTTTGAGTTTTAGTTTTCATCTTTAATAAGCTAATTTATTAGGTTGAGTTTATTGAATATTTCCCTTTGATTTCCAGGTCCATTACGATGTTTCCAAAGTGGTTTAAAAGGGTTAGAAGCAAAGGTCTTTAAAGAGAGTCAAAAGAAGAAGTTAAATGTGAAGAATTGAGGGATTCCAGCCAGTAACATGGGCTACCCGTGTTCTCCAACACAGCCATGCTAAAAGCACAAGCCAGAAGGTGAAGATTGGTGCACACCCGCAAGGAGCACGGGCTGGCTGTCTCCCAGGACACGGCCATGCTAAAAAAAATGTACAGCATTCCCGCCTAGAACACGGGCGTGCTCGTGGTACCTTTAAAAAAACACTACAACCAGCCCGCCCGAAGATGGGCTGGCCGTGCAGCGTGCGCGGGCAGGTTTTTAAACCCAAATCCCCCTCTCTTTTCAACCGTGCACCCCCCTTGCCCTAGCCGTGTTTCACCACTTCTCCTACACTCACCATCTCCGGCCAAACCCATCACTAAACTACCTCACCCAACCCTTCAAACCCTTATTCCCCTTTCTTCTCCCTTCTTCATTCCCTATCCAAGCCCTAAACCCCATTCTTCCCCCATACCTCACGTATCGCGTCTCCCCCTCCCCTGTTTTTGTTCTTTCTCCTCATTCCACCTTTCTCCCTCTCTTTTTTTCCCTATCCCTCCAGATTACCCATCGTCGTTCCTCCCTTGGTCTGCTCCATCCATACCTATTTCCCAAAATCCCCTCCTTTGGTCATCACTTACCTTCATTCATCCCCTGTTCTGCACAAATGGGTCTACGCTGCAACAGGTAAGTAAATCTATTCATTGTTTTCTTTTCTTTTTCTTTGAATTAATATGCAAACCTGGCTGTTCTACTAATTTCTAGCTCTACTTCTAAAGTTTCCCTGTTGCTGATTGCATGCTTAAAATTTCAATGAAAGTTATTAAACTTGTTAATAATTTTGACTGAGGATGCTTTTGGTTTCCTTGCATACTGTTAGCCATTGTTTATGACACTGATTAGAAATACTTCTGGCTTACTGATTGTATTCTGGACTGGTCCAAGTTTTCTGATTTTTCCATCATTGATATACCATTCTAGTTTTGGCTTCAAATTATTGGTTAATGCTCTGACATTCATGCTCTGAAATTGACTGATTTGGGCTAGTGAATTGATCATATCTTTATGCTTCATTCTGTTCTCTCCTGTTCTGAACATTGTTGAGTTATTGGCTGCATTGTACGGTACTGTTATATATATCTTTTTTGTGCCACATCTCGCTCTGTTTTGCACTGAATTACTTGCCTTCATAACTCTAATAGCATTGGACTTATTGGGTGGTTTAATTATCTGCATATTTGGTTGGCTTTTCTGCTTTGATACCCTCTGCTTTTCATTGTCATTATTTTTATATCCATGGGTCCTAAAAGAGCCCGAACAGGGCCATCTTCCTCCCTGTCCCATCAAACACGTAGAGGATGTAACCAACCACCGCCCCAACTCCCTCATCAGATAAATGAGTATGGTATTATGTTCGTTGACGATAGTCAACGGACACAATACGATACTCTTGTTAGACGGGGAATGTTGAGTACCCGGTATATGGATGAGGCTTGTTTGGAGCGGCTAGGGCTTTTAAATGACGTCCAATACATGATTGACTGGATTGGGTGGAACACCTTTATATCCCTGTGGTACCCAACCTATCCTATACCCACCTTGGAGTTCTTTAGCTCCATTAACATAGTCTTGTTTCAAGGCCCCAACGTTAGTCAAGGCCAAGTTAACTTCAGACTATTTAACCGTACTTTTAATCTAACATTGGCTGAATTTAATGCACTGTTTAGCCTACCTCCAGGAGGTACTAGACAAGTACCCTCCAATTTTCTCTCTAACATATTTTGGAATTCCATTGTAATTGGGGGACAATACAGTGCATCGAGTTCAAAAGCCTCTTTTATTTGCAACCCCACCTTCATATATTTACAGAGACTTATGGCCTATACTATTTTTGGTATGGCTGAGAGTGATGGGGTTGCTAATCAGAGAGAACTTTATTTTCCTCATTCTATGATTAATGGTATGAAGGTAAATACTGGTGCCTTCATGGCTCATCAAATGTCAAGGGTAGGTGGGGCCATGAATGGGAATGTTGTTATGGGAGGCTTCGTTACTGCTGTTGCTAGAGGATTAGGATTTGAGGCTCAGTTATAGGGAATGCAACCAGTACTCGGCAGTAACAGGATTGATTTGGAATCATGTTTAAATATGAAATTAGTTGTTAAGAAAGATGGCGAGTACTGGTTGTATCTCCACGGTCATACATTTTTCCGCCTCCCCAACCCTACTAGAACCGCAGTGACCAACCAGGAGAATTGGACCTATTCCATTGAAGAGAATAGGGAGGGTGCTGATATTCCTCTAGAGGAGGAAGAGTTCCCCATGGACCCACTGATAGCTCTTACGCCCCCACCCCACTCTCATTTTACTGACACTGCAGGTCCATCATCCGCTCCCTCGGAGGACCTAAATTCCATATCCTCTAGGCTCAGCCGCATTGAAGCTGAGCAACTTTCACAGAGAGCCACCCTGCATGCAATGCAAGACTTAATTCAAAGCATGCAGGGTATGATGTAGGCATGGTACACCTGGCACCTGGGCTAGAACCCACCTCCACCACCACTAGATGACCAGTGATTCCGTAAATTCTTTCTGCTCTTTGCCTATTTTTGTAACATCCCTAATTTTGTTTCTTTTATTGATAAAATTACATAAATATTTAATTAAGGATATAAAATTTATTAGACAATATTTTAGATATCTAAGGAAATATAATCCTTAGAAATTCTTCACCATATGTATATGCATAGAAAATGTTTCTAACATTAAGAGAACAAATAAAGAGGGAAAAACCTAATAGGAAAAACAATTAGAAATAACATACTAAAGAGATGCAAAATTCTTGGATAAGGAAGATAAATATTTAGAAACAAGTAAAGGTCATAAAATTTCAAGAATATTGGATTAGGGTAATTTT
Organism: Gleditsia sinensis; assembly: GCA_037074535.1. Taxonomy (NCBI): domain Eukaryota; kingdom Viridiplantae; phylum Streptophyta; class Magnoliopsida; order Fabales; family Fabaceae; genus Gleditsia; species Gleditsia sinensis. Next base: position 38,846,162 of record CM073467.1, read on the forward strand.
TCCAACTTCAAGAACTAGAGTTACTAAGTTTAAAATCTTTACCTATACATTGGGCTTTTACCTATGGACACTTCATATAGAGTTTTTCCACTTCACATAAGTTTCTAGCAAGCCCATTGGATAACCTAAGCAAGAAATAAAACATAGACTTGGACTAGGATATAGTAATTGGACCAATAGCCCAAAAATTATGAAAATGTGACCAAGCCCTCCAAGAAAGGTAGAATTTTATCCAAAGCAAAGAAAATGGGTAGGAATAAGTCCATAATGGGTAGGAATAAGCCCAAATCCAAGAGAAAAAATAAAATAAAATAAATTAGGTGATGATATAATAATAATAAAGATTAGGTTATATAGCATTAAGACAAAAATTTAGCAATTGGTGTGATTCTACATTCATCATTTTGGCAAGTGGCACGATAATACAAGGCTTTAGGACAAAAACATCTATATCCTACACTCATAATTTTAGCAAGTGGTATGATAATACATGGCATTAGTACAAAACATTCCTATCCCACACAAATAATATCAACCAAATAATGGAGATTCAAGGGCTAGAAATTTGCCAACTAAAAAGGTAAACCTATCATACTTGTTTAAGACAAAAGAAAATGGAAATGAATCCCTAAATCAAAGGGACCTTGTCCCATATCTTAAGAACATATTATCATAATTTTCAAAATACAAATCTCCTTTTCCTATGCATATCTTAACTAAGGAAGAGGAAGACAAGAACATAAGTTGTTTGCTTTCCAAAAATTCAACCAAGTGTAATCTAATTGTGATAAGGTAGACCCATGATCATGAAAGGTGAATTATTTGGTGGTCTATATAAGAAAACCCACCCTTACAACATTATAATTTCGTCCAAGTGAGGGAGAACAAAAATAGAAGCAAGGTAGAGTGAGGAAAGGAGAGGAAGAAAGGGAGAAAGAGGAAGGAGAAGTCAAGGGGACTAAGTGCTCCAGGTAAGTTTAACAATATTTCTTTTTGAAGAAAAATTTTGAAACTTATAATATTTATATGAGATTTTGATCTTAGAACTTTGATGATTGGTCATAGATGTTGCTATACCATGTTACATATTGATCTTGCATGTGATGTATGTTTGAATACTTAGACTGGTATAGAAAGTTCTGCATAGGTATGGCTATGGTTGGCAAAATTTTTAGTTTCTGTGTTTTAATTTCTGGGAATTATCTGTAGGGAATTAAAATGTATGGTTAACATAAGAATTAGATATATATGTGTCATGGATTTTTAGCCACTGGAATCATTCAATTTGGAGTCCATATGAGGTAGATATGGTCCGATTAGTAAGCAAAGGTCAGAAAATGGTTCATCAGCGAAGAATATGTTAGGATAGCTTCTGTGTTTTAATTTCTGGAAATTATCTGTAGGGAATTAAAATAACTGGATAACATAAGAATTAAAGATATATGTGTCACGGATTGTTGAGCACTGGAATCATTCAATTTGGAGTCCATATGACGTAGATAAGGGTCGATTAGTAAGCAAAGGTCATAAAATGGTTTATCAGGGAAGAATATGTTAGGATAGCTTCTGTGTTTTAATTTATGGGAATTATCTGTAGGGAATTAAAATAAATGGCTAACATAAGAATTAAATATATATGTGTCATGGATGTTTAGCCACTGGAATCATTCAATTTGGAGTCCATAGGAGGAAGATATGAGCGGATTGGTAGTCAAAGGTCAGAAAATGGTTCATCAGGGAAGAATATGTTAGGATAGCTTCTTTATTTTAATTTCTGGTAATTATCTGTATGGAATTAAAATAAATGGTTAACATAAGAATTATATATATGTGTGTCACGGATTTTTAGCCACTGGAATCACTCAAGTTGAAGTCTAAATCAGGTAGATATGTTCCGATTATTAGGTAGAGGTCAGAACCTATCCAAGAAGAAATAACATGTACATTTAGGGAGTAATATCACCTTGATTTCTTAATATTTTGCTACATTGTTCAACATAATAGTTTTAGATAATTGTTTTATCGTGCAATTGACACCAAGATCACCTTCATCGGAGTTCAATTGAGGGAGTTATGCTCTGATTAGTCAGAGAAGGTTAGATATGATGAAAACCTGGATCAAGAAAATAAAGAAATAAAATTAATATTTTAAAAAGAAGACGAATCTTATAAATGACTAGTATATGCCATAGCTATTGCCATTGTATGAACTTCTTACCATCTTAAGTGTAAAATTCTGACATGGAAATATTTTATAAAGTGATATTTGAAATGGTAATGTTCATGGCATGATTACCAATGATTTATGGTAATAGTTATATTTTGATGAACATACTTGTTATTGAAAGCATATTTTTGGCTATCATTGTGAAAAGAAAAGAAATGAGCACGGTCACATGGCAATCCGTGTGGTGCACCAGTAAGGGACGCCCTACCAACGGTTATGATTATTATTATGAGAAAAGAAAAAGAAAGTGTGCCATGTCGGACGGAGCGAGAAAAGCCCGTACCGGAGAGTAGAGGATACTCACCCTGACCGGGGTAGCTTGAAATGAGAATAAGTTGATGGCCATCATATGATATTCTAAAAATAGTTAATCCTATCATACATGTCATTACTGTATGATTCTTATGTGCATAGATATAATGCATTAATGTGACCAAAGATATTTTCTGTAGTTTATACAGCTGAACATGACGTGATGAGCTATATTGATGATGATTTATTGTTGAACTTACTGGGATTTAATTCTCTCTATATTTCCATATCATGTTCAGAAAATTAGTTATGCAGATTTTTCTATAGCTCTGGCTTTTAGTGCACATTGGATCGAGTACTTTATGTTGGGCAGATCACAGAAGCAAATAAAATGTTTGTGGTCGAGTTGACTTAGATTCCGGTGAAGGTGCAACCACCCGCACCTGTATCTTCGGAATTGGTCAACCAGAATAAATAAGATGTAGATTTTTATGTGTTTGATAGGTTGTACGTATGTTTTGATTAATGACATGTATGTGAACTCTGTATTGTATAAATTAAATAAATGTTATATTGAGTTAAGTTGTAACAAGGTAATAACTTCATGGTATTTAAAAAAAAATTGATACTTAAATGGAGTTGTTACATAATTGGTATCAGAGGAGGTCGATCCTAGATGGCCAGTGGGTGGATGGTTATCTGAATCGATCTTATAGTGTCTTGAGTATGTTGTGGTTATGCTGTGTAGGGGATCAGTGATTCATATAGGTAAGAATTTACTAGTGTTTCCTATCTATATACAGAGGTGTCGAGGTGGTGTTATGACTGCTATTAAATATTTTTGAACTAACTATTGTGCTTGATCACCTCAATAGCAGCATAACTTTTTTTTTCCACAGTAGGAAATAGCACCACCAAGGAGGAATCTAGCAACCAATGCAGAGGAAACCCTGCACAACCTTGCCACGGCAATTCGAGACCAAGTCATGACCACCAACCAAATTTTACAATATCTCTAGAATGCTAATAACCCAAATGTTGAGAATAGTGCTAACAACCGGATGGCTGGAAAAGATAATGGCATATCCGAGTTCTTGAGGACTAGACCAACTTGTTTCCAAGGTGGCTATGACCCAACGGTAGCCGAAAGGTGGATAAGGGAATTAGAGAAAATCTTTGAAGTGATGGGCTGTACTGAAGAGCAGCAAGTTATTTTTCGTGCATATATGTTAAAGGATGAAGCAAAATACTGGTGGCGTGGAGTTAGAGAACTTTTAGCTCATCAGGGAAGACAGATCACTTGGCAAGTGTTCAAGGACAGTTTTTTTAAAAGTACTTTCCAAGTACTGTACGAGCAGAGAAAGAGATCGAATTTCTCCAACTTAGGCAAGGCAGCATGACCGTGGACCAGTATATCGCAAGGTTCGAGGAGCTGTCTAAGTTCTCCTCTTATCTGCGATATAACCCAGATGAAGTATGGAAGGCGGTTAAGTTTGAAGCGGAACTAAACCCGGAGATAAAGAATGCTGTTATAGCTATGGAGATCAAGGAGTTTATACCTCTGATAAATAAATGCAGACTCCTGGAAAAGAGTTTAAGGGCAGTAGTTAGGAAATTTCCTGATGTGTTTTCAGAAGAATTGCCTAGATTACCCCCGAAACGAAAAATAAAATTTGATATTGATTTACTTCTTGGAATCCAACTAGTATCTATATCCCTATATAGAATGATATCGATTGAATTTAAAAGAAAATAGTTACAAGACTTGTTAGATAAGGGATTTAAATGCCCTAGTACTTTGATTTGGAGTGCTCTAGTTCTATCTGTGAAAAAGAAAGATTGATCACTATGACTATGCATAAATTATAGACAGTTGAATAAGGTGACAGTGTGAAATAAATACCCATTACCTCGTATAGATGATCTGTTTCTGTTTGATTAGTTACAAGGTGCTCAATATTTTTTAAAAATTGATTTGAGATATGAGTAACATTAATTGAGGACAAGAGAAGAAGATGTACAAAAAATTTCTTCTAGGATTCATTATGGGCATTATGAGTCCTTGGTTATGTTATTTAGTTTGAAAAATAACCTAGTTGCATTCATAGATTTAATGAATAGTAATTAGGTCCCTGGATCAACTAGTTATTATATTTATTGATGATATACTAGAATATTTCAAAAGTTCATAGGATCATAAGCAACATTCAAAGATAGTTTTACCAACTCTAAGGGAGTATGGTTGGTAAAGATGGTATCCAAGTAGACTCTAAGAAAGTAAAAGTGGTACAATAATAGCTATGTTTTACTACATCTAAAGATGAAGATCCAAATCCAATTTGCGCTTCCTGCTGTTGTCTACCGTCCATTCTATTTGAGGCATAATTGGATCAGGTACATGAACATATGCTTATAAAGCATCAATCAACTCCTCAGCATTTGAAGCCGAGATGAGAATTCGTCGTGCTGAGTGTGAGATGAACCTTTGTTCCACAGCATGATCAAGAAAAGACAACAGACCATCAAAGAAGTGGTTAACATTTAACAAACCTATCGGTTTGTGATGCATATTTAGTTGTGCCCAAGAGACTATTTGGAAAATTTCTTCTAAAATACCAAAACCTCCTGGTAAGGCAATGAAGGCATCAGCATTACTCATCATTCTAGCCATGCGCTCATGCATGGAAGATACCTTAAACTCTTCCCTAATTGTCTTCCCTACGATGTTAGATGCAGCTAAAGCTGTAGTAATAATACCTAGAACTTGACATCCTCCTACATGGGCAGCTGTAGACACACACCCCATTAATCCACGGTTACCTCCACCATAGACTAAATGAATTTTTCTCCTGGCTAATACCATACCCAGGTTTTGTGCATCTTTCAAATACTCTCCATCTTTTCCAGGACTAGAACCACAAAAGACACAAATATTTCAAAATTGACGAAATGTGATTCCCTCCATTGCTCCACACACCTTAACTTGGAGTATGAAAGTAAAAAAATTAACATGTGTATTTATAGAACTCAGAGAATGGCATACTTATGATAGCTATGTGAATAGACCAGGAATAATTAGAACAGTATGTGAGTGATTGGTGGATATTAGCTAAATTGAAGGTGAAATTTTCAAAAATGACGGCAAGTATGTTATGTACAATAGTTGTGATAGTCGCTCATATTAGGCATATAAAGAGAATAATGTTAAGATATCACCAGAAATTTGTCTCTTCCTTGTTGTCCTTGATGAAGCATTGATGTCTTGATTCTTGTAGAGAAGTTGCAAGTAAGAGGTGTAATTGTAAAAAAAAGAGTGAAAATGCAAACAAGTTAGTTGTTGAAGAGGGACAATCAAATGATTTCTTTTATTTTCCCAATGTTCTTGTCAGTCGACTATTGGTATTATTAAGTCGACTAGCTATTTTGAGAAATTTTAATTTGGACTGATTATTTTACAGTTGATTGATTACATCTATTTTGAAGCAATCAACTGCATCCTACCAGTTACTACATATTCTTTGATTTTCACAGGCTTTTATAAGCTCAGAAATATTTTTTTTTCATGTGCTATCTTTCCACTGAATACCAACAAATTTAAAGTAAATTTTGGCATGTATATTCAAACCTTGCGGCCACCGATTTTTGCCGATATAACAGCTAGATTTTTGTTTACAGATTTTCAAGAATTACGGCCACCGATTTTAATTTTATTTCAATGCTTTGTCCAAATTTCTAACTTCCTATTTTGGCACCATGCTCTATTCAGTATTCCACATTTTCTGCTGCATTGTCCTACATTAATATTTGGTATTAAATGTAAGATTCTTTTTCCATATTATAAGGAAGGTTAATTTCTTTTCTTTAAAAATCAGTTATTATGGTGTCTAATTGGTTAGTAAGTTAAAGTAATATAGATTTTGAAAGGAGTAGACAGATGATGATCTTATGGTGTTTTGACGAATGTAATCAAGAAACTTAGTGGTGTTGAAGTTCTTTAAGAATAAAATATGGGAAGTAGGATTTAAATTAATCTTTGAACTCTTAATTTGAAAATATGGAGAATACTATGAGAAACATGTCTGAAAATAATGTAAGTGATTAAAATATTTGTGTTAAAGGTTTATATTATACTAAATTGAGTCTAGTATCTAAGATGCGAATCATGTTGAAATTGAGAATTCATGTATGAGTAACTGTTGAGAAAAATATTCTTGAAATGATTGGTTGAATTAAATGGAATTGACATAAGTTAGAATGAGGTGCTTTTGGATATGATAGAGAAAGGCTTGAAATTATTGATAATGAATTTATTGGTGTTAATAATAAGGTATAGAGTTACTGTGATGAGATAAGTAGAATTATTAGACATGTGCTAATAGTACATAAACGTTATAAAAGGATTGGTGAATTTATTGCTACGTATGTTTAACATATTGATTAATGGACTTTAGGATAAAAATAGATAATAAATTAAGATAATGATATCCATGGGATGATGTTGACATGTAAGAATCAAAGATGACTTGATAGATGTCGAAAATAAGAAAAGATAATTACCCTAATATGGACATGAATATGTTCTTTTATAGGTGTATTTTCTAATATCGACCCATAGATATATCCATGTGAGCTTGAGGATATAAAGTGAAATTGATTAGAAAATGAATACAAATAATTCAATACAGGCCAAAAGTCTAAAGGAATCATGCATGTTGAGCACTAGAAATTATCAGTTGGTGACCACATATTTTTTTTAAGGAATCACCAATGAAAGAGGTAATGAGGTTTGGAAAGAAGAACTTATGGATGAAAGAAATCCCTATGGTTAAGTTATATGGAAAAATCACTCAAATGAAGAGACATGTTAAAAAGTAAAGATGTTATACAGAAAAGATATCCCTAATTATTTGAGTAATAAGGTTGGTAACTCCAAATTATGCCTTGATTTTATTCCCTACATGTGGTAGAATGGGCTGAAATTCGGGGACCGAATTTCTCAAGGGGGAAGAATGTAACATCCCATAATTTTTATTTTTAAATAATAATGTTTTGTTATAAACAAATATATTTTTTATTTGTTTAAAAATGATTATGTTCATCTAAAAGTAAGTCTATTTTTAAGTAAAATAATTATTGTTTTGTTTGAAATAATTATATTGGTCTTTAATAAATTTTTGTTGTATTTTTAGAAATATTATTTCTTTTAATATGTATAAAGATATTTATTTTGATATTTTTTTTATTATGATTTTAATAAAAAAAGTCATGATTTAAGAATTTAACTAAAGGTTAATGAGAATGTAAATTTTTAGAAATTTTTAGGATATTTTAGGATAAAAAACAGAATTTATATGAATTTATGTAAAAGAAAATCCTATTATTTAATTATTAAATAATTATTATTATTATAAATAATAAATAAATAAATATAAGGGGAGGGGGAGACGACGAAACCAAACGTAAAATTCTAAAAAACAATTGGATGAATAGTGAGTGAATAGTGAATGAATAATAACTTCAACTTTCTCTCTAGATTTGGAGTACCTATTGGCTTCCAATCTCAAAACTGAAGGTGCTACTAGATTCAGAACAAAGAATACTACGGTTTTAATCGATCAAATTTTCAAATCAGCCGTTGAATAGCCGTAGATCTGAAATAGAAAATCTCAGAAAAAGGTAAATTCTAAAACTCTTAGAGACCTCTAATTGAAATTCTGACACCGTAGATGGATTCAGGAGTGAGATAAACCTTAGGATATGAAATTTTTTAACTATCTGACAACTTGTTGTTCATCGTGAATAGTGTTTTTCGCGCGAGTGAATAATGTTTTCCGTGCGGTGAATAATGACCAAACTCTCGGAGTCATTTTCTAAATCTTTGGACCCTCCGAACACGTTTTTGAGGTCTAATTGGTCAAATTCGGCTTGAAAAAATACATTTTAGGACTGTCCAATCAGGAGCCCTACCTTGTGAGTAGATAATTCTTTCTATGACTTGTCCCATGCTCTTCTTGAACTATAAATGTATTATTATTTTTGTTTATAAATTATTTATACTATTATAAGATTATTAAATATGTTAAAATATCTGTTATATTTACAGACTGGCACATAGTTCAACAATAGTATGGTTTTAGAAATGAATTTTGGAACTCGTTGAATATGTGGTTCTAAATGTATTTATCATTATTTGATAAAGTGAATATTATGTGCACGATGCATTGATTTGTAAAGCTATATACTTGTGAAAATGATGCATGTCATATTATAAATGAGATTGAATGGCAAGCGTAAAGCTCATGGCGAGTTGTTCGATAATTTTACATGTATATATATGTATTGATGAATATCAGCTAGTTGTATGCCTTGTGACGGTACCGAATAGGGGACGCCCTATTAGCCTGAGTGAGCTGGGGGAGGGTTGCTCCAACCAGGTGACAGTCGTAATGTGAGGGGGCAGGAGGGTGATGTACTCACATTCCCTGATCACTTATTGTGACTGGGGTCGAGGTCACTATACGTATAGCAAATGAGTTATATTTTCATTGCATTGACCAGATTGCCGAGTGAGGCAGGTGCATTAAAAGTAATGATTTTACCTTCAAATCATAATATTTTACTATAGCTTATACAACTGAGCATAACAACATTTTTTTAATGATCATAACATGGTGCAAATGGTTTTGGATATCTGAATATCCTTTGATTTGAGAATATTTGAAATACGGGTCCCATATGAATGTACTTCTGAACTGTATTTTCTATGTGACACATTTTAAAATATAAGTACATCCATATGCTGACCTAAGAGGTCATAGGAGGAATTATTTGCTCACTGAGTTGTCAAACTTACTACACGATATTTCCATATTTTTTAGATAAGAATATCAGAGTCTGATTCAACAGATAGATGATATATTCTTTAGGTGAGTCTACGTTGCTTCAAAGACTCACGGTCTTTGAATTATACTGTGTTTGTATTCTATAGTGTGCTCTAAACGCTACAGGCAGGATCCCCGTTTCTTCTGTACTTTGATGTTTATAAACTTGGTCTGTATATTGTGTATACATGAGAGATCCTATATGTATCTGTTCACATGTTAAAGAATTGAATTATGTATCTTTATGGAAAATATCTGATTGCGAAAATAATAATAATTGTAGGAAAAAAATGTTTATTTTACGTAACGTAAATTGGGGGCGTTACAGTAACTGAAATAGAATAGGCCATATGCATGAATTTAATTTTTAATAAAATTTTAATAAACAAATAAAACTAATCAAAATGGGAAAAACATGTATTTTTAAAGAAAACATTAAATAGTTATGGTCAAAAGATGGTTGAAAGTTAGTGATCACATGTCTAAGAATGAGTATTTATTCTAAAAAAATAATAATAAACTTTAGAAACATAAATGTTTTGCTCAAATATAGTCTACAAGAAAAGCAAGATCTTGTGTGACAACATAGGATGACTTAAAATCAAAACTATTCTGAGGATCCTAAGTACACAACAAGGGAGGGAAATGATAAAGGGGTATTTTGAGTACTTAATGGCTATATTTTATCCTCTAATTCATAGTAAACTTGTGGTTATTTCCCTGCTTTTGGTTATACTTTTCTTTGGATACTGCTTTGGTTGTTTTTACACTTGTAGGTGAGCAAAAGAGGCCAAGAAGCAAGGGAATACACTCATGAGAAGTGCCAAATGAATATGGAATATGTTGAGGAGGAAGCAAGGAGCAAGCCCACCAAAAATTAGCAAATTCTGAGCATGGCAGCATGAAGCACGGCCAGGCCATGCTTGGTGGCATGTAGCACGGCCAAGCCGTGCTCTGGGCAAGATGTGCACGATTCTCCTAGAAACCCGCCCGAAGCACGGCCATGCTGCGATTCTGGGAACACCGTATTTTTTAGGGTTTTGGCCACCCAAAGTGTTATATATTGAGGGGGAAACGCAGGAGAAAAGGGGAGAACTGAAAATACACTTGGGGAATGAGTTCTTAGGCTTAAGAAACACCTTAGGATTAGGTTTAGAGTAGGATTAGAGTTTGATTCATGTTCTTAGAGTAGATTTGTCAGCAATTTCTGCTTGTATTTCATTCTCCATCCAGGTTTTATCTTTTTATCTCTGCACTATCTCTATTTCAATTCTTTGTCTTGGTTTGTATTGAATACTTATGATTTGCTTAATGAATTTGGTTTTAGTTTCTGTTTCTATCATGCTTGAGTAGATTTTGATCTAGGGTTTTGGTAAACCCACTTATGGTGTGATGATACACTGTGCATATTGAATCTTTGGAACCCTAATTGTGCTATCCATGGTTAATTAGGATTAGCTATTAAACATTGGTTGTATGAGTTGATGAATGTTTCGCCAATATTTATCACGTCATAAGATATTAATTGATGGACTGAAATGTGAAGATTAATACTGGAACCTAATAGTTAATTAGGGATATCTTAATCATGAAAGTAGTTTAAAGTTCTCTTGGAATGAATCAATTAGTGGGCACGAGAAAACCGATTAATTGTATTCCATGGTTGGCATAGAACTTAATGGACTTAGGTTGAACTAAGAACCACGAAAGTAGGCAATTGGATTAACCTAAGTACGATTAGTAATGCTTGAAAGAGGTTGCTAGTTAATTAAGGCTAAACCATCCCCAATAACCTAGATAATTGCAATTAGAGGTACTTATTAGTTGTTGAGTATCATAAGTGTGGTGAACCATAACCCTAGGCTTTGTTAATTGAATTCTTAATTTACGTAATTGTGACAACTCTCTATCGCTTTACATCGATCTAGATAGCTCGTTTTGCATAATTCTAGTAGTTGACATTGTTCTCTGTGGGATACGACCCGTACTTGCCAGACTAGCTACAGCTACACCATGCACTTGCGTTATTTAGTAAAACATACACACAACAAGTTTTTGGCGCCGTTGCCAGGGAGTAATTGTCAATATTAGATATTTTGCGAAATAGATAGACTAGATCACTTTCTTTTTATTTTTCTACATAATTTTCTTTTGCTGATTTTTGTTCCTTTTTCTTCCTTCATAGGTGTGTAGCAATTTTATGCGAAGAGGCCACGAACTCTTTGCTGAATTTGACACAGAGATTGAGCGCACCCTACGGAGAAGAAAAAGAAGACAACAGTAAGATCCCGCTGCACCTACCATGGTGGAGAAAGATAACCGTTCATTGAGGGATTTTACCGCCCCAGATACTCATGGCCTAAATCCCAGTATTGTCAGACCAACCGTAGAGGCCAACAACTTCAAGCTAAAGCCCTCTCTTTTGTAGATGGTTCAGCAGAATCAATTTGGAGGGTCACCTACTGAAGACCCTAATTTCCAACTATCAGGATCTTTGAAGGGCATTAGGCAAAGCCTCAAGCAACATACTAAGAGGCAATGGATAGCAAAGAGAGTTATTCAAACTATCTTCAAGCCTCCCCGAGTGGAAAGCATGCCAAAGAGTCAAGCTAATGACTTTAAACAAGCGCTTTGTGTAACATCCCTAATTTCGTTTCTTTTATTGATAAAAGTACATAAATATTTAATTAAGGAAAAAAATTTATTAGACAATATTTTAGATATCTAAGGAAATATAATCCTTAGAAATTCTTCACCTTATGTATATGCATAGAAAATGTTTCTAACATTAAGAGAACAAAAAAAGAGGGAAAACCTAATAGGAAAAACAATTAGAAATAACATACTAAAGAGATGCAAATTTCTTGGATAAGGAAGATAAATATTTAGAAACAAGTAAATGTCATAAAATTTCAAGAACATTGGATTAGGGTAATTTTTCCTAATTCAAGAACTAGAGTTACTAAGATTAAAAACTTTACCCATACATTGGGCTTTTACCTATGGACACTTCATATAGATTTTTTCCACTTCACATAAGTTTCTAGCAAGCCCATTGGATAACCTAAGCAAGAAATAAAACATAGACTTGGACTAGGATATAGTAATTGGACCAATAGCCCAAAAATTATGAAAATGTGACCAAACCCTCCAAGAAAGGTAGAATTTTATCCAAAGCAAAGAAAATGGGTAGGAATAAGCCCAAATCAAAGAGGAAAAATAAAATAAAATAAAATAGGTGATGATATAATAATGTAATAATAATAAAGATTAGGTTACATGGAATTAAGACAAAAATTTAGCAAGTGGTGTGATTCTACATTCATAATTTTGGCAAGTGGCATGATAATACAAGGCTTTAGGAAAAAAATATCTATATCCTACACTCATAATTTTAGCAAGTGGTATGATAATACATGGCATTAGGACAAAACATTCCTATCCCACACAAATAATATCAACCAAATAATGGAGATTCAAGGGCTAGAAATTTGCCACCTAAAAAGGCAAACCTGTCATACTTGTTTAAGACAAAAGAAAATGGAAATGAATCCCTAAATCAAAAGGATCTTGTCCCATATCTTAAGAACATATTATCATAGTTTTCAAAATACAAATCTCCTTTTCCTATGCATATCTTGACTAAGAAAGAGGAAGACAAGAACATAAGTTGTTTGTTTTCCAAAAATTCAACCAAGTGTAATCTAATTGTGATAAGCTAGACCCATGATCTTGAAAGTTGAATTATTTGGTGGTCTATATAAGAAAACCCACCCTTACAACATTATAATTTCGTCCAAGTAAGGGAGAGGAAAAAGTAGAAGCAAGGTAGAGTGAGGAAAGGAGAGGAAGAAAGGAAGAAAGAGGAAGGAGAAGTCTAGGGGACTAAGTGCTCCAGGTAAGTTTAACAATATTTCTTTTTGTAGAAAACTTTTGAAACTTATAATATTTATATGAAATTTTGATCTTAGAACTTTGATGATTGGTCATGGATGTTGCCATATCATGTTACATATTGATCCTGCATGTGATGTATGTTTGAATACTTAAATTGGTATAGAAAGTTCTGCATAGGTATGGCTAAGGTTGGCAAAAATTTTAGCTTCTGTATTTTAATTTCTGGGCATTATCTGTAGAGAATTAAAATAAATGGTTAACATAAGAATTAAAGATATATGTGTCATGGACATTTAGCCACTAGAATCATTCAATTTAGAGTCCATATGAGGTAGATATGGTCCGATTAGTAACAAATGTCAGAAAATGGTTCATCAGGGAAGAATATGTTAGGATAACTTATGTGTTTTAATTTCTGAGAATTATCTGTATCGAATTAAAATAAATGGTTAACATAATAATTATAGAAATATGTGTCATGGATTTTTAACAACTGGAATCATTCAATTTGGAGTCCTTATGAGGAAGATATGATGTGATTAGTAGTCAAAGCTCAAAAAATGGTTCATCAGGGAAGAATATGTTAGTATAGCTTATGTGTTTTAATTTCTGGGAATTATCTGTATGGAATTAAAATAAATGGTTAACAAAATAATTATAGCTATATGTGTCACGAATTTTTAGCCACTGGAATCATTCCATTTGGAGTCCATATGAGGAAGATATGAGCTTATTAGTAGTCAAAGGTCAGAAAATGGTTCATCAGGGAAGAATATGTTAGGATAGCTTCTGTGTTTTAATTTTTGGGAATTATTTGTAGGGAATTAAAATAAATGGTTAACATAAGAATTAAAGATACATGTGTCACGGATTTTTAGACACTTTAATCATTCAATTTGCAGTCCATATGAGGTAGATATGGTTCAATTAGTAGTCAAAAGTCAGAAAATGGTTCATCAAGGAAGAATATGTTAGGATAGCTTCTGTATTTTAATTTTTGAGAATTATCTGTATGGAATTAAAATAAATGGTTAATATAAGAATTATATCTATGTGTGTCACGGATTTTTTAGCCACTGGAATCATTCAATTTGGAGTCCATATTAGGAAGATATGAGCTTATTAGTAGTCAAAGGTCAGAAAATGGTTCATCAGGGAAGAATATGTTAGGATAGCTTCTGTGTTTTAATTTTTGGGAATTATCTGTAGGGAATTAAACTAAATGGTTAACATAAGAATTAAGGATATATGTGTCACGGAATTTTAGACATTGGAATCATTCAATTTGGAGTCCATATGAGGTAGATATGGTCCGATTAGTAGTCAAAGATCAGAAAATGGTTCATCAGGGAAGAATATGTTAGGATATCTTATGTATTTTAATTTCTGGGAATTATCTGTATGGAAATAAAATAAATAGTTAACATAAGAATTATAGCTATGTGTGTCATGGATTTTTAGCCACTGGAATCATTCAATTTGCAGTCCATATGAGGAAGGTATGAGCTGATTAGTAGTCAAATGTCAGAAAATGGTTCATCAGGGAAGAATATGTTAGGATAGCTTCTGTATTTTAATGTCTTCTAATTATTTGTATGGAATTAAAATAAATGGTTAACATAAGAATTATATATATGTGTGTCATGGATTTTTATCCACTGGAATCACTCAAGTTAGAGTCCATATGAGGTAGATATGGTCCGATTAGTTGGTAGAGGTCAGAACCTATACGAGAAGAAATAACCTGTACATTTAGGGAGTAATATCACCTTGATTTCTTAATATTTCACTGCAATGTTCAACATAATAGTTTTAGATAATTGTTTTATCTTGAAATTGACACCAAGATCACCTACATCGGAGTTCAATTGAGGGAGTTATACTCTGATTAGTAAGAGAATGTTAGATATGATGAAAACCTGCATCAAGAAAATAAAGAAATAAAAGTAATATTTAAAAAAAAGACGAATCTTATAAATGACTAGTATATGCCATAGCCATTGCCATTGTATGAACTTCTTACCATCTTAAGTGTAGAATTCTGACATGAAAATATTTTATAAAGTGATATTTGAAATGGTTATGTTCACGGCATGATTACCACTGATTTATGGTAATAGTTATATTTTGATGAACATATTTATTATTGAAAGCATATTTTTGGCTATCGTTGTGAAAAGAAAAGAAATGAGCACGGTCATATGGCAATCCGTGTGGTGCACCAGTAGGGGACGCCTTACCAACGGTTATGATTATGATTATGAGAAAAGAAAGAGAAAGTGTGCCATGTCAGACGTAGCGAGAAAAGCCCGTATCGGAGAGTAGAGGATACTCACCCTGACCAGGGTAGCTTGAAATGAGAATAAGTTGATGGTCATCATATGATATTCTAAAAATAGTTAATCCTGTCATACATATCATTACTGTATGATTCTTATGTGCATAGATATAATGTATTCATGTGACCAAAGATATTTTCTGTAGTTTATACAGCTGAACATGACGTGATGAGCTATATTGATGTTGATTTATTGTTGAACTTACTGGAATTTAATTCTCACTATATTTCCATATCATGTTCAAAAAATTAGTTATGCAGATTTTTCTATAGCTCTGGCTTTTAGTGCACGTTGGATCGAGTACTTTATGTTGGGCAGATCCCAGAAGCAAATAAAATGTTTGTGGTCGAGTTGGCTAAGATCCCGGTGAAGGTGCAACCACCCGCACCTGTATCTCCGGAATTGGTCAACCAGAATAAATAAGATGTAGATTTTTATGTGTTTGATATGTTGTGCGTATGTTTTGATTAATGACATGTATGTGAACTCTGTATTGTATAAATTAAATAAATATTATATTGAGTTAAGTTGTAACGAGGTAATAACTTCATGGTATTTTTTAAAAAAAAATTGATACTTAAATGGAGTTGTTACACTTTGTGGGAGGCAACCCACATTTTTAATTTTTAAAGTTTGTTTTGGTTTTGTTTTTTAGTTTTTAGTTTAGCTTTTATCTTTAATTTTAGTTGATTTCTTTGGTTATAGGTTTAATGAGTGTTTCCTCATGTATCTTAGGTCTATTCTTATGTGCCCAAAATGATATAAAAGGCTAAAAATCAAGGGAAGTCAAGGAGAATCAAAAGCTGAACAAAATTTGAGGATTTTCAGCTCCAACCAGTAACACGGCTATGCCGTGTCCTCCACCACACCCGTGCTAAAAGCACATGCCAAAATCTACAAAATTTGATGAAACTGGCGAGAAGCATGGGTAGGCCGTGTCCTAGGACACAGCCGTGCCCTAGAGCCCTCCACTACCTCTTTCAAAAGACCATTAAGCAAGTAAGTTACTTCACCCTTTGCCTGCACTTTTGGTTATTACTGACATTGAGGACAATGTCAAGTTTAAGCATGGGGGAGTAGATTTAGGCTTGTGATTTTGTCTGATTAGTTACTGTTGGCTGAATACCTCATGTTGCATTGCAAAATCTCTTAGTTTACTATTTAAGAGATAGATTGGCATAATATAGGTAGATTTTAGCTCATGAACATGTGATGCACAATAGGATATGAAATAGGTAGTTATAATTTTAGTCTATCTCTTCTAGGATTAAACCTCTAATTTTTTGAAAAATATCTCTCTATTGTGCTGTGAATTGTATGCTATTTTTGATTTTAACACTATGAGAGTGTGAAGGTAGGGAGAGGTGAAAAATGAGGGAATGTTCACCCCAAAAAGTTTTCACTCTGAGTACCCCTTCAAGGCACCAAAAATCCTTAGTATGAGTACCTAGATGCCTTTACCCTAGTGAGATGGAGCATAAAATACACTCACCGCATATTTCTAAAAAAAAATGAAAGAAAAAGAAAAAGAAAATGATGGAAAGTAAAAGAGTTTGAGTGAGAAAAATAGTGATAAAATAGAAATAAGGGTAAGGCAATATAGGGAGATCTAAAGGATGAGGTGGCCTACTTGAATGTACAAAAATCAATTTTTTGCATACAACGTATGGTAACAATAGAAGTAGATATATAATAGGAGAATTTTGGTTTATTTTTAGAAGAACATAGACTATCTTGTAAATGTCTATTCATATATCTATTGTGTGCACACAGATTGAGTGACAAATTATCCATATTGCATTTTTCTATCTTCTAGAATCTGATTGCATCTTTCCTCCTTCCTGGTATGATATGTTATTTGCTTGAGGACAAGCAAACGTTTAAGCATGGGGGAGTTGATAAAGGGGTATTTTGAGTACTTAATGGCTATATTTTATCCCCTAATTCATAGTAAACTTGTGGTTATTTCCCTGCTTTTGGTTATACTTTTCTTTGGATACTGCTTTGGTTGTTTTTACGCTTGTAGGTGAGAAAAAGAGGCCAAGAAGCAAGGGAATACACTCATGAGAAGTTCCAAATGGATATGGAATATGTTGAGGAGGAAGCAAGGAGCAAGCCCACCAAAAATCAGCAAATTCTGAGCATGGCAGCATGAAGCAAGGCCAGGCCGTGCTCTGGGCAAGATGTACAGGATTCTCCCAGAAACCCACCTGAAGCACGAGCAGGCTATGTCCTGGGACACGGCCATGCTGCGGGTCTGCAAACACCATATTTTTTAGGGTTTTGGCCGCCCAAAGTGTTATATATTGAGGGGGAAACGCAAGAGAAAAGGGGAGGACCGAAAATACACTTAGGGAATGAGTTCTTAGGCTTAGGAAACACCTTAGGATTAGGTTTAAAGTAGGATTAGAGTTTGATTCATGTTCTTAGAATAGATTTGACAGCAATTTCTGCTTGTATTTCATTCTCCATCCAGGTTTTATCTTTCTATCTCTGCACTATCTCTATTTCAATTCTTTGTCTTGGTTTGTATTGAATACTTATGATTTACTTAATGAATTTGGTTTTAGTTTCTCTTTCTATCATGCTTTAGTAGATTTTGATCTAGGGTTTTGGTAAACTTACTTTTTGTGTGATGATATACTGTGCATATTGAATCTTTGGAACCCTAATTGTGCTATCCATGGTTAATTAGGATTAGCTATTAAACATTGGTTATATGAGTTGATGAATGTTTGGCCAATATTTATCACGTCATAGGATATTAATTGATGGACTGAAAGGTGAAGATTAATACTGGAACCTAATAGTTAATTAAGGATATCTTAATCATGAAAGTAGTTTAAGGTTCTCTAGGAATGAATCAATTAGTGGGAACAAGAAAACCGATTAATTGTATTCCATGGTTGGCATAGAACTTAATGGACTTAGGTTGAACTAAGAACCACAAAAGTAGGCAATTGGATTAACCTAAGTACAATTAGTAACGCTTGAAAGAGGTTGCTAGTTAATTAAGGCTAAACCATCCCCAATAACCTAGATAATTGCAATTAGAGGTACTTATTAGTTGTTGAGTATCATAAATGTGTTGAACCATAACCCTAGGCTTTGTTAATTGAATTCTTAATTTACTTAATTGTGACAACTCTCTATCGCTTTACATCGATCTAGATAGCTCATTTTGCATAATTCTAGTAGTTGACATTATTTTCTGTGGGATACGACCCGTACTTGCCGGACTAGCTACAGCTACGCCGTGCACTTGCGGTATTTGGTAAAACATACATACAACAGGAATTCAACATCATGTTACATCACTAGCAGGAAGTTCTTCCTCTACTCCTTACATATCATATCATGTGTCTAGGAGGAAACCTTGTCTCTACTCTCCATATAATTCAATCCATGTGTGTTAGCCACCACATAAGGCTAGCAACACCTATGCTAGTTAGGGTTACATAGTGCACCAATGCTAGCTATCACTACTACTAACTGACAATACTTTTGACATTAATTCCTCTAATGTAACAAAAAAATATAAAAATGAAGTAAATTAAATCAATGAATAATAAAAACATGACAACATTCCCTTTGGAAAAAAACCCTCAATAATCTTGCTTATCTCAAAAGGACATTAGTACAATGCAAATTTTTGTATCAAAGCCATATAGGCCAACTTTTCAATCTCAACACAAACCATTCCATATGCCATTCTAGGCATAAATAAATTTAAGATCAAATAGGCCATCACCACATTGAAGTAAAATGTTTCATTTCATCTAAGCTAAGTAAAGATGATCATGTATATATTTATGTTTAAGTTTGATAGCAACATGATGTGTTCATAATTAAGTAATATTTTAATACCTTTAAACATAAATTTTGTTTTATTGAAGTAAAATGTGATTATGAGTTAGCTTAGTTATGTGTCTTGTGTTGTAGGAGTAAAGGAAGAAGAAAAGAGAAGAAAAAAAAGAAGAAATTCAGAAAAAATGTTGAATTATAGTGAGTCAAGACCTTTTAGCGCTAATCATATCATAACTTCCTCATATGAACACCACTTGAGATAATTCTAGGTCCTTTGGAAAGATAAGATAATTATATACAACTTTCATATTTACTATTTTTGTAAATTCTAGAGAAATTAGAGTGATATTGTGCCCAAAATTCAAAAACATAGTGTAGTGAATTCTAACATTTCATCACTAATTGAAGCATATCTCTCCCATATTAGTTCCGATTAAGGTGATTCCAGTGGTATGGAAAGTTAAGAGATAAGACTACAACTTTCATGTTTACCACTTTTTCAAATTATAAAGAAATCATAGTGCCATGGTGCCCAAAAATCAATGTTGCGACGCCTAAGTGAGCATGGCAACACTACAAATTTTTAGTAACGGCACTCCCCAACTGCTGTAGAAAATTAAAGTGTAATTTTAAGCTCTTTCTTACTCTAATTGAAGCCCAGGGACCGACCTAGAAGGAATCTTACTTCATTTAGGACTCTCCAAACCTATAATAAGAGGGAAAGCAAGCATCAAAAGATCATCCAATCCTCTAATCATCAATTTCTCAATCATTCTCTTCTCTTTTCTTCTCTTATGGCCCTAGTGGCTAATTTCCTTTTGTTAGTTAAGGGAGATTGAAACCTCAAGTATCTTTTATGCATTGTGACATGTGAATTTGAGTTTATTAGTTAAATTTTAATTAAGTGTTAATTATTCATCCATTCTTATTCCCATGAGTGTTACATTTGATATCTAGACTGCACACGAGTTATTTCATTGTTTCAATCTAATGCTTAATCATATATTGAACAAAGTTTTCATCATTCTAATTCAAGAGACAAAGAGGATTAATAATTGTACGATTATGAATTATTAAACCTATGGTGAATGATTGACTAAATTAAATATAGTCGATGTATCTATGTTATTTTAGCTTTATTAGTTTATCTAATTCTTCATGTAGTTAAAGTTATACTTTACCGATGTGCTAAATGTAACATCCCTAAAATTTAGTAAATCTCATTTATGTATGGATTATTAAAAGAAATAAAGGAGTAGGGATGTAATTGAAAGGTTTTAAGGATGAAAATGAAAACTTGTTGATATTTTTGGGGTCAAATTGTAATTTCTTAAAATTTAGGGGTCAAAATGTAAATAATAAAATTTGCAATGACTTCTTCTAACAATTAGCAAATTGGTAATTGGCCCTCATTCATTTATTTTAAAAAAAGAGATGAAAAGATTTTCGGGGTGAATGAATAGTATAAATAATAACTTTCTCTCTTTTCATTTTCTCTCTCTAGATTTGGAGTACTTTCGAGCATCTGATCCCAAAACTAAGGGTGCCACTAGATTCAAGACCAAGAGTATTACAATATTGGCAGAACAACTTTTCAAATTGGTCAAAGAATCACCATAGATCGAAAGTAAAAAATCTTAGAAAAAGGTAAACTCTGAAACTCCTATTTAGAGACCTCAAATTGAAAATTTGACACTATAGATAGATTCAGGAGATAGATAAACTACAGGATATGAAGTTTCATAGTCATCTGACAATTTTTGGTGTTATAAACAGTAACTCTGATTGGTGTGAATAGTGATTTTAGCTGATGTGAACAGTAAATCTAACAGCGAATAGTATTTTCCTATCGTGAATAGTACCTCAACAGTTGACCAGTGTTGACCAAGCTCTCGGAGGCCAAATTTTGTGATTTTTGAGTCATTTCCTAGGTTTTTGGACCCTCTTAACACGTTTTTGAGGTCTAATTGATCAAATTTAGATTGAAAAAGTGTATTTTAGGGCTGTCCAACTTGGAGCCTTACCCTGTGAGTATATAATTCTTTCTATGGCTTACCCCATGCTTTTCTTGAACTTAAAATGTATAATTGGTTATGTTTACAAATTATTTATAGTATCATAAGCTTATGAAATGTGTTAAAATATTTGTTTTGCTTACGAACTGGCATATAGTTCAAGAAGAGTATGGTTTTGCAAATAGATTTTGAAACTTATTGAATATATGGTTATAAATATATTTATCATTATTTGATAAAGTGAATATTATATGCATAAGGCATTGATTTGTAAAACTATAAAGTTGTTGGTTATGATTGAATGTCAAGCGTAAAGCTCATGGCGAGTTGCTTGATAATTATACATTACATTTTATGAATATGCATTTATATATATGTATTTATATGTATGGATGAATATTGACAGGTGGTATGGCTTGTGATGATACCGAGTAGGGGACGCCTATTAGCTTGAGTGATCCAAGGGAGGGCCACTCCAACCAAGTGACAGTGGTAATGTGAGGAGGCAGATGGGTGATAAACTCACATTTTCTGATTACTTATTGTGACTGTAGTCGATCAGTCACTATGCGTATAGCAAATAAGTGAATTGGGTGTATTGAGAGCTGTAATATGCTTGGGCATTATGTAAAAAGATTGAATTTTCAGTGCATATATAGTATGTTAATTATGCATCAACGAAAGCTATGATTTTATATCAAAAGCTTAATATTTTACTATAACATATACAGTTGAAAATAACATCATCCCTTGCTATGTGTTTGGGAATATTTGATGGTTCTGATATGAGTTCCTCCTAATATTTTCATGTGAAATATTTTGATGCATAACATTTGTTTAATGATCATACAATACAGTATATGGTTTTGGATATTTAAATATCCTTTGTTTTGATAATATTTGAAATGCGGGTCCCATATAGATGTACTTTCGAACTGTATTTCCTATGTAACAAATTTTAAAACATGAATACATCCATATGTTGACCTAAGAGATCATAGGAGGTATTATTTGCTCACTGAGTTGTCAAACTCACTAATGATATTTCTACATTTTTCATATAAGAATACAGAGTCAGATTCTGGAGATAGGTGATCAGTTAGGTGACAGATTCTCTGGGTGAGTCTACGTTGCTTCCAAGGGTCATAGTTTTTGAATTATACTATGTTTGTATTCTAAAGTGTGCTCTGAATGCCACAGGAAAGATCCTTGTTTCTGCTTTTACTTTGGTATTTATAACTTAATCTGTATAATGTGTATACATAAGAGAACCTATATGTAGCTATTTCCATGACAAATAATATTATTATGCATGTTATGAAAAATATCTGATTGAAAAAAAATGTTTTATTTTCACGTGCCCGTCAATTTAGGGCGTTACACTAAAGATTACTTTTTAATTAATGTTAATTGAGGAGATCGTCATCAATTACTAAACTTAAGGAGGAACATGGATAAAATCCCCATTGTAGATACTCAATTTAAGATTGTCAATAATCAATGTGATTCCCTAATGGTGGATGTCAACCGAAACCAACTCTTTCATCATTAATCACACTCTCTTATTTTGTTATTTGTGATCATTCTCTTTTACTTTATTAATTTACTTTCAGAATTCAAACCCTCATTTCTCTTTCCCCAAATGGTAATACCTATCTCTGCGGGATTGACTCTTACCCCTACTACTACAGGTTAGTTTTAAGGTAAGGTATTTATTATATTTGGTATACCTGTGACATTACCCACTAAATTTTAGCATCGTTGTCAGGGACTACATCCTTGATCTTTTTGTGATTTTTATTTAAGCCTGTTACTCGATCTTCTAACTCTCAAGATTTACTGTACAATCTAGATATTGGAAAATCTATATACAGACACAGAAGAGAACTTCATGAGGACATTGATCAAGGAAAAGATCATGGCTAGGCATCCCACCTTGAAGGAACTTGCAGCTCTAGATTTTTACCAATAACCCTTATGCATTAATTTTCTTAATCTTGATGAGAATGTCAAATTTGAATTAAAATCATGATTGGTTCAACTCTTACCTAATTTTCATGGTTGATGTGTTCATAATTAAGCACGATTTTAATACCTTTAAACTTATTTTTTGTTTGATTTAAGTAAAATATGATTAGGAATTAGCTTATTTTTGTGTTTTGTGTTGTAGACCTTTTGGCACTAAGTAGACCATATCTCCCACATATGAACTCTAATAAAAGTGATTCAAGTGGCTGGAAAAATTGAAGGCTATTATCTATAACTTTTTTTGTTGAGCACTTTATCGAATTTTGGAGATTTTAGAGCGTTACAGAGATTGAAAGTCAAAATTGCAGTGTAGTTGGATGACTCCTGACCTTTGGTCACTTATTTGGTTATATCTCCCTCATTTTAGGTATGATTAAGGTGATTCTAGCTATGGAAAGCTAAGATATAGGTTTATAATTTTCATGTTGACCAATTTACTAGATTATGAAGAAATCATAGCACCGTGGCACCCAAAAGTTAGCGTTATGGTGCTAGTGCACCCAGCAGGTAATGGATTTTTAGCAATGGAGCGCTGTGACCCTCGTTACCTAGAAACATGATCACTATGGAACTATAAAAGGCTACCACGGCATCTGTCGCCATTGCAGAAAGTAAAAGTGTAATTTGTAGGTTATTTTGACTCCAAATGAAACTTAAAAGCCCAGGAACCAACCTAGAATCAATCCTACTTCATTTAAGACTCTCACAACCTATAAATAAGGGAGAAAGCAAGCATGGAAAGGGGACATCCAATCCATGCAAAGATTCAAGGATCAAATCATCAAAAATTCTCAATTATATTCTTTAATTCTTCTCTAGATTTTCTTATAGTCATATGCAGCTAATTTAGTTTTAGATGGTAGAGGAAGATTGAAACCTCAATGAATCTTCATACATTGTGAGATTTGGATTTTATTTTATTAGTTCAATTTTAATTGAGTATTAATTATTCATCTGCTCTTCTCTTTTCAATAGTTATTCATATAATTACTAAGAGGCCTACTAGTATATTATTTGTCTTAATCTACTGTTGAATTATATTTTGAACAAAGCTTTCATTATTGTACTTTAAGAGGAAATTAGGATCAATGATTTTGGATTATAAATAAATTAACCTATGATGAATAATTAACTAAATTACATATAGCCGATATTTTTATATTTGTTTAGCTTTATCAATTTCTCTAGTTTTTCTTGTGATAAATAGGTTAGACTTTACTGACTTACTAAAGGATTTCTTATTAATTAGGGTTAATTAAGGCGGTTGTAATCAATTGTTAGACTTAAGGAGGAATAGGGTTAGAATCCCAATGATAGATAATCAAATTGAGATTGATTATGTTCTAAATGATCAAAGCAATTCCCTAATAGTGGATATAAACCATAACCAGCATATCTATTATTAATCACTCCCTTTTTAATTACTTTCATTCTCTTTTATTTTGTTTTACTTTTATTTATCAAACCCCCTTATTAGAATCATAAAAGGTAATACCAGTCTCTATGAGATTGACCCTTATTCCCATAACTACAAGTTAGTTTAAGAGGTAAGGTATTATATTTGGTGAACCCGCAATAGTACCTACCAAATTTTGGCACCGTTGTCGGGGACTGCATCTATGATCTTTTGTGATTTTTATTTTAATTTATGCCTGTGTCTTTGTCGTGTGTGTTTTATAAATAACCACAAGCGCACGGCGTAGCTGTAGCTAGTCCTGCGAGAATGGGTCCTATCCCACAGAGAACAATGGTAAATTACTAGAATTATACAAAATATGTTATCTAGATCGATGTAATTTGATAAGAGTTTGTCACAATTACACTAATAAGTAATCCAATTAATAAAAGCCTAGGGTTAGAGTTCACCATACTTATGATGTTCAACATTCAACATGTACCTTTAATTGCAATTATCTAGGTAATTAGGGATAGTTTAGCCTTAATTAACTAGCAACCTCTTTCAAGCGTTACTAATCGTACCTAGGTTAATCTAATTGCCTACTCTTGTGGTTATTAGTTCAACCTAAGTCCATTAAGTTCTATGCCAACCATGGAATACAATTAATTGATTTTCTCGTGCCCACTAATTGATTCATTCCTAGAGAACCTTAAACTACATTTGCGATTAAGATATCCCTAATTAACTATTAGGTTTCAGTATTAATTTTCACCTTTCAATTCATCAATTAATATCCTAAAACGTGATAAAACGTTGGCTAGACATTCATCAACTCATATAATCAATGCATAATAGTCAATCCTAATTAACCATGGATAATACAATGGAGGTTCCAACAATCAATTCAATAGTTCAGTATCATCATACCATAAGTGGGTTTACCAAAACCCTAGATCAAATCTACTCAAGCATAATAGAAATAGAAACCAAAAGCATATTCATTAAATAAACCATAGGTGTTTAATACAAACTAAGAGAAAGGAGTAGAAGAAGAAGTAAGTGCAGAATAGAAAGATAAAACCTGGTTACAGAATGTAATAGAGATACAATGTTGAATCAATCTCAAATCTAACCTAAGAACATGAAAGTAAAAACTAATCCTACTTTAAATCTAATCCTAAGGTGTTTCCTAAGCCTAAAACTGAGTAAAATTGAGTCTAAATGTATCTGGATAAGTATGCCTCCCTTCCTCTGCGTTTCCCTATGTACATGTACCATCTTGGCTACTCAAAACCCTAAAAGTCACGTGGTGTACGGACACGAAGCACGGCCATGTCTCGGGTTGGATTCTGGGACTGTCTCTTCTTTTTTACATAGAGCACGGCCTGGCCGTGCTTCATGCACACCAAGCATGGCCTAGCCGTGTTGGGCACTGCAAGGCTCTTTTCTTGCCAATTTCTTCAGGGTTGCCTCCTTGCTTCCTGATCTGATTTTAATTAAGCATAATATTAATACCTTTAAATATAATTTTTATTTAATTTAAGTAAAATATGATTAGGTATTAGCTTAGTTTTGTGTTTTGTGTTGTAGGAACAAAGGAAGAAGAAAAGAGAAGAAAAAGATAAGAAATTCATGGAAAAATGCTACATTGCAGCGATTCCAAACCTTTTAGTACTGTTTAAAACATATCTCCCTCTTATGAACTCTAATCAAAGTGATTCAAGTGTCTGTGAAACAATAGCACAATTATCTAAAACTTTTATGTTTAACGCTTTGTCAAAATATGGAGATTTCATAGCGTTACAGAGCTCGCAAATTAGAATCACAGTGCAGTAGGATGAATTCTGACCTTTCATCACTAATTTTGACATATATCCTTCAATTTAGATCAGATTAAGGTGATTCCAGCGGCTATGGAAAGAAGAGAAATAGAGCTAAAACTTTTGTGTTTGGAACTGTGGAAAATTTGGGAATTTTCTGGGTGCCGCGGCGCTGCGCCATTGCAGGTTTGGAGAGACGTGGCGCTCCCTAGCGTGCCGCAGTGTTGGTTGCCCAGGAGCACCGAGCGCCGCGGCGCCCGAGCCGCAATGCTGAGGCACTCAAGCGTCAGAACCAGAGCACCTTCAAAATGGATCAAGCGCCGCAGTGCCCCATCAGAAGGATTCAGTTGCGCTGCAGTGCTCACCGCCTCATCAATTTACCGAATTTTTGATTTTTAGGTCTTCTTAACTACAATTGAAGCCCGATGGGCTGGGATTTGACCTAGAAACACTCCTACTTCAATTAAGAGGAGTGAATCTAGAAAAAGGGAGGAAAGCAAGCAGAGAATTCATTCAATCAATCATCCAAGTTCTTAATTACATTCTTCAATTCTTCTTTAGAGTTTCTTATGGCCCTGATGGAGATCAAGGTACTGTCAAAGCTACTATAAACTATTCCCAAGATCCTTTGCAAGGGATAGGCGGTCCAATGACAAGGAGCAGGGTGAAGCGGGCCAAAGAAGCTTTACTAGGCTTGATCTTAGATGTGCAGGCTAAAGAGGAAGTTGTTGGGCCAAGTCAAGACATTAAGTGGGCCACACTTTGTAGCCTTGAGGATGGCATTAAAGAGGGCAGTTCGGAGGCCCAATAAAGTTTGTTGGATCTTGAAGATAATTATCTCAAATCTGCATTTATTTAAGATGTATTATGGGCTTTATGTTATAGGTTTTGTTTTGGATATTATTAGTATTTGGGCCCATTCTTTATGCTGGCCAATTAGTAGTTTAATTATGGGTTTGTTTTTGTTAGTTTAGTTGGGCCAGATAACTAATGTTATTTGGGTCATATTCTATTAGAAGTCCAATTAGGAGTTTAAGGCCTTCTAGTTTTCCTACTAGGGTTAGGATTGATTGCCAATATAAGGGTTCTTTAAGTTCATGTAACACAGACTTATGATGATTAATAAAGATTGAGTTTTCTCCTAAAGTGAAAGCTTCCCTTAGTTCTTGGGCAAAGAACTGAATCTGATCTTATCGAGGCAACTCGTGGTGATCAAACATCCATTGAATTTTTAAGACAATCCTTGCTTTCGCCAAACACTCCGTTTCTTGGTATAGAGGAACACATCATTTAGTATCAGAGGTTTGGCTCCTTAAAATTTGGTTGGTGTCCTATCTTTTCTTCTTTAAATTTAATTCTAGAGTTATTCTTCTTCTTCTACCTTTCTTTAGGTCAAATTAGAGTCCTAGTTCTAATTAATGTTCTTATAATTCCTTTAACAAAAAAAGAGGCTTAGTTCTAGTTAATTTCCTTTTCCTACTTATAGTCTAATTCCTTCCAAAAAAAAATATAAATTTGAAAAAAAATAGAGTCCTAGTCCTAGTGCAATTTAGTTTCTTCTTCCAAAATTTTGAAATTTTGAAAAAAAAATATAGTCCTAGTTCTAGTTTAATTTGGTTCCTTCTTCCAAAAAAAAAATTGAAAAAAAAAGGCAAAACTTTGCTAAACAAAAAGTGAGCGGAAGTTCATTAAAAAAAAGGGAAGAGAAATTCGTTCCAAAAAAAGAAAAAAATGCGAAAAAATAGCATACTGATATTAGTATCCCTCATTGTTTCAAATTCAATTCCTAGGGTTGTCATCGTTTGAAATTTTGTTCTTAATATTCCTAATTCACTTGTTCCTTTTGATAAGTTTGTTGATCAGGTTCTTGTTTAAGAAATTTAAGGGAAAGAGGTAAAATTGATTGCAAACACGTGAGGGTTGTGAGACAAACATGAGTAGTGAAAGAGATCAACCTGAAATTGACCTTAAACTCTTTATGAAAGTAGTTCAAGATCAATTTATGTTACTGAATATGAGGTTGGATAACCTTGATTCACCATCCCATCCTAAGCTTACAAAAAAATTTGGGTTTGATGAGGGAGAAGGGGAATATTTAGATAGTGAACGATGCGGGTCAAGAAAGGAAAGGAGGATAGCTCCTAGGTGTGATAGTGGTTTGGGAAACATAAAAATGACTATTCCTACATTCCAAGGTAAGAGTGACCCTGAACTTTACTTAGAGTGGGAGATGAAGGTAGAACATATGTTTAAGTGTCATGATTATACTGAGGAGAGAAAGGTGAAGCTAGCTGCTGTAGAGTTTACTGACTAAGCTAGTATTTGGTGGGATCAGTGAGCAATTAATAGGCAGAGAAGTGGTGAGATACCTATTCGGTCATGGGAAGAGATGAAGGTTGTGATGAGAAAACGGTTTGGTCCTAGCCATTACTATATAGACTTGTTCAGAAAATTACAAAATCTGCATCAAGGATCTATGAGTGTAGAGGATTACTACAATGAGATAGAGATGGCCATGATGAAAGCTAATATTGAAGAGGAAAGAAAGGCTACAATGGCAAGGTTTATAGGCAGTTTGAGGAAAGAAATTGCAGATGTAGTGGATATGCACCATTATGTAGAGATGGAGGATTTACTGCATAAAGCAATTAAAGTTGGGAAGCAGTTAAAGGTTAGAATATCTTCTAAATTTGGCTCCATTACTAAAACTCCATGGAAGCTGAATTGGCAAGATAACCATAAGGCTACTACGAGGTCGAAAGAAGAGAGCAGGGGGAAGAATTCAGTTACAGCCCCTAATCCCAATGCTAAGAATGATATTTCTACTTCCTTTAGAGCACGAGATACAAAATGTCTTAGATGTCATGGGTTGGGGCATATTGCATCACAGTGTCCTAACAAGAGAGCCATTGTTCTTCTTGATGATGGAGGCATAGAGAGTGAGCATTCAAGTGATGATGAGATGCCACCATTGGAAGATTGTAGTGACATGAAGATTGGTGAACCAGTGCATGGAGAAGTATTATTTACTTGACGTGCTCTTAATATGCAACTTAATGATGATGTTGATGATGAACAACGTGAGCACATCTTCCAGACCAGGTGCCACGTGAATAACAAGGTATGTAGCTTGATTATTGATAGTGGGAGTTGCACTAATGTAGCTAGTACCTTGATGGTTGATAAATTAGGTCTACCCACATTGAAACATCCTAAGCCATATAGGCTAAGATGGTTGAATGATAGGGGAGATATATGGGTGACCAATCAGGTTCGTATATCTTTTTCTATTGGTAACTACAAAGATGAGGTGCTTTGTGATGTAGTACCAATGCATGCTAGACACTTGTTGTTGGGACGTCCATGGCAATTTGATAGAAAGGTTAATTATGATGGCTACAAGAAACAATATACATTAACCACACATAAGAGAACCTTTATTCTGACACCTGAAAGCCAGCTGAGGCTTTTGCTGATCAAGTGAGGATTACAAAAGAGTGTAAGTTGAGAAGAACAATAGAAAAAGAGAAGAGAGTAAGGCCCAAATTGAGAGTGAGAGAAAAGAGAGAGAGGTTGAGACATGTGAGCAGAAAAAGAAAGAGAGTTGTAAGCCATAGAAAGAGAAAAATAAAAGAGTGAGTGCTTTTGCACTAAAAAGTGAGGTGAAGAGTGCTTTGGTATGCAAGCCAAACCTCCTTGTGCTCATGTACATGGATATTTATTTTATTAACACTCCTAACCTATCTTTGCCCAGTATGGTTGTGTCTTTGTTACAGGAATTCACTGATGTTTTTCTTAAGGAGATTCCACATGAACTACCACCTTTGAGAGGCATTGAGCACTAGATAGACTTTGTCCCTGGATCATCCATCCCTAATAGACCTTCCTACCAAGCAAATTCTAAGGATACGAAGGAAATTCAAAGGCAAGTAGATGACCTAGTTCAGAAGGGATTCGTGAGGGAGAGTCTTAGTCCCTGTTCAGTACCTGTTATTCTTGTGCCTAAAAAGGATGGTACTTGGCGCATGTGCGTAGATTGCAAAGCCATCAATGAAATCACTATAAAGTATAGGCATCCAATTCCTAGATTAGATGACATGCTTGATGAGTTGTATGGTTCTAGTGTTTTTAATAAAATTGATTTAAAGAATGGCTACTATCAAATTCGCAAGAAAAAGGGAGATGAGTAGAAAACTGCTTTTAAGACTAAGTATGGTTTATATGAGTGGTTAGTAATGCCCTTTGGCTTGGCCAATGCACCCAGTACCTTTATGAGATTAATGAACCATGTCTTACGTGCTTTCATTGGAAATTTTGTGGTAGTTTACTTTAGTATATAGTCAAAATCTTGATGAACATGTATTGTATTTGCGTGCTGTTTTTTATGTGCTTAGGGAGCATAAATTGTATACTAACATGAAAAAGTGCACGTTCTATTCTGATTCTGTAGTGTTCCTTGGTTTTGTTGTTAATTCTCATGGAATTAGTGTGGATGAGGACAAGGTTAAGGTAATCTGAGTTTGGCCTACACCTAGGAATGTTAATGAAGTTAGGTGTTTTCATAGTTTAGCAAGTTTCTATAGGCGGTTTGTAAAGAATTTCAGTACTATTGCTGCACCCCTAAATGAACTTGTTAAAAAGAATGTTTTCTTTAAATGGGATGATTTGCATGAGAAGTCATTTAAAACTTTAAAGGATCCTTTGACTAATGCACCCTTGCTGTCATTACCTAACTTTCATAAAGCTTTTGAAATTGAATGTGATGCTTCGGGAATTGGTATAGGTGCATTTTGAGGCAGGATTCTAAACTAATTCATACTTCAGTGAGAAGCTAAATGGGGCAGCACTAAACTATCCTACTTATGATTAGGAGTTATATGCATTGGTGAGGACTTTGCAAACTTGGCAACATTATCTATGGCCAAGGGAGTTCATTATCCATTCAGATCATGAGAGCTTGAAATTTTTGAAGTCCCAAGGTAAGTTGCATAAAAGGCATGCTAAGTGGTTAGAATTCATTGAGACATTTCCTTAGGTGATTAAGTATAAAACTAGAAAAGAAAATGTGGTAGCTGATGCATTGTCTAGAAGATATGCCTTATTAACATTCTTACATGCTAAGTTGCTTGGTTTTGAATACATTAAAGACTTGTATGCTAATGATGTTGATTTTGGATCTGCTTGGAATTATTGTGATAAGCGTGCTATTGATGGTTTCTATAGACATGAAGGCTACTTGTTTAAAAAGAATAAACTTTGTGTGTCTACGTGTTCTATGCATGCTTTATTAATTAAGGAGAGCCATAGTGGAGGTTTAATGGGGCATTTTGGAGTAACTAAAACTTTAGAAACTCTGCATGAACATTTTTATTGGCCTTGCATGAAACATGATGTCATTTCATTTTGTGCTAAGTGTGTGGCATGTAAACAAGCTAAGTCTAAAGTTATACCACTTGGTCTTTATACTCCATTACCTGTACCTACACAGCCTTGGCATGATATTTCTATGGATTTTGTGATAGAGTTACCAAGGTCTCAAAGTGGTAAGGATAGTGTTTTTGTGGTTGTTGATAGGTTTAGCAAAATGGCTCATTTCATTGCATGTGCTAAAACCAATGATGCAACACACATAGCTAATTTGTTCTTTAAAGAAGTAATGTGTTTGTATGGGTTGCCTAGAACAATAGTTAGTAATAGAGATGTTAAGTTCTTAAGTCATTTTTTGCGTACTCTATGGGATAGATTAGGGACTAAACTTCTATTTTCTACTGTTATACACCCTCAAATAGATGGGCAAACTGAGGTAGTTAATAGGACACTTACTACACTTTTACGTGCTATTATGTCAAAAAATTTGAAACATTGAGAAATAGCTTTACCACGTGTTGAGTTTGCTTACAATAGATCTGTGCATTCTATTACTGCTTATAGTCCTTTCAAAATTGTTTATGGCTTTAATCCTCTAACACCTTTGGATATTTTACCTTTGTCTACTAATGAGTTTGTTAACTTGGATGGTAAGCAAAAGATTGAATATGTAAAGGATTTATATGCTAAAGTTCGAGCTAACATTGAGAGGAAGAATAAGCAATATGCAATGCAAGCCAATAAGAGCTAAACAAAAATTGTATTTGAACCTGGTGATTGGGTTTGGGTACATATGTGCAAAGAGAGGTTCCTAGTTCAGAGAAAGTCTAAGTTACATCCTAGGGGAGATGGACCTTTTCAAGTCTTGGAGTGAATCAATGACAATGCCTATAAGATTGATTTACCTAGTGAGTATGGTATTAGTGCTACATTCAATGTTACTGACTTGTCTTTATTTGATGTAGGTGATGCTTTTGATTCGAGGACGAATCCTTTTGAGGAGAGAGGGAATGATGGAGATCAAGGTGTTGTCAAAGCTACTATAAACTGTTCCCAAGATTCTTTGCAAGGGATAAGTGGTTGAATGATTAGGAGTAGGGCGAAGTGGGCCAAAGAAGCTTTACTGGGCTTGATCTTGGATGTGTAGGCTAAAGAGAAAGTTGTTGGGCCAAGTCAAGACATCAAGTGGGCCACACTTTGTATCCTTGAGGATGGCATTAAAAAGGGCAGTTCTGAGGCCCAATAAAGTTTATTGGATCTTGAAGATAATTAACTCAAATCTGCATTTATTTAAGATGTATTATGGGCTTTATGTTATAGGTTTTGTTTTGGATATTATTAGTATTTGGGCCCATTCTTTGTGCTGGCCAATTAGTAGTTTAATTATGGGTTTGTTTTTGTTAGTTTAGTTGGGCCAGATAACTAGTGTTATTTGAGCCATATTCTATTAGAAGTCCAATTAGGAGTTTAAGGCCTTCTGGTTTTCCTACTAGGGTTAGGATTGATTGCCTATATAAGGGTTCTTTAAGTTCATGTAACACAGACTTATGATGATTAATAAAGATTGAGTTTTCTCCTAAAGTGAGAGCTTCCCTTAGTTCTTGGGTAAAGAATTGAATTCGATCTTATCGAGGCAACTCGTGGTGATCAAACATCCATTGAATTTTCAAGATGATCCTTGCTTTTGCTAAACACTCCGTTTCTTGGTATAGAAGAACGCATCAGGC
Organism: Gleditsia sinensis; assembly: GCA_037074535.1. Taxonomy (NCBI): domain Eukaryota; kingdom Viridiplantae; phylum Streptophyta; class Magnoliopsida; order Fabales; family Fabaceae; genus Gleditsia; species Gleditsia sinensis. The sequence goes on from CM073467.1 coordinate 38,879,921, forward strand.
CCTGCGTGGCTAGTTACTTTTAGTTCGTAGAGGTAGATTGAAACCTCAAGGGATCTTCATGCATTGTGAGATTTATATTTGATTTTATTATTACAATCTTAATTGAGTATTAATTATTCATATGTTCTTCTTCACAATGATTATTCATATGATTGCTAGGAGGCCTACTAGTATATTATCTGTCTTAATCTACCGCTGAATTATGTTTTGAACAAAGTCTTCAATTCTGTGATTCATGAGGCAAATAGGTTTGAGGATTTTGGATTATAAATCATTGAACCTATGATGAATAATTAACTAAATTAGATATAGCCGATGTGTTTATATTTGTTTAACTCTGTTAGTTACTCTAGTTCTTCATGTGGTTAATAAGCTATACTTTACTGATGTGCTAAAAGATTGCTTGTTAATTAGGATTTAATTGGTGCGATTGTCATTAATTTACTAGACTTAAGGAGGAACAGGGTTAGAAACCCTATGACAGATATTCAATTACGGATTGATTATGTTGTCAATGATCAATGCAATCCCTTGATGGTGGATATCAACCAAAACCAACATATTTCTCATTAATTGCTCCCTTAATTATTTTCATTATTGTTTATTTTACTTAATTTGTGATTATCAATCCCCCCTTTTTTTAATCACATAAGGTAATACCAGTCTCTGTGGGATCAACCCTTACTTCCACTACTACAGATTAGTTGAGAGGTAAGATATCAATTTGGGTGTACCTGCGACAATATGCACCACTTCCTCCTAAACTTGTTCCAAGTCCTCACAGCTCTTTACATGTGTGTTTTCCATTGCTTCTTGGCCTCTTTTGCTCACTTACAAACATAAAACCAACCAAAACAATATCCAAAGCAAAGTATAACCAAAAGCAGAGAAATAATCACAAGTTTACTATGAATTAGAGGATAGAATATAATCGTTAAGCACTCAAATTTCTCCTTTATTAACTCCCCCATGCTTAAACCTTTGCTTGTCCTCAAGAAAATAACATATCATATTAGTAGGAGGGAGAAAATGCATTCAAATTCTAGAGGATAGAAAAGGGCAATGCAGGTAATTTTTCACTCAATCAGTGTGCACACAATAGATATATGAATAGACATTTATCATATAGTCTCTGTTCTTCTAAGACTAAACTCAAATTCTTCTATTATATATGTACTTCTATTGTTACCATTGGTTGTATGCATCAAATTAATTTTTAAACACTCAAGTAGGTCATCTCATCCTTTAGATATCCCTAGGTTGCCTTACCCTTATTTCTATTTTCACTCTCTCTTTTTCATTCATACTCTTTTATTTCTCACTTTCTTTTTCTTTCATTTCTCTTTTTCATTAATTCATCATTGTTTTAGAAATATGCAGTGAGTGAATTTTATGCTCCATCTCACTAGGATGAAGACATCTAGGTACTCATAGTAAGGCCTTTTTGGTGCCTTGAAGGGGTACTTAGAGTGAAAACTTTTTGGGTTTTATATTCCCTTATTTTTCACCTCTCCCTTCTTTCACACTCTTATAGTGTTAAAATCAGAAAAGGCATACAGTTTACAGTACAATAGGAGAGATATTTTTCAAAAAAAGTAAAGTTTTAATACTAGAAAGAAGAGACTAAAATGATAACTACCTATTTCATATTCTATTGTGCATCACATGTTCATAAGCTAAAATCAACCTATATTACATCAATCTATCTCTGAAACAACAAACTATGTGATTTTACAATGAAACAAGAGAGAAGCAATATATACAATATATACATGCAAGACCAGAAATTCAACAAGTGAAGTCCACAAACTTAAAGTTTACTCCCCATGCTTAAACTTGACATTGTCCTCAATGTCAATAATAATGAAAGTATAGGCAAAAGGAGAAGTAACTTACTTGCTTACTGATCTTCTAGAGGTGGTAGAGGTTCAATTAAATTCAAAAGGGGAGTGGGATAAGCAGGATCAAAATCCAATTATCAAACTAATGCAACCAGATAAGTATGCTATTTAATTTCCAAATCCAAACTTAGGATGACAATGTGAAAGCAATTAGAGGATAGATCAATTGCCTATTTCAAATCCAAAATAATGCAAGCTAGCAGAATTCTATCAGATATTCAATATGTTCTAAACAATGCTCTTGTGCAATTGGAATCAAATCAAAAAAATATGGTTAAACCATAAATCAATTCAAAGCAAGTTGCTCAAGTAGTGCAAAGCTAGGCAAAACAATACAATCAAGTAGATGTTAAAGTCCAGGTAAATTGTAGTGTTGCAATATTTCAACTAATGATTTACCAGTAGCAAATTATAGCAAGCACCCAACTTTAACCAGTAGAATTTAGTATCTATGCATCCCAAAACTGGGTCAATTAAGCCTTTAGTGCAAAACATATATTCCTAAATTAATGTATTCATTTAAATTAAGAGCAGATAATTGATGGCAGACAATTTAGTGTAATGAGGAAGTCAGGCAATAACCAGGCAGACAAAACTAACTCAAAAGATTCAACAAATATGATGTCAAAGTGCAGGATTTCCTATAACAAGATAAACCAAAGTCATGCAGATAAACCATCTAGCAAGTCTAAAAATAGAAAGGGAATTCCAATTCAGAAAATTGAAGTTTTATTGCATAAATCTAAAATATCCAAACTAGACCAATTCAAACAACCAAAAAATTCAATACTTATGCAATTCAAAATCTATATAAATTTTCAAAACCAGCCCAATTAAGCCATAGATGCAGAAAATTTCAGATATATAAATTAATTTAATTCAATCCAGATGAATAACAAAGTTCAACCATCAGGGAAGTCCAATCCAAATAAATGAAATTAAGCACAAAGTATAGGTTAAAATTATACCTAGAGGGAAGCCATGATGGTGGTGCTAATAGAAGAGAATGGAGTCCAGTGCAGGGAGGTATGGTGTTCTCGGGTGATGTAGGGGAATAATAGGAGAGGGAGTGGGTGAGCACAGGAATTTTTGGGTGAGGGGGAGAATGCATGAGAGAATGGGAAATTTCTGAGGGGATTAGTTGTAATAACTTTTTTTAAAAAAATACCATGAAGTTATTACCTCGTTACAACTTAACTCAAAATAATATTTATTTAATTTATACAATACAGAGTTTACATACTTGTCATTAATCAAAACATACGTACAACATATCAAACACATAAAAATCTACATCTTATTAATTATGGTTGACCAATTCCAGAGATACAGGTGCGGGTGGTTGCACCTTCAATGGGATCTAAGCCAACTCGACCACAAACATTTTATTTTCTTCTGGGATCTGCCCAACATAAAGTACTCGATCCAATGTGCACTAAAAGCCAGAGCCATAGAAAAATCTGCATAACTAATTTTCTGAACATGATATGGAAATAAAGTGAGAATTAAATCTCAGTAAGTTCAACAATAAATCATCATCAATATATCTCATCACGTCATGTTCAACTATATAAACTACAGCAAATAACTTTGTTCACATGAATGCACTATATCTATGCACATGAGAATCGTACAATAATAACATGTATGACAAGGTTAACTATTTTGAGAATATCATATAATGACTATCAATTTATTCTCATATCAAGCTACCCCGGTCAGGGTGAGTATTTTCTATTCTCCGGTACGGGCTTTTTTCGCTCCCTCCGACATGGCCCACTTTCTCTTTTTTTTTCTCATTAACATGATCATAACCGTTGGTAGGGCGTCCCCTACTGGTACACCACACGGATTGCCATGAGACCGTGCTCATTTTTTTTCTTTTCACAATGATAGCCAAAAATATGCTTTCAATAACAAGTATGTTCATCAAAATATAACTATTACCAAAAATCATTTGTAATCATGTCATGAACATAACCATTTCAAATATCACTTTATAAAATATTTGCATGTCAAACTTTCACACTTAAGATGGTAAGAAGTTCATACAATGGCAATGGCTATGGCTATAGTAGTCATTTATTATTTTCATTTATAAGATTATTCGTCTTTTTTAAATATTAATTTTATTTCTTTATTTTCTTGATGCAGGTTTTCATCCTATCTAACCTTCACTTACTAATCAGAGTATAACTCCCTAAATATAACTCCGATATAGGTGATCTAGGTATCATTTTCAAGATAAAACAATTATCTAAAACTATTATGTTGAACATTGTAGCGAAATTGTAAGAAATCAAGTTGATATTACTCCCTCAATGTACATGTTATTTCTTCTCGGATAGGTTCTGACCTATCCCTACTAATCTGTCCATATCTCCCTAATAAGAATTCCAACTTAAGTGCTTCCAGTGGCTACAAATCCGTGACAAATATATATATAATTCATATGTTAACCATTTATTTTAATTCCTTATAGAATGTTCTCAGAAATTAAAACACCGAAGCTATCCTAACATATTCTTCCTTGATTAACCATTTTCTGACCTTTGTTTTCTAATCGGAACATATCTACCCCTTATGAACTCTAAATGGAATGATTCCAGTGGCTAAAACTCCGTGACACATATATCTATAATTCATATGTTAACCATTTATTTTAATTCCTTGTAGAATGTTCTCAGAAATTAAAACACTGAAGCTATCCTAACATATTCTTCCCTAACTAACCATTTTCTGACCTTTGTTTACTAATCGAACCATATATACCTCATATGAACTCTAAATTGAATGATTCCAGTGGCTAAAAATCTGTGAGACATAAATCCACATTTGTTATGTTAACCAATTGTTTAGATTCCCTATAGAATGTTCCCAGAAATTAAAAAATAGAAGCTTAAAATTCTGCCACCCATAGCCATACCCATGCAGAACTATCTACACCAACCTAAGTATTCAAACATACATAATATGTAACATGATATAGCAACATCCATGACCAAATCCCATATAAATATTACAAGTTTCAAAACTTTTCTTCAAAAAGAAATATTGTTAAACTTACCTAGAGCACTTAGTCCCCTAGACTTCTCCTTCCTCTTTCTTCCTTTCTTTCTCTCCTTTCCTCACTCTACCTTGCTTCTATTTTTTCTCTCCCTCACTTGGACAAAAATCTAATTTTGTAAGGGTGGGTTTTCTTATATAGACCACCAAATAATTCACCTTTCATGATCATAGGTCTACCTTATCACAATTAGGTTACACTTGGTTGAATTTTTGGAAAACAAACAACTTATGTTCTTGTCTTCCTCTTCCTTAGTCAAGATATGCATAGGAAAAGGAAATTTGTATTTTGAAAATTATGATAATATGTTCTTAAGATATGGGACAAGGTCCCTTTGATTTAGGGTTCATTTACTTTTTCTTTTGTCTTAATCAATTATGATAGGTTTGCCTTTTTAAGTGGCAAATTTCTAGCCCTTCAATCTCTATTATTTGGTTGAAATTATTTGTGTGGGATTGAAATGTTTTGTCCTAATACTATATATTATCATACCACTTGCTAAAATTATGAGTGTAGGATATAGATTTTTTGTCCTAAAGCCTTGTATTATCATACCACTTGCTAAATTTTTGTCTTAATGCCATGTCACCTAATCTTGATTACACCATTATTTCATCACTTTATTTTTTTTTCCTCTTGGGTTTGGGCTCATTCTTGCCCATTTTCTTTACTTTGGTTAAAATTCTACCTTTCATAATGGGCTTAGTCATATTTTCATGATTTTTGGGCTACTGGTCCAATTTCAATATCCTAGTCCAAGTCTATGTTTTATTTCTTCATTGGGCTATCCTATTGGCTTGCTAAAATTTTATGTGAAGTAGAAAAACTCTATATGAAGTGTCCATAGGTGAAATCCCAATTTATGGTTGGAGATACTAAACTTAGTAACTTTTGCTCTTAAATTAAGAAAAATTACCCTAATCCGATCTTCTTGAAATTTTAAGACCTTTACTTACTTTACAAAAATGTATCTTCCTTACCTAAGAATTTCACCTTTCTTTAGCATGTTTATTTCTAATATTTCCTCTTAGGTTTTCTTTGTTTACCTATTCCATTAATATTAGAACATTTCTATACAAACACGTAAGGTGAAGAATTTCTAAGGATTATATTTCCTTAGATATCTAAAAATTGTCTAACAAATTTTATTTCCTTAATTAAATATTTATGTACCTTTATCAATAAAAGAAATGAAATTATGGATGTTACTTTGAATACTTTTGTACTTTTATTAATACATGTAATGAAATTAGGGATGTTACATTTCTCTCCTCCTAAAAGAAATTTTGTCCTCAAAGTTTCAGAAATTACCTAATAAGAACAATTTCGGATATTTCTTCCTCACGATTTCTTCTAGCTCCCAAGTTGCTACTTTTGGAGTCAAACCTTCCCATAACACCTTAACTAGGTGAATAGTTTTGTTCCGCAATTGCTTCACGTTAGTGTCCAATATAGATGCTGGTACTAGCTGGTATGTCATGTTCTCCTTTATTTGGATTGGTTCATTTGGTATCACATGTGAGGAGTCTGGAAGATACTTTCGGAGTTGTGATATATGGAAAACATTATGCAAGTTAGACAAATTAGGTGGGAGAGCAATTTGATATACTGACGTCCCTACTTTCTTCAAATTTTGGTAGGGTCCTAAAAATCGCAAATTTAGCTTTTTGGTCTTGAGAGACCTACTAACTCCAGTGGTCGGAGAAAGTTTTAGAAATACAAGGTCTCCTTCCTCAAACTCCAGAGGTCTATGTCTCTTATCATAGTAACTCTTTTGTCGACTTTGAGCTGTGAGTATTTTATCTCGTATCATCCTGATTTGTGGATGATTTGTTCAGTGGTTTGTTGAATTAGATCAGGACCCAGCAAGTTCTTTTCTCCTACCTCAAACCAATATAGTGGAGATCGACACTTCCTACCATATAAAGCTTCGTAAGGGGCCATCTTAATACTGGAGTGATAACTATTATTATAAGCAAACTCTACTAAAGGTAGGTACTTATCCCATCCTTTACCTTGCTCTATCACACAGACCCTTAACATATCTTTTAGGGTTTGAATGGTTCATTCTATCTGCCCGTCAGTCTGAGGATGGTAGGCAGTACTGAACCGTAACTGAGTACCAAATGCTTCCTGCAATGCCTTCCAAAACCTCGATGTAAACCTCGGATCTCTATCAAAAATGATATTTAAGGGAATTCCATGCAGTCTAACTATTTCCTGGACATACAATTAGGCTAATTTATCCAGTGAATAGTTAATTTTTATGGGCAAAAAGTGAGTAGATTTGGTTAATCTGTCAACTATTACCCAGATAGAGTCATGTTCCACTGAAGTATTAGGTAATCCAACAACAAAGTCCATTGAGATACTGTCCCATTTCCATTTAGGAATCTCAAGAGGTTATAGAAATCCCGCTGACTTTTGATGCTCCACCTTCAACTTTTGACAAATGAGACATTCGCCACAAACTCGGCAATGTCGTTTTTCATCCCTGGCCACCAATACATCCTCTTTAAATCCTGGTACATTTTAGTGCATCCAGGATCCACTGTGTATTTACTCTGATGCGCTTCCTGTAGGATCTTAGTCCTCAACTCTCGTTCTTGGGGACACAAATCCTTCGCTGATACATGATTGCTCCATCTTCCATGACAGAAAAATTATCTTAATCTTTATGACCCTGTAAGTATTGGTCGTGAGCTTGAGACTCTTTGATATGGGCTCTAAGGTCACACCCTATACTTAAACCATTAATGACTGGCTTCCTTAGAGTAAGAGCAGTGGCTAGCTTCAAATTTTGAAACTCTTCTAGCATCTGCATCTCATACACCGTCATCTGACCCATGTGCAGAGATTTTCGACTCAAGGCATTTGCCACAACATTCGTCTTTCCGGGATGATACTTTATCTCAAACTTGTAGTCATTGAGGAATTCTACCCATCTTCGTTGCCTCATATTTAACTCCTTCTGATCAAAGAGGTATTTAAGACTCTTATGATCACAATATACTTCAAAGGTTTCCCCGTACAAATAGTGTCACCAAATCTTTAAGGTAAACACCACTGCCACCAATTCAAGATCATGGGTTGGATAGTTTCCTTCATGGGGTCTCAGTTGCCTAGAGGCGTAAGCAACTACTCTCTTATCTTGCATCAGCACACATCCTATCCCTTTCTTTGAAGCGTCACTATACACTTCAAAATGTCCTGTGGGGTCTGGAATAATTAAAACAGGAGGAGTGGTCAGTCTTGTCTTAAGCTCTTGGAAACTAGCTTCACATTGATCAGTCCATATGAAAGGACTTCCTTTCCGGGTCAATTTAGTCAATGGCAAGGCTATACGAGAGAAGTTTTGTATAAACCTCTTGTAGTATCCTACCAAACCCAGGAAACTTCTGACTTCCGTAACCGTCTTTGGTCTCTCCCACTGAATCACTACTTCCATCTTGCTAGGATCTACGGCTACCCCACTATTAGAGATGACATGTCCTAGAAACTTCACATCTGACAGGCAAAATTCACACTTCTCCAATTTGGCATATAACGTTTTCTTTTTCAGCACTTGTAGCACGATTCGGAGATGTTGTTCATGTTCTTTCTCACTCTTAGAATATATCAAGATGTCATCAATGAACACCACAACAAATTGATCTAGATAGGGTCAAAAAATGTGATTAATGTAATACATGAAAATTGCAGGTGCATTTGTCAACCCGAAGGGCATTACGAGAAACTCATAGTGCCCATACCTAGTCCTGAAGGCAGTTTTTGGTACATCCTCCTGCTTGATCCTAATTTGATGATATCCTGACCTCAAGTCAATTTTAGAAAAGATGAAGGCTCCCTTCAGTTGATACAATAAGTCATCTATCCTAGGGATAGGGTACTTGTTTTTGATAGTCACCTTATTCAGCTATATGTAATCTATGCATAGTCTCAAGCTCCCGTCTTTCTTCTTAACAAAAAATATAGGAGCTCCCCAAGGTGATACACTCGGTCTAATGAATTGCTTGTCTAATAGTTCCTCCAACTGCTTCTTTAGTTTTTGTAGTTCCTTCGAGGCCATTCGATATGGTGCAATAGAGATAGGCCCTGTCCTAGGTAGAAGATCAATAGAGAACTCTATCTCTCTCTTGGGAGGTAAGCCTGAAATATCTGATGGAAATACTTCAGGAAACTCATTGGCTATTGGGATTTCATCAAGCTTCGATTCGACTTCTAGGTTTGATAAATACAAGAGAATGTATCCAAGTACTCCATTCTTCAACTCCCTATTAACTTGATTGGCATTTAGCATCAATAACTGGACCTCCTCTTTCGGAGTAGGAGGTAAAAATTTAACGGTCTTGTTACAACAATTTAGCAAGACTCGATTTCTAGACATCCAGTCTAACCTTAGAATGACCTCAATACCTCTTAAAGGTAAACAGACGAGGTCTACAGAAAAAGTTTTCTCCTGGATGGTGACTTGACAGTCCTTACATACAGAGGAAGTTAATACCCTTTCTCCTGTAGGGGTTACTACGGATAGCTCATAGGGAGATTCATAAATAGGAAACTAAAACTTCCTAATACATTCTTCTGATATAAATGAATGACTAGCACCAGAGTCAAATAACACTATAAGAGCAAATCCATAGATATAGCATGTACCTTGAATCATTTCAGAAGATTGAGCTACCTCTTGGCTCAGGGTGAAAACCCTTCCTTTCACTTGAGGACTCTATTCTGGCTACTTCCCCACATTCTGTGGGTAGTTTCTCGCAAAATGACCCTTCTGTCCGTAGTTGAAGCAGATATCTTGTCCTATGTAGCATGGCCGATTACCATGCATGCATACGCACTTAGCGCACTTGACTAGGGCGAGGTCTTGTTGGAAAGGTCTGGGACCTGCAGTCAATGGCCTCTTACCAGCTCCATATCCACTTCTTCTCACGTTCTTGCTAGGGTTGGGAAAATTTTTCTTCCTTTTCCATAGGTTTTGCCTTTGCTTTTCGCCCTCCACTGACTTTAAACTTTTCTCCAAGAGTCTGCATTTATTGATCAGAGGCACAAACTCCCTAATCTCTATAGCTACAACAGCATTCTTTATGTCCGAGTTTAGTCCCGCTTCGAACTTAACAGCCTTCCATGCTTCATTAGGGTTAAATCACAGATAAGAGGAGAACTTAGACAATTCCTAGAACCTCGCGATGTATTGGTCTATAGTCATGCTACCCTGCTGGAGTTGGAGAAATTCGATCTCTTTTTTCGCCCGTACAGTACTTGGAAAGTACTTTTCCAAAAAGGTGTCTTTGAACACCTGCCAAGTGATCTGCATTCCCTAGTGAGCTAAAAGTTCTCTAGCTCCACGCCACTGGTATTCTGTTTCATCTTTTAGCATATATGCAGCAAAGATTACTTGCTGCACCTCAGTACAACCCATCACTTCAAAGATTTTCTCTAACTCCCTTATCCATCTTTCAGCTACAATCGGGTCAAAGCCGCCTTGGAAACAAGGTGGCCTAGTCCTCAGGAACTCGGATATGCCGTTATCATTTTAAGCCATCCAATTGTTAGCACCATTCACACCATTCGAGTTATTAGCATTCTAGAGGTATTGTAGAATTTGATTTGTTGTCATGACTTGGTCTCGAATTGCCGTGGCCAGGTTGTGCAGGGTTTCCTCCACATTGTTTGCCGGATTCCTACTTGGTGGTACCATTTCCTACTGTGGCAAAAACAAAGTTATGCTGCTATTGAGGTGATCAAGCCCAATACAACAACAACAACAATTAAGCCTTTTCCCACTAGGAGGGGTCGGCTACATGGATCAAACGATGCCATAGTGGCCTATCATGGATGAGATCAATAGATAAGTTATTAACTATTAAATCATTTTTAATAGTTTCACTTATTGTTTTCTTTGGCCTCCCTCTACCTCTAATTATTGGACTATTCTCCATCCGATCAACTCTTCTTACTAGGGCTTCTGTAGGTCTTCTCCACACATGGCCAAACCACCTTAAGCGAGTTTCAACCATCTTCTCCACAATAGGTGCTATCCCAACTTTCTCTCTAATGCACTCATTTCTAATCATATCTCTTCTGGTGTGTCCACACATCCAACATAACATTCTCATCTCTACAACGTTGAGTTTATCTTCATGTTGTCTTTTAACCGCCCAACATTCCATACCATACAATATAGCAGGTCTTATAGTCGTACGGTAGAATTTTCCTTTAACTTTGAGCGGCACTTTTTTATCACAAATGACACTCGAAGCTTTCCTCCATTTCATCCATCCAGCTTGAATCCTGTGGTTTACGTCCTCCTTTACTTCACCGTCATTTTGTATAATGGACCCAAGATATTTAAAACTTGTAACTTGTTTTAAAATATAGTCTCCAAGTTTCACGTCGACATTCGTATTTGTTTGTCTTTTACTAAAAATACATTCCATATATTCTATTTTATTTCTACTTATCCGAAAACCGTGTGTTTCTAAAACTTGTCTCCATGACTCTAACTTCATATTTATTTCCTCTTTCGATTCACCAACTAAGACTATATCATCTGCAAAAATCATGCATTGAGGCCCCAACTCTTGTATATGTTCAGTAACTGCGTCCAAAATCAAGTTAAAAAGATACGGACTCAGAGAAGACCCTTGATGTAGTCCAATAGTTGTGGGAAAATCCTTTGTATCCCCATTTTGTGTTCTCACGCAACTCGTTATCTCGTCGTACATGTCTTTGATTGCTCGAATGTACGCAATACGTACTCCTTTCTTTTCTAAAGCCTTCAATAGGATCTCTCTTAACACTCTGTCATATGCCTTTTCCAGATCAATAAAAACCATGTGCAAATCTTTTCGTCTGCTTTGATACCTTTCCATCAATCTCCGTAGTAAATAAATTACTTCCATAGTTGACCTTCCTGGCATAAATCCAAACTGATTCTCTGTAACTTGAGTCTCTTGTCTTAATCTTTTCTCAATGATCTTCTCTCATAACTTCATAGTGTGACTCATGAGTTTAATCCCCCGATAGTTGGAACAATTCTGTATGTCTCCTTTATTTTTATATATAGGAATTAAAGTACTTCTCCTCCATTCATCCGGCATTTTTTTAGATTTCATTATCACATTAAACAACTTAGTGAGCCAACTTATACCCTTCCTTCCTAAACTTTTCCACACCTCAATAGGTATATTATCAGGTCCTACTGCTTTGCCATTTTCCATTCTCTTCAGGGCTTTCTCTACTTCAAACTCTTGGATTCTACGATAAAAAGTATAATTACGGTCTTTTTCTGCAGTATTAAGTCTGTCAGAGTTGTAGGTCAACTCATGCCCTTCGTTAAAAAGTCCTCGAAAGTAACTCCTCCATCGTGTTTGGATATCATGCTCCCTTACCAAAACATTACCCTCTTCATCTTTAATACATTTCACTTGATCTAGGTCCCTTGTCTTGCTTTCCCTACCCTTCGCAAGCTTGTAAATTTTTCTTTCTCCCTCCTTAGTTCCTAAAGATTGATATAATCCCTCAAAAGCTCTAATTCTTGCTTCACCCACAGCCATCTTTGCGTCTTTCTTAGCCGCTTTATATTTATCCCAAATTGCCTTTTCTTTACATAAGTGCCACTCCTTATAACACTCTCTTTTAAACTTAATCCTATCTTGCACCTCCGCATCCCACCACCAAGATTCTTTACCCTTAAGTCTAACGCCTCTTGATTCTCCAAGTGTCTTTCTTGCTATATTCTTAATCCCTTTGGCCATCTCGTCCCACATATCATTAGCATTTCCTTGGACCTCCCAAAGCGTTTCTTCCTCCACTCTTCTTTGAAAATTCCTTTGTTGCTCATTCTTCAAAGACCACCACCTAATTCTAGGAATTGTTTTCTTACTCTTTCTTTCTACTCTTCTCATAACTCGTACGTCCAAAACTAAAACTCTGTGGTGGGTAGCCAAGCTCTCACCGGGTATGACTTTACAATTTGTGCATAACTTTCTATCCGATTTCCTTACCAAGAAAAAATCTATTTGAGTACTTGCTCCTCCACTCTTGTATGTGATAAGATGTTCAATCCGCTTTCTAAAGCAAGTATTTGCTATGGTAAAATTATAGGCTAAGGAAAAATCCAAGATAGTTTTACCCTCTTCATTCACATCTCCTAATCCAAAACCTCCATGTATACCCTCGTATCCTTTCGATTCCCTCCCTACATGACTATTCAAATCCCCTCCTAGGAAAATCTTCTCTCCCAAAGGTATTTCTTGAATCAAACTTTCTAGATCCTCCCAAAAAGTTCTCTTATGATGCTCCTCTAATCCAACTTGGGGTGCATATACACTAAACACATTAAAAGTGTCTCGCTCAACCACAATCTTTAAAGCTATAATCCTATCTCCTAATCTTTTCACATCTACGACATTGTTTCTCCACTCATTATCAACTATTATACCTACACCATTACTAGTTCTCGTCTTGCCGGTGTACCAAAGCTTAAAACCTGAAGAATCTAATTCTTTTTCCTTTTCTCCTACCCATTTAGTTTCTTGCAGACACATGATATTGATCCTTCTCCTAATCATGGTATCAACTATTTCCATTGATTTTCCTGTGAGTGTGCCTACATTCCAAGTTCTAAAATAGATCCTACCCTCATGAACTAACTTCTTTGCCCACACCCGTTCATTAAAGTGTGGGAACCCTTGCCTATTTTTCACTGCATCCGGGCGCCGATGCAGTGGCCCTTGCTCTTTTGACACTGCACGCGAGCTATACAGCGCGTTGCTTCCGGGCAACGACCTAGCTTTAACACTATTGCTTCGTTTGTCCATGTTCATGCGGTTACGACAAAGTTTTACGTTGGCTGTCGCATGCCTAACACAACCCTCCTCTTTTATCCAGGCTTGGGACCGGCTATATGAATATAGGCAGGGAGAATATAGCTGCTATTACTTTGAAATATTTAACAGCAGTTATAACACCACCTCGGCATGTAGGTAGGAAACACTAGTAATTTCTTACCTATATGAATTCACTGATCCCTACACAGCACAACCACAAACATACTCAAGACACTATAAGATCGATTCAGATAACCATCCACCCACTGGCCATCTAGTATCGACCTGCTCTGATACCAATTATGTAACAACTTTTTTTTTAAATACCATGAATTTATTACCTCATTACAACTTAACTCAAAATAACATTTATTTCATTTATACAATACAGAGTTTACATACATGTCATTAATCAAAACATACGTACAACATATCAAACACATAAAAATCTACATCTTATTTATTCTGGTTGACCAATTCTGGAGATACAAGTGCAGGTGGTTGCACCTTCACCGGGATCTAAGCCAACTTGACCACAAACATTTTATTAGCTTCTGGGATCTGCCCAACATAAAGTACTCGATCCAACGTGCACTAAAAGCCAGAGCCATAAAAAAATTTGCATAACTAATTTTTTGAACATGATATGGAAATATAGTGAGAATTAAATCCCAGTAAGTTCAACAATAAATCATCATCAATATATCTCATCACGTCATGTTCAGCTAGGTAAACTACAGCAAATAACTTTGGTCACATGAATGCACTATATCTATGCACATGAGAATCGTACAATAATAACATGTATGACAAGGTTAACTATTTTGAGAATATCATATAATGACTATCAATTTATTCTCATATCAAGCTACCCCGGTCAGGGTGAGTATTTTTTACTCTTCGGTACGGGCTTTTCTCGCTCTGTCCGACATGGCCCACTTTCTCTTTCCTTTCTCATTAACATGATCATAATCGTTGGTAGGGCGTCCCCTACTGGTGCACCACACGAATTGCTATGTGACCGTGCTCATTTCTTTTCTTTTCACAATGATAGCCAAAATTATGCTTTCAATAACAAGTATGTTCATCAAAATATAACTATTACAAAAAATCATTAGTAATCATGCCATGAACATAACCATTTCAAATATCACTTTATAAAATATTTTGATGTCAAAATTTTGCACTTAAGATGGTAAGAAGTTCATACAATGGCAATGACTATGGTTATACTAGTCATTTATTATTTTCATTTATAAGGTTCATCTTCTTTTTTAAATATTAATTTTATTTCTTTATTTTCTTGATGGAGGTTTTCATCCTATCTAACATTCTCTTACTAATCAGAGCATAACTCCCTCAATGTAAATCTGCTGTAGGTGATCTTAGTGTCATTTTCAAGATAAAACAATTATCTAAAACTATTATGTTGAAAATTGTAGTGAAATGTTAAGAAATAAAGGTGATATTTCTCCCTCAATGTACAGGTTATTTCTTCTTGGATAGGTTTTGATCTCTACCAACTAATCTATACATATCTCCCTCATAAGAATTCCAACTTAAGTGATTTCAGTGGCTAAAAATCCGTGACACATATATATATAATTCATATGTTAACCATTTATTTTAATTCCTTATAGAATGTTCCCAGAAATTAAAACACCGAAGCTATCCTAACATATTCTTCCCTGATTAACCATTTTCTGACCTTTGTTTACTAATCGGAACATATCTACCCCATATGAACTCTAAATGGAATGATTCCAGTGGATAGAAATCCGTGACACATATATCTATAATTCATATGTTAACCATTTATTTTAATTCCTTGTAGAATGTTCCCAGAAATTAAAACACCGTAGCTATCCTAACATATTCTTCCCTAATTAACCATTTTCTGACCTTTGTTTACTAATCGGACCATATCTACCTCATATGAACTCTAAATTGAATGATTCCAGTGGCTAAAAATCCGTGAGACATAAATCTACATTTATTATGTTAACCAATTGTTTAGATTCCCTATTGAATGTTCTCAGAAATTAAAACACAGAAGCTTAAAATTCTGCCACCCATAGCCATACCCATGTAGAACTATCTACACCAACCTAAGTATTCAGACATACATAATATGTAACATGATATAGCAACATCCATGACCAAATCCCATATAAATATTACAAGTTTCAAAACTTTTCTTCAAAAAGAAATATTGTTAAACTTACCTGGAGCACTTAGTCCCCTAGACTTCTCCTTCCTCTTTCTTCCTTTTTTCCTCTCCTTTCCTCACTCTACCTTGCTTCTATTTTTCCTCTCCCTCACTTGGAAGAAATTCTAAGGTTGTAAGGTTGGGTTTTCTTATATAGACCACCAAATAATTCACCTTTCATGATCATTGGTCTACCTTATCACAATTAGGTTACACTTGGTTGAATTTTTGGAAAACAAACAACTTATGTTCTTGTCTTCCTCTTCCTTAGTCAAGATATGCATAGGGAAAGGAGATTTGTATTTTGAAAATTATGATAATATGTTCTTAAGATATGGGACAAAGTCCCTTTGATTTAGGGTTCATTTACTTTTTCTTTTGTCTTAATCAATTATGATAGGTTTGCCTTTTTAAGTGGCAAATTTCTAGCCCTTCAATCTCCATTATTTGGTTGAAATTATTTGTGTGGGATTGAAATGTTTTGTCCTAATGCTATGTATTATCATACCACTTGCTAAAATTATGAGTGTAGTATATAGATGTTTTGTCCTAAAGCCTTGTATTATCATACCACTTGCTAAATTTTTGTCTTAATGCCATGTCACCTAATCTTGATTACACTATTATTTCATCACTTTTTTTTATTTTTTTTTATTTTTCCTCTTGGGATTGGGCTCATTCTTGCCCATTTTCTTTACTTTGGTTAAAATTCTACCTTTCATAATGGGCTTGGTCATATTTTTATGATTTTTGGGCTACCGGTTCAATTTCTATATCCTAGTCCAAGTCTATGTTTTATTTCTTCATTGGGCTATCCTATTGGCTTGCTAAAATTTTATGTGAAGTAGAAAAACTCTATATGAAGTGTCCATAGGTGAAAGCCCAATTTATGGGTGGAGATACTAAACTTAGTAACTTTTGCTCTTAAATTAAGAAAAATTACCCTAATCCGATCTTCTTAAAATTTTAAGACCTTTAGTTACTTTACAAAAATGTATCTTCCTTACCTAAGAATTTCACCTTTCTTTAGCATGTTTATTTCTAATATTTCCTCTTAAATTTTCTTTCTTTACCTATTCCATTAATATTAGAACATTTCTATACAAACACGTAAGGTGAAGAATTTCTAAGGATTATATTTCCTTAAATATCTAAAAATTGTCTAATAAATATTATTTCCTTAATTAAATATTTATGTACCTTTATCAATAAAAGAAATAAAATTATGGATGTTACTTTGAATACTTTTGTACTTTTATTAATACATGAAACGAAATTAGGGCTGTTACATTAGTTTGGCTTAGGTGCAGGGGAAGCAAGGCTACGAGAATGGTTAGCTGTGGAGAGATTGAAAGGGAGAAGGAAGAGGTGAGGTGTGTGTGGGAGGGATTTGGTTTGGCTGGAGTGAAAGGGAATTGGTGGAGAAAGGAATGGTGGGCTACGGGTGAAGGGTAAACATGATGGAGATGGGAGATGGGAGAAGGAACGAAGAGAAGGAGGATTAGGGCTCGAGTTCGGTATGGAGATGGGAGACGAGCACGGGATTGAGTTGAAATTGTAGAGAATTTGGTAGGGAAATTAGAGGGAAAAAGGCAGGGATAAGAGAGTTAAAGAAGACAAGTGAGGGAGGAAGAAGCACGAGAAGAAACGAGGCTGAAGCACTAGCTGAAGAGGGTGAAAATTTTGGGATTTTTAACTTGTTAGGCCCGAAGAACTGCCGTGCTTCACAGCACTGCACACCTGTGCTTCGTGTTGGTCCTTCAAAAATTCCTAGAGAGTGGCCCATGTTGGATGGCACTGGGCGAAGTGCTTGCCATAACCTGAAGCACGGTCGTGCTTCGTGCTGGAATCCAAATTTCCCAGGATTTTGCCCGTGTTAAGGAACACGGGCAAGGTGTGCTGGCTTTGGATGTGGGGCACAGTCGTGTCTGGCGACATAGCTTGCCCATGCTTATCACTAGAAGGGCCAAAACCTCCAAAATTTGGACTGTGCTTGAAGCACGGGCATGGTGCATAACACGGTCTAGCTGTGTTTGGTGCTAGAATTCACTTTTCTTCGAAATTTGCTACAGTTTTTGATTCTCTTCAACTTCCTTTGATTTTCATCCTTTTATATAACCTTGGACACATGGAAATTTACCTAAAAAGCATATGGAAACACTCATTAAACTCCTAACCTAAGAAATTAATTAAAATTGAAGACAAAAACAAAACCAAAAGTAATAAAACTAAACAAAAAGAAACTCAAAAATTAAAATGTGGGTTGCCTCCTACAAAGCGCTTGTTTAAATTCATTAGCTCAACTCCCTTTCATTATTTTACTTTTGGAGTTTGGATTACCTCCTCAACAGCCTTTTTTTCTTTCCCCTATTTATCATAAACAAAAGAACTTTCCACAGAGCATAACCCAAGTAGGTTAGAAGGAGAAAAATTCATGGCATTATTATTCATATTAGGTTCAGGTAAGCCAATCATACAGCAAGATTCACTTAGAGATGGAGGGTTCATAGTATCATTCAAATTAAATTCTAATTTTTCATCCCTTACATTCAAAGAAAGCTTTCCATCTTTTACATTGATATTTGCACCAGTTGTAGCTAGAAAGGTCCTTCCAAGAATGATGGGGATTTTGTCATCTTCCTCCATCTCTAAAATAAAAAAATCAACTGATATATAAAACTTACCCACCTTTAGAGGAACATCCTCCAATATACCCACTGGATGCTTAATGGATTGATCAGCCAAATGAAGAGAAAGGGTGGTAGGCTTCAAGTCACCCATCTGAAGCTTTTTGCAAACTGAAAGAGGCATGAGACTTACACTTGCTCCAAGATCACATAGGGCTTTATCAATTTTCATGTCACTAATGGAACAAGGTATGGAAAATCTTTCGGGATCCTTGAGCTTTTGTGGCAGCTTATTTTGGATTAATGCACTTGATCCCTTTGTTAATGCCACAACAGCATGCTCTTCAATTTTTCTTTTGTTGGAGAGGATTTCCTTAAGAAACTTCGCATAAGAAGGCATTTGGGAGATGGCTTCTAAGAATGGGATATTGATATTCAACTTCTTCAAAACAACCAAAAACCTTCCAAACTACTTATCTAACTTAGCCTTAACCAATCTTTGAGGAAAATGGATTAGTGGCTTGTAAGGTCCATGAGCCACATATTTGGGCTCTTTTTCTTTCTTTTCCTCTTCTTTTGGTTCCTCTTCTCTTCTCTTCTCAGATGTAACTTGAGATTCTTCTTCTTTTATCTCTCCTCTTCTATTTGATTCAGCCAATTGTTTACCACTTTTCAGGGTAATGGCATTGCAATGCTCTCTAGGGTTCTCAATCTGGCCTAGAAGTCTGCCAAAGTTCCTATTAGATAGGCTCGCTTGCTGTGCTATCTGAGTTTCCATTATCTTACTATGGGTAGCAAGCGAGTCAACCTTAGAGGCTAGGTCCTTTATAACTTCATTCATTGAATTATTCTGGGCTCTGAATTCATCATTTTGCTTCGTCTGTGTGGTGATGAAGTTCTCCATCAGAGCCTCCAAATTTGACTTTGGCTGAGGAGATGGATTAAAGGGCCTCTGATTTTGAAATCCAGGAGGTTGCCTAAAATTATTCTGAGGCTGATTTGTATTTGGCTTGTATGAAAGATTTGGTTGATTTCTTCAGCCTAGATTATAGGTCTGTAGGGATTGTTTCTTTGGTTATTTTTCACAAAACTTACCTACTCTCAATCTTGAGGTGCAGAGTTTCTAAGCTGGCATTCATTGACTACATAACCAACACTTCCACAAATCTCACATGCAGAAGATGGAGAAGAACCAACGGCATTGATACTTAATTTATCTAATTTCTGAAACAGGGCATCAAATTTAGAAGTTAGATGATTAAATGCATCTACTTCTTACATAACTGCTGGCTTTCTTGGTTGCCTCTCACTAGACCATGAGTAATAATTTTGAGCCATATCTTCTATCAGCTCATATGCCTCATCTAACATTTTATTCATCAAAGCTCTTTCAACTGTAGCATCCACAGACATACGAGTGATATAGATTAGTCCATTGTAGAATGTATGGACTATGAGCCATTTCTCCAACCCATAGTGTGGACATATTTTGAGAAGTTCTTTAAATCTCTCCCAAGCTTCATATAAATATTCACCATCTTTCTAAGAAAAGGTAGTGATTTGATTCCTAAGATGAGCTGTCTTACTTGGTAGGAAGTATTTGGCGAAGAAAGCTTAAGAAAGTTGCTGCCATGTAGTTATTGACCCCTATAGAAGGGAATGCAACCATGCATGGGCCTTGTCCCTTAGAGAGAATAGGAATAGTCTTAGTCTAACGGCATTAGAGGATACTCCATTCATCTTCAATGTGTCACAGTATTCCAAAAAGACTGATAAATAATGATTATGGTCTTCAGTAGGCGACCCTCTAAACTGATTCTACTAAACCATCTGTAGAAGAGAAGGCTTCAACTCAAAATTATTGGCCTCAACAACTGGTCTAACTATGCTTGTATTCAAGCCATGAGTATTTGGGGTTGTGAAATCTTTAAGAGATCTATTATCTCTTTCTTCCATGGTAGGTGCAGCGGGATGATCTTGTTGTTGTCTTCTTCTTCTCCTTCGTAGTGTACGTTCCATCTCTGGATCAAATTCAGCAAAGAGTTCACAACCTCTTCGCAAAAAATAACTGCACAACTACAAAAGAATAAAATTGGCAAAAATTGGCAAGATAAAATATGCAAAAAAATAAAAAGAAAAAGGATCTAGTCTAGCTATTTTGTAAAGTATCTAATATTGACTATTTTTCCTCAACAACTGTGCCAAAAACTTGTCATGTGTGTTTTATAAATAACCGTAAGCGGACGACATAGTTGTAGCTAGTCCAACGAGTACAAGTCATATCCCACAGAGAAAAATGGTCAATTTGTAGAATTATATGAAATATGCTATCTAAATCAATGTAATTCGATGAGAGTTTGTCACAATTAAACAAAAAAGTAATCCAATTAATAAAAGCCTAGGGTTAGGGTTCACCACACTTATGATATTCAACATTCAACATGTACCTTTAATTGCAATTATCTAGGTAATTGGGGATGGTTTAGCCTTAATTAACTAGCAACCTCTTTCAAGTGTTACTAATCGTACCTAGGTTAATCTAATTGCCTACTCTTGTGGTTATTAGTTCAACCGAAGTCCATTAAGTTCTTTGCCAACCATATAATACAATTAATCGGTTTTCTCGTGCCCACTAATTGATTCATTCCTAGAGAACGTTAAACTACTTTCGTGATTAAGATATCCCTAATTAACTATTAGGTTCCAGTATTAACATGTGATAAAACGTTGGCCAGACATTCATCAACTCATATAATCAATGCATAATAGTTAATCCTAATTAACCATGGATAATACAATTAGGGTTCCAACAATCAATTTAATAGTTCAGTATCATCATACCATAAGTGGGTTTACCAAAACCCTATATCAAATCTACTCAAGAATAATAGAAATAGAAACCAAAAGTATATTCATTAAATAAACCATAGGTGTTCAATACAAACCAAGAGAAAGGAGTAGAAGAAGAAGTAAGTGCAAGATAGAAAGATAAAACATGGTTGCAAAATGTAATCGAGATACAATGCAGAATTAATCTCAAATCTAACCTAAGAACATGAAAGTAAACACTAATCTTACTCTAAACCTAATCCTAAGGTGTTTCATAAGCCTAAAACTGAGTAAAATTGAGTCTGAATGTGTCTGGATGAGTCTTCCTCCCTTCCTCTGCATTTCCCCATGTATATGTACCATCTTGGCTGCTCAAAACCCTAAAAATCATGTGGTGTACTGATACAAAGCACAACCGTGTTCCAAGACATGGCCTAGCTATGCTTCGGGCTAGATTCTAGGACTTTCTCCTCTTCTTTGCACAAAGCATGGCCTGGCCGTGCTTTATGTACACTGAGCACGGCCTGGTCGTGTTGGGGGCTACAAGGTTCTTTTCTTGCCAATTTCTTTAGGGTTGCCTCCTTACTTCCTCCTAAACTTGTTTCAAGTCCTCACAGCTCTTTACATGTGTGTTTTCTATTGCTTCTTAGCCTCTTTTACTCACCTACAAATATAAAACCAACCAAAGCAGTATCTAGAGCAAAGTATAACCAAAAGTAAGGAAATAATCACAAGTTTACTATGAATTAGAGGATAGAATATAATCATTAAGCACTCAAATTTCCCCTTTATCAGTCTTGTTCTCTTGATTCTCAAGATTTACAATTTAATCCAAATATTGGAAATATATTCACATGATAGAAGAGGACTTCAATAGGGCATGTATCAGGAGAAGGAGGAAGTAATCATGGCTAGGCATCCGACCTTGAAGGAGCTTGCAGCTCCAAATCTACACCAACAATATTTAAGCATTACTTTTCCCAACCTTGATGAAAATATTAATTTTGAATTAAAATCTAGATTGATTCTTCTTTTACCTAATTTTTATGGTCTACTAGTTGAAGACCCATATAAGAACTTGAAGGAATTCCATGAAGTGTGTGCTAGTATAAAGCCCCTTGAAGTAAAGGAAGAACAAATTAAACTCAGGGTTTTTCCTTTTCCCTTAAGAGATTCAACCAAAGATTGGCTATATTATTTACTATCTAGCACTATTACTACTTGGAATGAGATGAACAAGTTATTTTTAGAAATATATTTTTCAGCATCTAGAGCTATAAATATAAGAAAAGAAATATACAGCATTAGGCAATTATATGGAGAGAGTTTAGGAATATTGGAAGAGGCCTAAAAAGATTTGTGCAAGTTGTCCACATCATCAAACTAATGAGCAACTACTAATATAATATTTTTATAAAGGTCTTTTGTAGGGAGACAGAAGCATGATAGACGCAACTAATGTAGGAGCACTAGTGGATAAGACTCTTGAAGTAGCCAGAATCCTGATATTAAATATGGCTGCCAACTCCCAACAATTTTGCATTAGGCATGAGTCCCTAGTTTGACATGCCCATGAGGTAAGTACTTCTTCCCTTCAGCAACAAATATTTGAATTTACCTCTTTTGTACACTAATTTGCTATAGGTATACCTCAGCATGTTAAAGTTTGTGGAATCTATTCAGCAATAGGACACCCAACTGATATGTGCCCTACACTCCAAGAAGAATCCATAGAACAAGTTAATGCGGTAGGAGGTTTCCTTGGACAACTGAAGATGTATGATCCTTACTTTAATACATATAATCCTAGATGGAAGGATCATCCTAACTTCATGTATAAGAATGCACAAAATAGGCATGCAGAACAAAATGTTGCAAATTTTCAACATAACCAACATGCCTATTATCCTAGACAAACTACATCTCAGGAATCCCAAGTATGTAGTTCTTTAGAAGAAATCGTTAAATCTCTTGAACATAACACTCAGCAATTTTAGAAAGAGACAAGAGCTAGTATTCAAAGCCTGGAAAATCAAATAGGCCAATTCGCAACCACAGTTAACCAATTAGACGCTCAAAATTTAAGTAAGTTGCCCCCTCAAACTGTGGTAAACCTAAGGGAAAATGTAAGTGGCATCTTGCTACAAAGTGATAAAGAAGCTAAGATTCCAATGCAAGAGGTACAAGTACCAACTAAGAAAGAGGAAAAAAATAATGCAACCATGGAAGGTGTGCATCCAAAAGTTAAGTTTGCACCTTTATTTGAATATGAACCTGCACCTCCCTTTCTTGAAGCTATGAAAGAAAATAGGATTATTGAGAAAATTTTTGACTTATATGAGACCTTTAGAAAGTGTGAGGTGAATCTTCCTCTTTTATATGCAATCAACCAAGAAACCCATCATGCGATTTCTTAAGGGAATTGCATACCCAAAAGAGGAAGCAGAAGTTGAAAGGAAATGAGAAAGTAAAAGTTGGGAACATGTTTTTGTAATTATTCAAAGAAATCTCCTTAGAAAATGCAAGGACCTAGGTATGTTTTCTATTCCTTGCACTCTAGGCAATACTAAACTTGAGAAGGCCATGCTAGATTTAGGAGCATATATTAATGTCATGCCATACTACTCTGTTTATGCATCTTTAATATTAAAGCCTTTAAAAGAATTTGTTGTTATAATTCAATTGGCTGAAAAATCTAATACCCTTCCCGAGGGTGTGGTTGAGGATGTTTTAGTGCAAGTTGGTGACCTAATTTTCTTTACTGATTTTTATGTACTAAATATGGAGAGTGGTGATTAAACCACTTTAATTTTATTAGGGAAATTATTCTTAAAAACCTCCAAGGCCATAATAGATGTTCATAGTAGCACATTGACAATGGAATTTGAAGGAAAAATTATGAAATTTAGTAATTATAGTGCCATGAAAGATCTTACTTCCTATACTATTAATATGATAGATTCTATAGCACAAGATGTTGAGCCTTCAAAAAAACAGGTTTAGGAACCAACCTTGAGTGTTTACTTGTAGGAGAATAATGAAGAATAAAAAGTAACTCCAAAAGTGTAGCAAATAGGTAAGGATCCCTTTCCCTCAATACCAAATTCTAATGAAACAATGCATATTCTATTTTATAGGATCTTGTATCAAATCTGTCACCTCTTCCTAATCACCTGAAATACTTGGAAGTTAGAGATGCATCACCTATCATAGTTGCCAAAAATCTAGGTGCTCAAAAAGAGGAAGCATTAATGCATATTCTTCAAGAAAGAGGACGTGCCATTACAAAAACAATTGCAAACCTTAAAGGCATTGACCTAACTGTAGAATGGTATCAAACTCTAGAGATCAAAGGGGTTAAAGCCTACAAAGGTAAGAAAAACCTTCCTTGGTTTAGACCCCTTATTATTACTAAAGTAGTTGCTTGTCATGTAGTAGAACGTCAAGGCTTGAATTAGTCCTAGAAATTTCAAATTAAAGTGGACATCAAGGATCCTCTATGAATGACATAAGGAATTTGAGTCGAGCTAATAACTTTAAACAAAGGCGCTTATTGGGAGGCAACCCAACATAGCCGTTGCAAAAGAAAAAAGAGGTGGAAATAAAAAACATTTAGGGTCTAGTAATGCAACACTCTTATCTCACCCTAAACAAATTTAAGGAAGTTCTCTTAACTTAAATCTCTTTATATCTCCCTATTGATTATCATCTTTATTTTACATTGAGGACAATGTAAAGTTTGAGTGTGGGGGTGGAAGTATATTTGCTTGAATAATTGTGACCCTATTTTGAGCATCAATTTTCTAATTTTCACCATCAATGCACATTTATTACATTTAGCAAGTTGAGTAATTGTATGAGTGTTTCAATTTATGTTTTTTGCTGTTAGGCATAACCAATGATATGACTATCCAAATTTTTTTAGCTCTTGAAAAATGTAGAAAATTCGTGGTTGTGTGCAATTTTAACCCTTTTGCAATTTATTTTTGACATTAGAATCTTGAGATTTTTTGCACAATAACTTTGAGCATTTAATTTGTCTTGTACTTAGAGAAGCTTTATATAGCTCAAAAATATTTTATGATCTCAATAGGATTCTAAAACTTATTTGAATGCTACTTGAGGTGAAATTCTAAGTTAATACTATTAATTAGGAGATGATTTAGGAATTATTTGATAGGATTGAGCCTTTCAAGCCTAATCCAAGCAATGATATATCCTTAGTTCCTCTATTTTAAGCTTAATGAACATTTTCTTCTATATCCATAACTGAGCTGAAAGCCAAATTTTATATAAATATCCTTATTTTTGACCCTATTCAATCACTCCATGATTTTTTTTCTAAATATTTGTTTTTTAAAGCTTTATTGACAAAAAGGTTGGAAGGGTAGAGCAAGGAAAGAAAAGAAAAATCCAAAGAATTTTTTTTTTCAAAAGAAATGATGAAAGTATATGTAGTGGGTGAAAGAAAAGAAATAGAGAACCAAGGAAAAGAACGAATTGAATTTAATTGAAGCAAGGAAATGAGTGTGGAAGAAAATTCGCTAAGCTTGAAAAAGCACAAAAAATTAGAATTAATCATGTAGTGCTGGGTGATTGAGCATAATATTATACCCTATATCTTAACTAATAGGCCTGTCACATTACAAGCTAAATAACACCCTATTGATCCTAAAGATAGTTTTGGCCAACATTAGTAGAGAGCAGCATGAAAAATAAGCCTATGAAAATTTTAAACTAATTAGAGATCCACACCCAAAATTTTGGGATAGATAAACTCATCCGGATAAAAAGAAATTTATTGACCCAAAAACACATACACACTTGGGACTTAGAAGAATAAAATAATAGATTGCATTTGTGTTAATCTTGTGCATGATTATGACCTTTCAAATTTTTTCTTAAGCATATTTTCATGTTATGAGGAAAATGTTTGGTAAGTCTAACACTAACTACATATATTGATTTTTCTTTTTGTTTTGAGGGATTATTTTGTTTGAGGACAAGCAAAAGGTTGAGTGTGGGGGTATTTCATGTGTTCATAATTAAGCATGATTTTAATACCTTTAAACTTACTTTTTTAATTTAAGTAAAATATGACTAGCAATTAGCTTATTTTTTGTTGTGTTATAGGAGCAAAGGAAGAAGAAATGAGGAGAAAAAGAGAAGAAATTCATGGAAAAATACTGAATTGCAGCGATTCCAGACCTTTTGGCAATAATTAGACCATGTCTCTCACATATGAACTCTAATTTAAGTGATTCAAGTGTTTGGAAAAATTTAAGACAATTATCTACAATGTTTATGTTGAGAACTTTGTCAAATTTGAGATATTTTAAAGCGTTACAGAGCTTGAAATTCAGAATTGCAGTGTAGCAAGATGAATCTTTACCTTTGGTCACTTATTTAGGTATATCTCCAACATTTTAGCTCTAATTAAGGTGATTCTAATTGATATGGAAATGTAAGAAACATGACTATAACTTTCATGTTTACCACATTTCCAGATTTAGAAGAAATCATAGCATCGCGGTGCTGGCGCCCCCAACAAGTTATGGATTTTTAGCAATGGAGTGTCTCAACACTCGTTGCCCAGAAACATGAGTGCTGCCACACTTTTACAGTGCGGCGTCTAGGTTATTTTGACTCTAAATGAACTCCAAAAGCCCAAGAACCAACCTAGAATCAATCCTACTTCATTTATGACTCTCCCAACCTATAAATAAGGGGGAAAGTAAGCATGAAAAGGAGGCATCCAATCCATCCAAGGATTCAAGGATCAAATCATCAAAAATTCTCAATCATATTCTTTATTTCTTTTCTAGCTTTTTTATGGCCCTACGTGGCTAATTTACTTTTAGTTGGTAGAGGAAAATTGAAACCTCAAGGAATCTTCATGCCTTGTGAGATTTAGATTTGATTTGATTAGTTCAATTTTAATTGAGTATTGATTAATCATCTACTCTTCTCTTTTTAATGATTATTCATATAATTGCTAGGAGGCCTACTAGTACATTACTTTTCGTAATCTACTGTTGAATTATGTTTTGAACAAAATTTTCATTATTGTAATTCAAGAGACAAATAGGATCAATGATTTTGGATTATAAATTATTAAACCTATGATAAATAATTAACTAAATTAGATTAAGTCGATGTGTCTATATTTGTTTAACTCTATCAATTTCTCTAGTTCTTCATGTGATTAATACGTTAGACTTTACCAATGTGCTAAAGGATTTTTTTATTAATTTTGGTTAATTGAGGCGATTGTCATCAATTGCTAGACTTAAGGAGGAATAGCGTTAGAATCCCAATGATAGATATTCAAATTAAGATTGATTATGTTGTTAATGATCAATGTAATTTCTTGATTGTGGACAATCAAAACTAGCATCTATATTATTAATCACTCCCTTTTTAATTACTTTCATTCTCTCTTATTTTTACTTTTATTTATCAAACCACCTTATTAGAATCACAAAAGGTAATACCAGTCTATGTGGGATCGACCCTTACTCTCACAACTATAAGTTAACTTGAGAGGTAAGGTATTATATTTGGTGTACCCGAGATAGTACCCCACAATGGTCTTACAGGTGAAGACCCACATAAGCACATGAAGGAATTCCATGTGGTGTACCAGCATGATTCCCCCTAGAGTTACTAAAGAAAAAATTAAACTTAGGGCTTTTCCTTTTTCTTTAAGAGATTCAACCAAAGATTGGCTATATTTTTTATCATCTGGCACTATCACTACTTTGAATAAGAATAATTTTATTTTTAGAGAGATATTTCCCTATATCTAGAGCTGTAAATATAATAAAAGAAATATGTGTCATTAAACAATTACATGGAGAGACTCTTTATGAGTCTTGGGAGAGATTTAAAAAGCTTTGTGAAAGTTACCCACATAATCAAATTAGTGAGCAGCTGATAATCTAATATTTTTATGAAGGTATTTTATAGGGTGATAGGAGCATGATAGATGCAACTAGTAGAGATGCACTAGTAGCTAAGACTTTTAAAGCATCTAGAATATTGTTATCAAATATGACTGCTAACTCCCAACAATTTGGCATTAAGCATGATCCTCCAGTTAGTAATACACATGAGGTAAGTACTCCTTCCTTTTAACGAAGATGTCAGAACTTACCTCTCTTTGCTAATTTGTTACAAGTACACCTTAACTAGTTAAAGTGTGTAGAATATGTTTAATAGCAAGGCATCTAACTGCCATGTGCCCAACACTTCAAGAAGAATCCACAGAATTATCTAATATGTTAGGTGGTTTTCCTAGACAACCATAAATGTATGATCCTTACTCGAATACTTATAATCCTGGATAGAAGGATCATCCCAACTTTAGGTATAGTAATTAACAAAATAGGGTTGTAGGATAAAATTTTACAAATTTTTAGTATAACCAATAGGCTTATTATCCTAAACAAACTACATCTCAGGATCCCTAGGTAGATAGTTCCTTAGAAGAACTCGTTAAATCTCTTACTAAATCAAATATTCAAATGAAACTAGAATCAAAGCAATTTCATCAAGAAACAAGAGTCGGCATCTAGACCCTAGCAACTCAAATAAGCTAGCTAGCAACTATAGTTAGTCAGACAGAGGCTCATAATTCAAGTCAGTTGCCCTCTCAAATTGTGCTGAACCCAAAGGAAAATGTAAGTTCCATCATGCTACAAAGTGTTAAAAAGGTTAAGATTCTAATGCAAGAAGTACATGTACCAATAGAGCAAGAGGAAGAAAAAAATAATGCAACCATGGAAGGAACCTAAGTAAGCACTGCAACACTACTGAATTTTAGAAACGGCATGCCGTGGCACTCCCCAACCGGTGCAGAAAATTAAAGTTTGATTTTAAGCCATTTTTTACTCCAATTGAAGCCTAAAACCAGGGGAACCAACCTAGAAGCAACAACACTTTATTTAAAACTCTCCAAACCTATGAATAGGAGGGAAAGCAAGCATTAAAAGATAATCCAATATAATCTAATCCTCCAATCATCAATTTCTCAATCATTTTCTTTTCTTCTTCTCTTAGATTCTCTTATGGCCCTACTTGTCTAATTTTCTTTTTGTTGGTTGAGGGAGATTGAAACCTCAAGGATCTTTTATGCATTGTGAAATGTGGATTTAAGTTTATTAGTTCAGTTTTAATTAAGTGTTGATTATTCATCCATTTTTATTCCCATGATTGTTCCAACTGATAGTTAGGGTGAAAACTAATGATTTAATTGTTTTAATTTAATGTTTAAACTTATATTGAACAAAGTTTTCATCATTGTGATTCAAGAGGAAAATATGATTAATAATTGTATGATTATGAATTATTAAACTTATGGTGAATGACTTATTAAATTAAATATAGTCGATGTGCTAATGTTATTTTATCTCTATTAGTTTCTCTGATTCTTCATGATATCTCCATTAGTTTCTCTAATTCTTCATGTGATTAATAAGTTATACTTTACCTTAGACTTTTAAGTTATATGCCAACTAACTGATTCATTTCTATAAAAGGTCCAATTCTTATAAGAGATTCAACTGCTAAAGGATCTTAAACTACTTTCATGATTAAAATACCACTAATTAACTATTAAGATCCAGCATTAATTTTCACATTTTATTCCATCAGTTAATAACTTAAAATGTGATAGACATTGGCTAGACATTCATAAACTCGTATACATGCATAATAGCTTAACTGATTATCTACAAATAATGCCAAAGGGAATTCAACAATTCAATAATCTAGTATCAATGTATCATAAGTAGGTTTCCCTAAATCCTATATTAGGAACTACTTACGCATAATTGAAATAGAAAGTAAAATCAATTTCACTAAATAAAGCATAATGTTTAATATAATCAAAAGAGAAAAAGTATAAGTAAAAGTAGAGATAGAGATTGAAAGGTAAAATCAGTGTAGAAATAGTGATGAATCTATAATACAAAGCTTAATCCAATGTAAATCCAAGTCTACAAGCATAAAGAAAATCTAAAACTACTCAAAACCTAACTCTAAAGTGTTTCTATAGTGTCTAGAATTTAAAGAATGTAAAGCCTCCAAAAAGAATTTTGAATCCCACTATATATAACTTTATGGTTGCTTAAAACCCTAAAAATTATGGTCATCTTTGGTCCCACAGCACAGCCCAGACATGAGCTGGCTGTGCTTCAGTCTGGTTTATGCAAGGCTACATTCTAAGCAGCAAACGTTACACATTTATATAAGCAGCTAATATTCCATCATCATGATATCTAAAACTACATAAGAGATTAATATTTATACATAAGCGATACTGAGCCACATAACTATATCAACTTAACATTGAACCCTATTCCATACATCTCCCTTGGGTGTAAAGAGTGGAGGAGGTGGTGCTGGCATTTGGATCTATACAATGCATTTCCATCCACTGGATCTCTATGATCTAGTGCACGGAAGCAGTTAGTGTAACATCCCTAGTTTCCTTTCTTTTATTAATAAAGGTACATCAATATTTAATGTAACATCCCTAATTTTATTTCTTTTATTAATAAAGGTACATAAATATTTAATTAAGGAAATAAAATTTATTAGACAATTTTTAGATATCTAAGGAAATATAATTCTTAGAAATTCTTCAACTTATGTGTATGCATAGAAAATGTTTCTAACATTAAGGGAATAAGTAAATAGAGAAAATCTAATAGGAAAAATTAAAAATAACATACAAAAGAGGGACAAAATTCTTTAGTAAAGAATATAAATTTTTTTGTGAAGTAAGTAAAGGTCTTAAAATTTTAATAAGATTGGATTATGGTAATTTTCCTAATTCAAGAGTTAGAAATTTCTAAGTTTAACATCTCCACCCATAAATTGGGCTTTCACCAATGGATACTTCATATAGAGTTTTCTCACTTCACATAATTTTCTAGCAAGCCCATTGGATAGCCCAAGTAGGAAATAAAATATAGACTTGGACTAGGATATAGAAGTTGGACCGATAGCCCAAAAATTATGAAAATGTGACCAAAGCCTCCAAGAAAGGTATAATTTTATCCAAAGCAAAGGAAATGGGTAAGAATGAGCCTAAATCCAAGAGGAAAAATAAAATAAAATAAATCATATGATAAAATAATAGTGTAATAATAATAAAGATTAAGTCACATGGGATTAAGACAAAAATTCAGCAAGTGGTGTGATAATATCTATACCCTACATGCATAATTTTAGTAAGTGGTATGATAATACATGGAATTAGGACAAAACATCTATATCATACACTCATAATTTTAGCAAGTGGTATAATAATGCAAGGCATTAGGACAAAACATTCCTATTCTACACAAATAATTTCAGCCAAGTAAGGGAGATTCAAGGGATAGAAACTTGCCACTTAGAAAGGCAAACCTATCATACTTGTGTGAGACAAAAGACAAAGAAAATGAATCCTTAAATCAAAGGGAGCTTGTCCCTTATCTTAAGAGCATTTTATCATGATTTTCAAAATACAAATCTTCTTTTACTATGCATATCTTGACTAAGGGAGAGGAACACAAGAACATGAGTTGTCTTTCCTAAAAAAACCAACCAAGTGCATCCTAATTGTGATAAGGTAGACCCATAATCATGAAAGGAGGACCACTTGATAGTTTATTTAAGTAAGAACCACCCTTATAACATTAGAATTTCGTCCAAGTGAGGGAGAGAAAAAATAAAAGCAAGTTAGATTGAGGAAAGGAGAGAAAGAGAGGAGAAGAGAGGAAGGAAGAAGAAAGAGAAGCCTAAAGGACTAAGTACTCAAGGTAAGTTAGCTTAATCTCCACTTGAATCCATATTCTATCTTCATCCTTGGGGTTCAAAACTCACCCTGCTTCTCTTACTCAAATTGTTGGAAATGCTAAGGGAAGGGAGGAATCTTGCCACTTTCTTTAAGAGGAAACAAGGAAAAGAATTCACTAAGTGAGCTAGGGAGATCATTAGGTAGGTTTAACAATATTTTTTTTAAGAAAAGCTTTAAAATTAGAAACATTTATATAGGCTTTTGATCCTAGAACTTTGATGAAATTTACAATATTTGTTACTTTGATGATTGGCCATGGATATTGCTATATCATGTTACATGTTGATCTTACATGTGATGTGTGTTTGAATATTTAGGTTGGTGTGGAAAGTTCTGCATAGGTATGGCTATGGATGGCAAAAGTTTAAGATTTTTGTGCTACTATTTTTTATATTTAAATGTGGTGAAAAATTGATGGAATATGATTAGATGTTAAGAAAATGGAAATGGACATAATAAAATGATGAACTAAAACCTTAGAAAAGGTCTAGTTAGGAAGCTGGATTTCGGGGTAACTAGTGAAGCTTCTATTTTTGAAATTCTAGGAAGAATAGGTTAGGAATTAAATGAAATGGTTAACATAAAAAATGTAGATCTATGTCTCAAGGAGTTTTAGACACTGACATCACTTAATTTGGAGTCCATATGAGGGATATATTGCTTGATATGTAAGCAATGACCAGAAAATGGTTAACTAGGGAATAATTTGTCACGTATGCTTCTATGTTTGAATTTCTACGATATATCTGTAGGGAATTAAGAGAAATCTTTAACATGAAAAATGTAGATATATGTTTCACGGATTTTTAATCATTGGAATCATTTAAAGTGGAATCAATATGAGGGAGATATGGTCAGATTAGTTAGCAAAGGTCAGAAACTAGCTAACCAGGGAAGAATCTGTTAAGTATCCTTCTATGTTTGACTTTCTAGGCCAAATATGTAGGGAATTAAAGGAAATTGTTAACAAAATAAATATAGATATATGTATCACGGATCTATAGTCTCTAAAATCAATTAATTTAGAGTTAATATGAGAGAGATATAGATGATTAATGAGTAAAGGTTAGAATCAGTATAGAATCCAAGGTGGAAAATGTAAGTGTTTTTGTTTTTGATTTTCTGGGAATAATTAGTAAGGAATCTGAAGACATGAGAAACATAAAAGTTGTATATAAATGTCTTGGCATTTTATAAGCTTTGGAATCACCTCAATAAGAGTTTGTATGTGGGAGATATGGTCAAATTAGTAAGTAGAGGTCTGAACCTACCCGAGAAGAAATAACGTTGAACTTAAAGGAGTAGTAACACCATGATTAATTACAATTTCACTAAAATGTTCAACATAAGGGATTTAGAGTATTGTCTTATCTTTCAATTGACACTAAGATCATCTTAACTGGATTCAAAATGAGGGTGTTATGCTCTATTTAGTGAATAGAGGATAATAATATTTTAAAAAGAAGAAAAATCTTATAAATGAAAATAGTAAACGACTAGTGTATGCCATAACCATTGCCATTGCATGAACTCCTTACCATCTTAATTGTGTAATTTTGAAATAGAAATATTTTATAAAGTGGTATTTGAAACAATTATGTTCATGGCATGATTACTAATGATTTTTGGTAATGATTATATTTTGATGAAAATTATGGCATGTGAGTATAATGAACATACTTGTTATTGAAATCATAATTATGGCTATTAATGTGAAAAGAAAAGAAAAGAGCATGGTCACATGGCAGTCTGTGTGGTGCACCAGTAGGGGACGCCCTACCAACGGCTATGATTATGTTGATGAGAAAAGAAATTGTGCAATGTTGAACAGAGTAAGAAAAGCCTGTATCAGAGAGTAGAAAGTATTCACCCTGACCGGGGTAGCTTGACATAAAAATTAGGTGATAGCTGTCATATGATATTTTGAAAATAGTTATTCACGCCATCTGTGTCATTACTATACGATTTTCATGTGCATAGATAAAGTACATTCATGTGACCTAAGGTAATTGCTGTAGCTTATACAGATGAACATGATTAATGATAATTATGATTTATTATTGAACCTACAAGAATTTAATTCTCACTATATTTTCATATCATGTTCAGAAAACTAGTTTTGCAAATTTTTCTTTGACTCTGGCTCTTTTTGTACATTGGATCGAGTTACTCTATGTTGGGCAGATCCCAAAAATTAATAAGGTGTTTGTGGTCGAGTTAGCTAAAATTTTGGTTAAAGTACAACCACCCGCACCCGTATCCCTGAAACTAGTCAATAGGGATGAATAAGATTTGTACATATATGTGTTTGATTTTTGTATGGATGTTTTTAATTAATGATGTGTATGTGAACCCAAATTCGTATCAGTATTATTGCTATACTATAAACCTTAATTATGTTTGGTTAATTTAATCGAATGTTATTATGAGTTAAATAGTTAAAAAAAAGAGGTAATGACTTTATGGGATTTTACAAATATATATATATATATATATATATATATGTGTGTGTGTGTGTGTGTGTGTGTGTGTGTGTGTGTGTGTGTGTGTGTGTGTGTGTAAAAAAAATGGAGTTGTTACGGTTAACATATCGTTTCCTCTTATCTGAACATAACACCAACAATAATGAGAACGGAAGTTCCCAATAGGTTTAACATTAAAAGCATCATATAACAAATAAGAAAAACATAGTGTTATGTCTAGCTGTATAAACTACAAAAAACATTTTCTCTTTGTATATGATAAAATATCAAGAATGTATAGCATGCTTTCATATTCGATAGACAGGTTATGCATCAATACCAAGCACGTATAATAACCAGGTTATACTTCAATATTATGCTTGTATAAATATATCTTTAGAGTGCTTTCATGCAGGGTGACTGATTATCTGTAGCCACAAGGTCAACAAATAGTGACTAAACATTTGTAGCCACATCTCAACACTCAGTGACTAATCGTCGGTAGCCACATCTTAACACTCAGTGACTAATCGTCTGTAGCCATGAGTTCAACCATATATATTAATATGATATAACCATGTATACATCAAACAACTCACCTTTATCATCGTGCTTGCCATCCATAATCAACTTTATCTATTCATACAATCACCATGTAATAACCCCTCTATCGTCATATAATAATGTACACATCATATTCTTTAATCATCATGACCATCACAAAAGGATTATGCATTAACCAAGCACATCATGCGTTTCATCCATACATTGCACATATATCTCATATGCAATTCACTTACATATATCTTATAATAAAAGAATAGAATTAATACTACAATGCATCATACATATATCTTTTATCAAATTCACTTACATATGTCACATCAATACATAACAAATTCACTTGCATAGGTCTCATTAATATATATTTTTATCCATACATTAAACATACATCTCATCAATATGCAATATGTGATTTAATTTCTCATAATAAAAGGATGGAATTCACACTACAATGCAATCACTAGAAGGTGTTTATTTGTATTTTGGTTCCCCTTAACATCATCCATTCATTGGAATTCATTTAGAACCTTCAAAATGCAAAAGAGAGCAATTCCAACCTCAAGCACGGTCGCGCTATGTCACCAAGCCCGGCCATGCTTCGGGTTTTTCCTGCATTCCAAATTTTTGTCCAACTAGACCTTATTTCACTAAAAAGGCCCTAACTCCCTCATTTTAACTCCGAGAAATGTGCTTTTTGTGTATTTGAAAAGCTAAGAAAATAGCTACAACTTTTATGTTTACCACTTTAACAAATTATAAACAAAAATGGGTGAAAAAAGTTTTCGAAAACAGCATCGTGACTCTGTGCATTAAATCTGACCTTTTTTCACTCATCCAAATCTATATCTTTCATTTCAAATTCGATTAAGGTGATTCTAGAGGCATTAGAAAACTAAGAAACAGGTCTACAACTCATGTGTTGAACAGATTTCCAAATTCGACATAAATCATAACATCCAGAACCAACCATTCAGAGCATCGATTTTCACCCTTTCCAAGCCAATTTCAGCAAACACATGTATGATCTATGCATCCAAACTCTCACTTTTCATGGCTAAACATAAATATGCATCATGCATCATCAAAATAGGATATTTGCAACACTTTTAGATCATTCAAAATACATGAAATTCCATGGAAAGATTAATGTTAAATGTACCAAAACAAGATATTCTTCCTATTCTCAAACCCTTCTTAGATTTCCTTACAAAATCCTTAGATCTTCACCTTACGGCCTTTCTTTCTCCTCTCTCTCTTTTCTTTTCCTCCATCATCTTCTCTCAATCTCTCTCTTTTCTCTTATCCCTTGGCCGCTACCTCCCTTCTCTCTTGATATTTTTCCCCTTTTTGGTCGACTTCCTCTCCAAGTCAAGGATAAGATTTGTTTAATCCAAGCTTCTCCAACAAGCCATCCCTTCCCTCTTAGTCGACTTCTCCTTCAAGTCAAGGGAAAATATTATTTAATTCCAAGCTTCTCTAACAAGCCATCCCTTCCCTAACTAATGTACCACAAAAGCTTAACAATAACAAGATTGCCACTCTATTACATTCTAACTAGACCCTTGACTAAGGCCTTGTTTGGCTTCCTTAAATTCTCCAAATGCTTTAGTTTTTCTTTTAGGAATATACTAATAAGCTTTAGAGTCATACCCAAAACATATCTTTAGCTTATTTCTTGATGTTCGGTTCTAGTCTCAAAGAATTAGAATATTACACTTTCTCCCCTTCTAGTTTTCCTTTTTTCCATTTAGTCACTTTATCATTTTTCTAAGGTTTCATCGATGTTCCATTTCATTCTCTTCCATTCTCTTCACCATTGAGAATTATTTTCCATTTATTAAAATATGGGATGTTACACTCCTCCCTACACATAATACAACCTTGCCATATTCTGGGTATCCCAAACATGGCTTGGCTATGTTAAGAGTTGCCATGGTGCATTCTTGTTCATTTTTGTGTGTTTCTTCTTTGCATCCTCCTCAGCTTGCTCTTAATCCAAAGAGCTTTTCAAATTAGCCTTCTTCCTTGATTCTTGGGCTCTTCTTCTCACAAACAAAAAGAAAACAAAACCAAGCAGTATCTAGAGCAAGCAAAATAGAACAGAACCAAAATAAGGAAATAATCATAAGTAAACAATGAGTTATGGATGAAAAGCAATGTATAAACACCTAATTTTCCTATTTATCAACTCCTCCATGCATAAACTTTAGCCTGTCCTCAAGCAAATAACAATACATACCATCAGAAAAAGGAGAAGATGCACTCATATTCCAAAAAATAGGCAAAACATATTACAACCAATTCTTTACTCAATCAATGTAATGTAAATAGAAATATGAGCAGGCATTTATCAGATAGCCTCAGTTCTTCTAATACTAAATCCCAACAACCACACCTCCAAAAACTTGTTTGTGTGTTTCAATAAATACTACAAGTGCATGATGTAGCTATAGCTAGTCTGACAAGTATAATTCGTATCCCACAAAGACCAATGTATCAATTACTAGGGTTTCACGAATAAAATATATGAATCAATAAGTTCCGCAAGAAGTATAGGATGACAATTCACAAACAATGAAAGTAAAGAAACATAGAGATTCAATTATAAAAGACCTAGGATTAAGGCTTACCACACTTATGATATTCAATAATCAAAGTAAATATTCCCTATTGCAATTATTTGAGATATTGGGGATGGTTCAGCTTTAATTAATTACTAGCCACTTTTAAGCGCTAATAACAGTACATAGTTTAATCTAATTACCTACTTTTGTGGTTCTTAATTTAATTAATCCCTTTAAGTTCTGTGCCAACGAACTTATTCATTCCTAGAGGAGATTCAATTCCTAAAGGATATTAAACTACTTTCATGATTAAAATACCCCTAATTAACTATTAAAATTTGGAATTAACTTTCACCTTTCAATCCATCTGTTAATAACCTAAGATGTGATAAACATTGGCCAAACATTCATAAACTCTTATACATGCATAATAGCTAAACTGATTATCTATAAATAATCCAAATGGAATTCAACAATTCAATAATCCAGTATCATTATATCATAAGTGGGTTTCCCCAAAGACTATATTAGAAACTAGTCACGTATAATTGAAAAAGAAAGCAAAATCAATTTCATTAAATAAAATATAATGTTCAATACAATCAAAAGACGACAAGTAGAAGTAGAGACAGAAATAGAAAGGTAAAAGCAGTACAAAAGTATAAATGAATCGGTAATACATAGTTTGATCCAATGTAATTCCATGTCTAAAAGCATAAAGCAAACCTAAAACCACTCAAAACCTAACCCTAAAATGTTTCCAAAGTGTCTAGAACGTAAAGAATGTAAAACCTCCCAAAAGAATTTTGAATCCCACTATATGTACCTTCATGGATGCCTAAAACCCTAAAATATACAATCATCTTCGATCCCACAGCATGACCGTGCTTCAGACTAGTTTATGCAAGGTTGTACTCCTCTCTAGATAGAACACACCCCAGCCATGTTGGGGGTTGTCATAATGTATTCTTGCTCATTTCTTTTTGTGTTTTCTCCTTGCATCCTAGTCCAAATAGCTCTTCAAATGAGCTTTCTCCTTTGATTCTTGGGCTCTTTTCCTTAACTACAAAAGGAAAACAAAGCAAAGCAGTATCCTGAGCAAGCAAAATAGAATAGAACCAAAATAGGGAAATAATCATAAGTAAACAATAAGTTGTGGGATGCAAAGTAATGTAGAAACACACAACTTTCTCATTTATCAACTCTTCCATGCATGAACGTTTGCTTGTCCTCAAGCAAATAACAATACATACTAGTAGAAAAAGAAGAAAATACACTCAAATTCCAAAAAATAGGTAAAATAAAATACAACCAATTTTTTACTCAATTGATGTAATGTAAATAGATATATGAGCAAGAAACTATCAAATAGCCTTAATTCTTCTAATACTAAATCTAAAATCTCTTATTATACACCTATGCCTATTGTTACCATAAATCTTATGCACTAAATTGATTTTCAAGCACTTAAGTAGGCCACCTTATCCTTTAGCTCTCTTTATATTGCCTTTCCCTTATTTCAACTCTACCACTCTTTTTCTTACTCAAATTATTTCTGCTTCACACTTTTTCTTCTTTCTTTTCTTCTTTTTTCTTCTTCACTTTTTTTTTATTGAAATATATAGTGAGTGCATTTTATACTCCATCTCACTAGGGTATAGGCAACTAAGAACTCGTACTAAGGACTTTTTGGTACCTTGAAGGGGAACTTAAAGTAAAAACTTTTTGGGTTTCACATTTCTTCATTTTTCACCTCTCCCTACCTTCACACTATCATAATGTCAAAATCAAAAAGGAATATTATTCATAGCTCAATAGGTAAGATGATTTTAAAGAATTACGGGTTTAATGCTAGAAGAAAGAGACTAAGTGGCAAATACTCTATTTCACATAAACTATATATGTCACATCTTCATAAGTTAAAATCAACCTATATTGCATAAGCCTATTCGCAGAATTGCTAACTTTGTGACTAAATTGCTCAAATGAACATGCAAATATGACTCAAATGTACAAGCAAGAAAAGACCAAGACCCAAAAGTGGCTCGCACATGCTTAAACTTGACATTGTCCTCATTGTCATGACCAAGGGTAATGTGAGCTATGAGAGGGGAGAACTTACCGAATCAGGGGTCTTCTGCTGGTGAAGGAAGGGGATGCTGTGTGAGGTGCCAATCACATAAGAAATTGACCTAAGAAACACACAAAAAAAAAACTTTTAACTACCTAAACTGAAGACAACAAACTAAAAACAAGACAAAAATAAAATTGTAAGCAAGAAAACAAAACAAAATGAAACTAAAAACTAAAATATGGGTTGCCTCCCATAAAGTTCTCTTTTAAAGTAATGAGCTTACTTCCTTTGGCTATCTTTCAGCCTACTGGTCTAACTATGCTAGGTTTCAAGCCTTGGGTATACGGAGAGATAAAATCCTTTAATGAACGGTTATGACAGTCCTCCATCATAGGTGGTGTCTGATCTTGTCCCAAATTCTTCTTCGTAGTGTGTATTCAATTTTAGGATCAAACTAAGCAAGTTGTTCACAGCCTTGTTGCATAAAAGAACGACACACCTACAAGGGGAAAAATAAGCAGAGAAAAATAGAAATATACAATGGTGCCAGAAACTTATTTGTGTGTTTCACTAAAAACTGTAAGTACACGGTATAGTTATAGCTAGTTTGGCAAGTATGGCTCGTATCCCAAAAACAACAATGTATCAATTACTAGGATTTTAACAAATAAACTATATGAATGAATAAAATTTGAGAGAAGTATAGGATGAAAATTCACAAATGATAAAAGTAAAGATATGAAGATATTGAATTATAAAAGACCCAGGATTAGGGCATACCACACTTATTATATTCAACAATCAAAGTAAATATTTTCAATTGGAATTATTTGAGATATCAGGGATGGTTTAGCCTTAATTAATTACTAGCCTCTTTCAAGTGCTAATAACAATAATTAGGTTAATCTAATTACCCACTTTCGTGGTTCTTAGTTTAATTTAAACCCTTTACGTTCTGTGCCAACTAACTGATTCATTCCTATAGTAATTCTTAGAGGAGATTCAATTCTTAAAGGATCTTAAACTACTTTCGTGATTAAAATATCCCCTAATTAACTATCAAGATCTGGCATTAACTTTCAACTTTTAGTCCATCAGTTAATAACCTAAAAATGTGATAAACATTAGCCAGATATTCATCAACTCATATACATACAAAATAGCTAAACGGATTATCTACAAAAAATCCCAAAGGGAATTCAACAATTTAATAATCCAATATCATTATATTATAAGTGGATTTCCCCAAATTCTAGATTAGGAACTACTCACGTATAATTAAAATATAGAGCAAAATCAATTTCAATAAATAAACCATAATGTTCAATACAATCAAAAAAGAAAAAGTAGAAGTAAAAGTAGAGATAGAGATAGAAAGGTAAAGCTAGTGTAGAAGTATAGATGAATCGGTAATACAAAGCTTGATCCAATGTAAATCCAAGTCTAAAAGCATAAAGAAAACCTAAAACTACTCTAAACCTTACCCTGAAGTGTTTCCAGAGTGTCTAGAAAGTAAGTAATGTAAAGCCTCCCAAAAGAATTTTGAATCCCACTATATATAGCTTTATGGCTGCCTAAAACCCTAAAAAATACAGTCATCTTCCATCCCGTAGCACAACCGTGTCCCAATACACGGGTTGGCTGTGCTTTGGGCTGGTTTATGCAAGGTTGTACTCCTCCCTACACAGAACATGTCCTTGCCTTTTTTTGAGTGTCCTAAACATGGCTTGGCTGTGTTGAGGGCTGCCATGGTGCATTCTTGCTCATTTATTCCACGTTTCCTCTTAGTGCACACTATCGCAGGTACACTGAAATTGATACCTTACCTCTCAACTAACCTGTAATAGTGGTAATAAGGGTCAATCCCATAGAGACTAGAATTACCTTATGTGATTGATAAAAGGGAAATTGATAATTGCAAATGAAACAAAGTAAACAATAATGAGAGTAATTAATTAAAAAGGTGTTGGTTTCAGTTGATATCCACCATCAAGGGATTGCATTGATCATTGATAATATAATTAATCTTAATTCAAATATCTATCATTGGAAATCTAACCCTGTTCCTCCTTAAGTATAGCAATTGATGACAATCACCTTAATTAACCCTAATTAATAAACAATCCTTTAGCACATTGGTAAAGCATAATTTATTAACAACATAAAGAACTAGAGAAATTGATAAAGATGTACAAATATAAACACATCGGCTATATCTAATTTAGTCAATTATTCATAATAAGGTTAATGATTTATAATCCAAAATCCTTAAACCTATTTTCCTCATGAATATAATAGCGAAAACTTTGTTCAAAACCTAATTCAACAGTAGATTAAGACAAACAATATACTAGTAGGCCTCCTAGCAATCATATGAAAATCATTAAGAAGAGAAGAGTAGATGAATAATCAATACCTAATTAAGATTGAACTAATAAAATCAATTCTAAATCTCAAAATGCATAAAGATCCCATAAGGATTCAATCTTCCTCTACCAACAATAATAAATTAGTCACGCAGGGCCATAAGAAAATCTAAAGAAGAATTGAAGAAGGTAATTAAGAGTTTTATCCCTCTTGGATGCTTCCTTTCTTCCCTTTTTTACAGATTGGTTGTTCCTCCTTGAAGTAAAATTGTTTCTAGGTTAAAATCCAACCCATCAAGCTTCAATTGGAGCTAAAAAGGCCTAAAAATTGCAATTTCAGCATTCTAGTGCGATGGTGGGTGCCGCGGCATGCTACTCAAGCACTGCGGTGCTATGGAATTAGACTGATAGGGCGATGCAGTGCATCAGATTTCCTAGTGCTTGGGAGCTACAACACTTTAGTTTTGGGGGCCTCAACACAGCGGCGCTTTGGATCCTCGATGAAGTGGCTCCAGGACACCTAGATACTTCTAGAATTGGCCAAAGTGACGAACATAAAAGTTGTTGCTCTATGTTTCATCTTTCTGTATCCACTGGAATTACTTCAATTGAAGTTCAAATAAGTGAGATATGCCTCTATTAGTGACAAAGGGTTGGAAATTTGCATTTTTCATTATTTTCTCTCTATTTTTCTCTTCTTTTCTTCTTTGTTCTTCCTAAAACACAATACACAAAAATCAATTAATTCCTATTTATATTCTACTTAAATTAAACAAAAATTAAAC
Source organism: Gleditsia sinensis (assembly GCA_037074535.1). Classification (NCBI taxonomy): domain Eukaryota; kingdom Viridiplantae; phylum Streptophyta; class Magnoliopsida; order Fabales; family Fabaceae; genus Gleditsia; species Gleditsia sinensis. The sequence continues at coordinate 38,923,058 of CM073467.1, forward strand.
TTAAAGGTATTAAAATCATGCTTAATTATAAAAACATCAAATACCCTCAGACTCAACCTTTTGCTTGTCCTCAAGCAAAATAATCCCTAATGACGAAAACAAAAATCAATATATGTAGTGAGTGTTAGGCTTACCAAGGTTTTGCCTCATAACTTAAAAATATGCTTAAGAAAAATTTTGAAAGATCATAACCATGCACAAGATTATCCAAATGCAATCCATTATTTTATTCTCTTGAATCCTGAGTGTGTTTTTGGGCCAATAAATTTTCTTTTACCCAGATAAGTTTATATATTCCAAAATTTTGGGTGCGGTTCTGTAATTAGTTTATGATTTCCATCGGCTTATTTTTCATGCCACTTTCCACTAATGTAGGCCAAAACTACCTCTAGGATCAATAGGGTTTTATTTAGCTTGTAATATGGCCAGGGTATAAGATAAGATAAAGAATACAAATTTAAGCTTAATCACCCAGCACCACATGATTAAATCTAATCTCTCGAGCTTTTCTCAATTTTGGGGGAGGATTTCCCCCTCCCACACTCATTTTCTTATTTCAATTCAATTTAATTCGTCCCTTTCCTTGGTTTTCTATTTCTGTGCTTTCACCCACATCATATGCTTTTATCCTCTTTAGATTTTTATTTTCTTTCTCTTGTATATTACTTTTCTTTCCTTTGCTCCTCCCTTCCACCCTTTTGTCAATAAAGCTCTACCAAACAGAGAATAATCATGGAGTGAGTGAATAGGGTTAAAAATAAGGATGTTTATACAAAATTTGTCTTTCAGCTGATTTGTGGATATAAAATAAAAAGTTCATTAAGGTCAAAATAGAGGAACTAAAAATATTTCATTTCTTAGGCTAGGCTTGAAAGGCTCAATCTATCAAATAATGTTTAAATCATCTCCTACAAAATAGTATTAGCTTAGGATTTTGCCTTAAACATCATTCAAATAAGTTCTAGAATCCTGTTGAGATCATAAAGTATTTTTGAATTATATAAACCTTATCAAAGTAAATGACAAATTAAATGCCCAAAGTTATTGTGTAAAAATGTTACAGGATTCTAAAGTCAAAAGTAGATTGCAAAAGAGTTAAAATTGTACACAATCATAAATTTTCTACATTTTTCCATAGCTGAAAAAAATTTGGATAGTCATATCATTGGCTATTGGCTGTGCCTAACATCCCAAAACATAAATTGAAACACTCACACAATCACTCAACTTGCTAAATGCAATAAAAGTGCATTAATAGTGAAAATTAGAAAATTTATGCTCAAAATAGAGTCACAATTCTTCAAACAAATATTCTTCTACCCCCACACTTAAACTTTACATTATCCTCAATGTCAAAGAAAAATAAGAATAGGGAAGGATATATTAAAACATTGAGTTAAGTGAACTTTCCTAAATTTGTTTGGGGTGGAATTAGCGTGTTGCATTACTGGACACTAATTTTTTTTTATTTTCACGTTTCTTTTTTTATGACTATGTTCGGTTTCCTCCCAATAAGCACCTTTTTTAATGTTGTTGGCTCGACTCAAAACCCCTTATTTCATTCATGAAGGATTCTTAATGTCTACTTTAATTTGAAATTTCTTAGACTGATTCAAGCCTTAAAGTTCTATTGCATGACAAGCAATCACATTAGTAACAACAATGGGTCTTAACCAAGGGAGAGATTTCTTACCTTTGCAGGGTTTAACGCCTTTGATATCTAAAACTTGATGTAACTCTACAGTTAGGTCTATGCCTTTAAGGTTTGCAATTATTTTTGCAATGACACTTCCTTTTTCTTAAAGAATATGTATTAATGCCTCCTCTTTTTGAGCACCTAGCTTTTTGACAATTATGATAGGTGATGCATTCCTAATTTCTAAGTATTTCAAGTGATTAGGAAGAGATGTTAGATCTGATCCAAGATCCTACAAACCAGAAGGTGTACTTGCATTAGAATTTGTTATTAAGGTAGGGGGATCCTTACCTGTTTGCTACACTTTTAGAGTTTCTTCATTATTCTCCTGCAAGTGAACACTCAAGGCAGATTTCTGAACCTTTGTCTCTGAAGGCTCAACATCCTATGTTATAGAATCTACCATATTAATAGCATAGGCAGTAAGATCTTTCATGGCACTGCAATTATTGAATTTCATAAATTTTCCTTCAAATTTCATTGTCAGTGTGCCCCTATGAACATATATTATGGCCTTGGATGTTTTTAAGAATTGTCTTCCTAACAAAATTGGAGTGGTTTGATCACCACTCTCCATATTAAGTACATAAAAATTAGTAGAGAAAATTAGGTCACCAACTTCACTAAAACATCCTTAACCACACCTTTAGGAAAGGTATTAGATTTGTTAACCAATTAAACTATAACACTAGTTTCTTTTAAAGGTTCTAGTGCTAAAGATGCATAAACAGAGTATGTCATGACATTAATAGATGCTCCTAGATATAGCATGGCCTTCTCAAATGTAGTGTTGCTTATAGAGCAAGGAATGAAAAAGATACCTGGTTCCTTGCATTTTGTAGGGAGTTTTCTCTGAATAATTACACAAACATACTCACTTACTTTTACTTTCTCAGCTCCTTTCAACTTCTGCTTTCTCTGTTGGGTGTGTAATTCTGTTAAGAAATTGGCATAGCGAGGTTCCTGATTGATTGCATCTAAAATAGGAAGATTCACCTCACACTTTCTAAAGGTATCGTATAATTCAAAAGTTCTCTCATTCATCCTATTTTCTATCAAAGCTTCAGGAAAGGGAGGTGCAGGTTCATATTCAAATAAATGTACAGACTTACCTTTTTGATGCTTACCTTTCATAGCAACATTATTTTTTTCTTCCACTTGCTCAATTGGTGTATGTACCTCTTGCATTGGGATCTCAACTTCTTTATAACCTTGTAGCTTAATGGCATTTATAATTTTTCTTGGGTTTATCACTGTTTGAGAGGGTAACTTACCTGAATTTTAAGCCTATAATCGACTCACTGTTGTTGCTAATTAACCCATTTGGGTTCTCAGATTTTGAATGCTAGCTCTTGTCTCTTGCTAAAATTGCTGAGTGTTATATGCAAGAGATTTAACAATATCTTCTTAAGATTTACTTACCCGAGAATCTTGAGATGCATTCTATCTAGGATAATAGGCTTGTTGATTATGTTGAAAAATTTTTTTTGCAGGTCTAGTTTGTGCATTTCTAGACTTGAAATTGAGATTATTCTTCCATCCAGGATTATATGTATTAGCATAAGGATTATACCTCTTTGGTTTCTCAAGGAAACCTCCTATAGCATTAACTTGTTCTGTGGATTCCTTGACATGTTATAAATTAAGTATGTCTTTAGCATGTTTTAAGTTTCTTTTTATTTAATTTGAGTAGGAAATAAATAGGATTTAATTCAGTTTTTTCTTTTATGTTTTAGGAATAATAAAGAAGAAAAGAAGAGGAAAATATGGAAAAATGCTGATTTTCAACCCTCCGTCACTAATTGAGGCATAACTCTCTCATTTGAACTTCGATTGAGGTGTTTACAGTGGCTAAGGAAAGAAGATACATAGAGCTACAACTACGTTTGGTACTTTGGTAAAATCCAGAAGTTTTTAGGCACCGAGGGGCCGCATCATTGCGAATTTGGAGTGCCACAATGCTAAATTACCCAAAACCTTAGCGCCACGACGCCAGAGCCTGAAGAAGATCAAGCATTGTGGCACTAAAACCAACGTACCACAATGCCATGGTGTCAGTTTTTGAAGTGTCACAGTGCTAGACCAGGCACCGAAATGCCCTGATAGTTGAATTCCGTAGCGCCGCTGCACCCCTGTAGCGCACCATGATGCTTGTCGTCGCACTAGAATGTTGAATTCGTGATTTTTAGGTCTTTTTGGCTCCAATTAAAGCCCAACAGGCCAAAATTTGACCTAGAAAAATTCTACTTCAAGGTGGATAAGCCAATCTATAAAAAGGAAAGAAAGGAAGCATCAAAGATCATTCAAGCTCTTAATTACCTTCTTTAATTCTTATTTAGATTTTCTTATAGCCCTGTGAGGCTAATTTATTTTTTGTTGGTAGAGGAAGATTGAAACTTCAAGGGATCGTTATGCATTGTGAGATTTGAAATAGATTTTATCAGTTCAATCTTAACCGGGTATTAATTATTCATCTACTCTTCACTTTTCTTAATGTTTATTCATATAATTGCTAGAAAGGCCTACTAGTATATTGTCTATTTTAATCTACTGCTGAATTAAGTTTTGAACAAAATTTTCATTACTGTATTCATGAAGAAAATAGGATTAACGATTTTGTATTATAAATCATTAACCCTATGATGAATGATCAACTAGATTAAATATAAACGATGTGTTTATATTTATTTAGCTTTATTAGTTTCTCTTGTTCTTCATGTAATTAATAGGTTAGACTTTACCAATATGCTAAAGGATATCTTGTTAATCAGGGTTTAATTGGTGCGATTATTATCAATTTACTAGGCTTAAGGAGGAATAGGGATAGAATCCCAATAGTAGATATTTGATTTAAGATTGATGATATTGTCAATGATCAATGCAATCTCTTGATGGTGGATATCGACCAAAACGAACGCCTTTCTCATTAATTAATCTCTTAATTACTTTCATTATTATTTGCTTTGTTATTTACAATTATCAAATCCCCATTCTTTTAATCACATAAGATAATTATAGTCTCTGTGGGATCGACCCTTACTCCCACTACTACAGGTTAGTTTTAAGGAAAGGTATCAATTTGGGTGTACCTACGACAGTACGCACCATTCCTCTTGAAGTGTAGGGCACATATCAGTTGGGTGCTCCTTTGTTGAACATATTCCATAGATTTTCACTTGCTGTGATGTACCTATAGCAATTTGGCATAAAAAAGAGGTCAGTTCAAATATCTATTACTGAAGGGATGAATTAATTACCTCATGGGCATGTTGAACTGGAGAATCATGCCTAATACCAAATTATTGAGAATTGGTAGCCATGTCTGATATCAAAATTTTGACTGCTTCAAGAGTCTTATCACTAATGCTCCCTCCACTAGCTGCATCTATCATACTCATGTCTCCCTATAAAAGACCTTCATAAAAATATTGGATCAGTAGCTGCTCACTGATCTAATGACGTGGGCAACTTGCACAAAGCTTTTTAAACCTCTCCCAATACTCATAAAGTGTCTCCCCATATAATTTCCTAATGCCACATATTTCTTTTCTTATATTTGCAACTCTAGATGCAGGGAAATAACATTCTAGAAATAACTTGTTAATATCATTCTAAGTAATGATAGTGCCAGATGGTAAATAATATAGCCAATCTTTGGCTGAATCTCTTAAGGTGAAAGAAAAAGCCTTGAGTTTAATTTGTTCTTTAGTTACTCCAGGGGGCTTCATGCTAGTACATACCATATAGAATTCTTTCAAATGTTTGTGTGGGTCTTCACCTGCAGAACCATGAAAATTGGGTAAAAGATGAATCAATCTAGATTTTATTTCAAAATTAATGTTTTCATCAAGGGTAGGAAATGTAATGCATAAAGGCTGATAGTATAGATCTGGAGTTGCAAGCTCCTTCAGAGTGGGGTGCCTGGCCATGATTACTTCCTCCTTCTCTTAATGAATGTCCTTTCGAAGTTCTCTTCTATGCCTGTGAACAGATTTTCCAATATTTGGATTGAATTATAAATCTTGAGAATTATCAAATCGAGTCACAGGCATAAATTAAGAAAAAAGAACAAAAATGTAATAGACGCAATCCCCGACAATGGTGCCAAAATTTGGTACGCACTGTCGCAGGTACACCCAAATTGATACCTTACCTTTCAACTAACCTGTAATAGTAGGAGTAATTGTCGTTCCCACAGAGACTGGAATTATCTTATGTGATTTATAAATGGGGAATTGATAATTGTAAATAAAACAAAGTAAACAATAATGAAAGAAATTAATAGAGAAATTAATAAAAAAGACGTTGGTTTTGGTTGATATCCACCATTAAGGCATTGCATTGATCATTGACAATATAATCAATCTTAATTCAAATATCTATCATTGGGAATCTAACCCTATTCCTCCTTAAGTCTAGCAATTGATGACAATCACCTCAATTAACCTTAATTAACAAACAATCCTTTAGCACATCGGTAAGGCATAATTTATTAATTGTATGAATAACTAGAGAAACTGATAAAGCTAAAGAAATATAAACACATTGGCTATATCTAATTCAGTTAATTATTCATCATAGGGTTAATGATTTATAATCTAAAATCCTTAAACATATCTGCTTCATGAATACAATAGTGAAAACTTTGTTCAAAACCTAATTCAGCAATAGATTAAGACAAACAATATACTAGTAGGTCTCCTAGCAATCATATGAAATCATTGAGAAAAGAACAGTAGATGAATAATCAATACCCGATTAACATTAAACTAATAAAATGAATTCCAAATCTCAAATTGTATAAAGATCCCATGAGATTTCAATCTTCCTCTACCAACAATAATAAATTAGCTGTGTAGGGCCATAAGAAAATTTAAAAAAGAATTGAATAAGGTAATTAAGAGCTTCATCCCTCTTTAAAGCTTCTTTTCTTCCCCTTTTTATAAACTGTTGCTCCTCGTTGAAGTAAAAATGTTTCTAGGTTAAAACCTAGCCCATCAAGCTTCAATTGGAGTTAAAAAGACTTAAAAATAACGATTTTAGCATTGTGGTGCGACAATAGGCACTGGGCGGTACGAAATTGGACTGATGGGGCACAGTGGTGCTTCGCATTTCTTGGTGTTCAAGTGCTGCGGTGCTCTGGTTCTGGGCGGTTCAACGCCACGGCGCTTTGAATCCTTGATGATGTGGCATTGTGATGCTCTATTACAAGCACTGTGGTGCCCAGATACTTCAGGAATCGATCAAGGTGCCAAACAAAGTAGTTGCTCTATGTTTCTTCTTTCCATATCTGCTAAAATTACTTCAATCAGAGTTGAAATAAGTGAGGTATGCTTTAATTAGTGATGAAGGGTCATAAATCAGTCTTTTTCATGATTTTCTCTCTATTTTTCTCTTCTTTTCTTCTTTCTTCTTCCTAAAACAAAAAACACAAAACACATAAATCAGCATTTTTGGTAATGATTACTGGTGCACCACATGGACTGCCATGTGACCGTGCTCATTTCTTTTCTTTTCTTTTCATATTAATAGCCAGAAATATGATTTCAATAACAAGTATGTTCATTATACTTACATGCCATAATTTTTCATATAATCATTACCAAAAAAAATCATTGGTAATCATGCCATGAACATAATTGTTTCAAATATCACTTTAAAATGCTTCCATGTCAATATTACACACTTAAGATGGTAAGGAGTTCATGCAATGACATACACTAGTTATTTGTTATTTTCATTTATAAGATTCTTCTTCTTCTTTAAATATTATTATCCTCTCTTCACTAAAAAGAGCCTAACATCTTCATTTTAAATCCGATTGAGGTGATCTTGGTGTCAATTGAAAGATAAGACAATCCTCTAAAACCCTTATGTTGAACATTTTAGTGGAATCTTAAATAATCATGGTGTTAATATTCCCTTAAATTCAATGTTATTTCTTCTCAGATAGGTTTAGACCTCTACTTACTAATTGGATCATATCTCGCTCATACAAACTTTAATTGATGTGATTCCAAAGCCTATAAAATGCTAATACATTTATATACAATGTTCATGTTTATAATGTCTTCATATTTCTTACTAATTATGCCCAAAAAATTGAAAGAAAAAACACTTACATTTACCACTCTGGATTCTATACTAATTCTAACCTTTACTTATTAATCAGCCATAGATCCTTGATTCATATATCTATATTTATTATGTAAAAAATTTCCTTTAATTCCCCACATATTTTTCCCAAAAATACAAACACTGAAGCATACTTAACATATTCTTCCCTGGTTAGCTAGTTTCTAACCTTTGCTTACTAATCTGACTATATGTCCCTTATCTGGACTCCAAATTAAGTGAGTACAATGGCTAAAAATTTGTGAAAAATAGATCTATTTTTTTCATGTTAACTATTTCTTTTAATTCCTAGCCGATTCTTCCCAAAATTTCAAAAACAAAAGCTTCCCTAGTTACCCGGAAATCTAGTTTCCTAACCAATCATTTCCTAAGGTCTTAGTTCATCATTATATTACGTCATCTTCCATTTTCTTTACATCTAATCATATTCCTTCAATTTTTCACCACATTCAAATATACAAAATAGCAATATAAAAATCATAAAATTTTACCACCCATAGCCATACCTATGGAGAACTTTCCACACCAACTGAAATTTTCAAAACATTCATGATATGCAAAATGACATGTAACAAGATATAGCAACATCCATCACCAATCATCAAAGTAAAAAATATTTTAAATCTCATCAAAGTTCTAAGATCATAATCCCATATAAATATTACAAATTTCAAAGCTTTTCTTCAAAAAAAAGATATTGTTAAACCTACCCAAAGATCTCCCTAGCTCACTTAGTGAATTCTTTTTCTTGTTTCCTCTTAAAGGAAGTAGAAAGATTCCTCCCTTCCCTTAGCTTTTCTAGCAGCTTGAATAAGAGAAGGAGGGTGAGTTTTTGAACCCCAAGGATGAAGAAGAAAGATGGATTCAAGTAGAGATTAAGCTAACTTACCTTGAGTACTTAGTCTTCTAGACTTCTCCTTCTTCTTCCTTCCTTTCTTCTCCTCTCTTTCTCTCCTTTCCTTACTCTACCTTGCTCTTATTTTTTCTCTCCCTCACTTGGACGAAATTATAATGTTATAGGGGTGGGTTTTGCTTAAATAGACTATCAAGTGGTTCACCTTTCATGATCATGGGTCTACCTTATCACAATTAGGATGCACTTGGTTGATTTTTTAGAACAAAACAACTCATGTTCTTGTCTTCCTCTTTCTTAGTCAAGATATGCATAGCAAAAGGAGATTTTTATTTTGAAAATTATGATAATCTGTTCTTAAGACAAGAGACAAGGTCCCTTTGATTTAGGGATTCATTTCCTTTTTCTTTTGTCTTAATTAAGCATGATAGGTTTGCCTTTCTAAGTGGCAAATTTTCAGTCATTGGATGTCCCGTGCTTGGCTGAAATTATTTGTGTAGGATAAGGATGTTTTGTCATAATGCTATGTATTATTATCCACTTGTTGAAATTATGAATGTAGGATATAGATGTTTTGTACTAATGCCATGTATTATTACCTACTTGTTGAAATTATGAATGTAGGATATAGATGTTTTGTCTTAATGCCATGTATCCTAATCTTGATTATTATTACACTACTACTTCATCACATGATTTATTTTATTTCATTTTTCCTCTTGGATTTGGGCTCATTCTTACCCATTTCCTTTGCTTTGGCTAAAATTTTACCTTTCATGGAGGGCTTGGTCATTTTTTCCTAATTTTTGGGCTATCGGTCCAAATTCTATATCCTAGTCTATGTCTATGTTTTATTTCTTGGTTAGGCTATCCAATGGGCTTGCTAAAAACTTATGTGAAGTGGAAAAACTCTATATGAAGTGTCCATAGGCGAAAGCCCAACTTATGGTTGGAGATATTAAACTTAGAAATTTCTAACTCTTGAATTAGGAAAAATTACCCTAATCCAATTTTCTTTAAATTTTAAGACCTTTACTTACTTCACAAAAATTTATCTTCCTTACCAAAGAATTTCACCTCCTTTTAGTATGTTATTTCTAATTTTTCCTATTAGGTTTTCGCTCTTTTCTTGTTCGCTTAATGTTAGAAACATTTTCTATGCATACACATAAGGTGAAGAATTTCTAAGGATTATATTTCCTTATATATCTAAAAATTTCCTAATAAATTTTATTTCTTTACTTAAATATTTATGTACCTTTATTAATAAAAGAAATGAAATTAAGGATGTTACACAATGTTGGTTGCAAAATATATATGCAATGTCCGTACGCAAGTGCACATATTGTGACCAAGTAATACAATGATGAGTGAGTTTCATCCCATGAGGAAGTGTAACTAGAAATTACTATAGAACTCTGACCTGTGAAATGCTGTTGCAAAATTTGTTGATTACTACAAGATGGATTGGATTCAAGAACAAGTAAGACTAGAACAAAACAAGGTACTCTAAAATGATATTTTGAGGCATGTTAGGGTAATAGAAAATCAAATAATAAAGTCAACTAGGGTTGCTTCAGGGTTGCGATGAACTCATGCACTCCTTTTGCTTTAGCTTTTGTTGTAACAATTGCTCTAGTACTTAGTTTTAGTTTCTAAAAGGGTTCTTTCCAGACTACCATTCCCTCCCCTTCTTGGGGCTAGTTTCATACATTCCTATATAAATCCAACCCTAAGAACTACACTTGAAGCCCTGAACTATTGGGTTATACGGGACAATTATATATTCCTATATTGGTTGTGCATTGGTTTCTTTACCAACCCATAACATTCAAACTCATTCTAGCTTTCATTTACCCTTCTAAGTTAAATTTCAGCTTAAGACTTCTACTATTAAGGGTCATTTAACAATAGAAATTTAAGAAATGCAATAACAGTTTCAATATCAAGAGCAATGCTATAACAATATCATTCATTTATTGAAAATATGCTAAGAGTTCACAACAACCCATCTATAACCCTAGCTAGAGGTTTAGCCCAGTATCATATCCAAGTTAATTACAACTGTAAGAATTAGGACAACTATGATGCAAGGAAGAAATACAGTAAAAACACAGGCAGTGTAAAAATAATAAAGAAACAGAAGGGAAGAAGAGAATTCTAGGGAAGGATCCTCTTCTCCCTCATCCAGCGAATCCTTTTGCTTGATTGATGTAACATCCCTAATTTCGTTTCATGTATTAATAAAAGTACAAAATTATTCAAACTAACATCCCTAATTTCGTTTCCTTTATGGATAAACATACATAAATATTTAAGGAAAGAAAATTTATTAGACAATTTTTAGATACCTAAAGAAATATAATCCTTGGAAATTCTTCAACTTATGTGTATGCATAGAAATGTTCTAACATTAATGGAATAGGTAAAGAGAGAAAAGCTAAGAGGAAATATTAGAAATAAACATGCCAAAGAAAGTTGAAATTCTTCGATAAGGAAGATAAATTTTTGTGAAGTAAGTAAAGGTCTTAAAATTTCAAGAAGATTGGATTAGGGAAATTTTTCCTAATTTAAGAGTTAAAGTTACTAAGTTTAGTATCTCCACCCATAAATTGGGCTTTCACTTATGGACAATTCATATAGAGGTTTTCCACTTAACATAATTTTTTTTAGCAAGCCCATTGGATAACCTAAGCAAGAAATAAAATATAGACTTGGACTAGGATATAGAAATTGGACCGGTAGCCCAAAAATCATGAAAATGTGACCAAGCCCATTATGAAATGTAGAATTTTAACCAAAGTAAAGAAAATGGACAAGAGTGAGCCCAAATCCAATAAGAAAAAAAATAAAGTGATAAGATAATGGCGTAATCAAGATTAGGTGAAATGGCATTAAGACAAAAATTTAACAAGTGGTATGATAATACAAGGCTTTAGGACAAAACATCTATATCCTACACTCATAATTTTAGCAAGTGGTATGATAATACATAGCATTAGGACAAAACATTTCTATTCCACAGAAATAATTTCAACCAAATAATGGAGATTGAAGGGCTAGAAATTTGCCACTTAAAAAGGCAAACCTATCATAATTAATTAAGACAAAAGAAAAAGTAAATGAATCCCTAAATCAAAGGGACCTTGTCCCATATCTTAAGAAAATATTATCATAATTTTCAAAATACAAATATCTTTTTCCTATGCATATCTTGACTAAGGAAGAGGAAGACAAGAACATAAGTTGTTTGTTTTCCAAAAATTCAACCAAGTGTAACCTAATTGTGATAAGGTAGACCCATGATCATGAAAGGTGAATTATTTTGTGGTCTATATAAGAAACCCCACCCTTACAACATTAGAATTTCTTCCAAGTGAGGGAAAGGAAAAATAGAAGCAAGGTAGAGTGAGGAAAGGAGAGGAAGAAAGGAAGAAAGAGGAAAGAAAAGTCTAGGGGACTAAGTGCTCTAAGTAAGTTTAACAGTATTTCTTTTTGAAGAAAAGTTTTGTTATATTAGATTTTGATCTTAAAACTTTAATGATTGGTCATGGAGGTTGCTATATCATGTTACATATTATGTATGTTTGAATACTTAGGTTGGTGTAGATAAGTTCTGCATGGGTATGGCTATGCGTGGTAGAATTTTAAACTTCTGTGTTTTTATTTTTGGGAACATTCTATAAGGAATCTAAACAAATGGTTAACATAACAAATGTATATTTATGTCTCACGGATTTTTAGCCACTGGAATCATTCAATTTAGAGTTCATATGAGGTAGATATGTTTCGATTAGTAAACAAAGGTAAGAAAATAGTTAATCAGGGAAGAATATGTTAGGATAGCTTCGGTGTTTTAATTTTTGGGAATATTCTATAAGGAATTAAAATAAATGGTTAACATATTAATTATAGATATATGTGTCACGGAGGTTTAGCCACTGGAAGCATTCAATTTAGAGTTCATATGAGGTAGATATGGTATGATTAGTAAACAATGGTCAGAAAATGGTTAATCAGGGAAGAATATGTTCGGATAGCTTCGGAGTTTTAATTTTTGGGAACATTATATAAGGAAATAAAATAAATGGTTAACTAATTAATTATAGATATATGTGTCACGGATTTGTTCCCACTAGAATCATTCAATTTAGAGTTCATATGAGGTAGATATGGTTTGATTAGTAAACAAAGGTGAGAAAATGGTTAATCAGGGAAGAATATGTTAGGATAGCTTCGGTGTTTTAATTCTGGGAACATTCTATAAGAAATTAAAATAAATGGTTAACATATGAATTATAGATATATTTGTCACGGATTTGTAGCCACTGGAATCGCTTAATTTGGAATTTTTATGAGGGAGATATGGACAGATTAGTAGGTAGAGGTCAGAACCTACCTGAGAAGAAATAACCTGTACATTTAGGGAATACTATCACCTTGATTTATTAATATTTCACTAAACTGTTCAACATAATAGTTTTAGATAGTTGTTTTATCTTGAAATGGACACCAAGATCACCTACATCAGAGTTAAATTGAGGAAGTTATGCTCTGATTAGTAAGAGAAGGTTAAATAGTATGAAAACCTGCATCAAGAAAATAATGAAATAAAATTAATATTGAAAAAAGAAGATGAATCTTATAAATGAAAATAATAAATGACTAGTATAGCCATAGCCATTGCCATTGTATGAACTTCTTACCATCTTAAGTATCAAATTTGACATGGAAATATTTTATAAAGTGATATTTGAAATGTTTATGTTCATGGTATGATTACCAATGATTTTTGGTAATAGTTTTATTTTGATGAACATACTTGTTATTGAAAGCATATTTTTGGCTATCATGGTGAAAAGAAAATAAATGAGCACGGTCACATGGAAATCCGTGTGGTTCACCAGTAGGGGACGCCCTACCAACGTTTATGAATATGTCAATGAGAAAAGAAAGAGAAAGTGTGCCATGTCGGACGGAGCGAGATAAGCCCGTACCGGAGAGTAGAAAAATACTCACCCTGACCGGGGTAGCTTGATATGAGAATAAATTAATAGTCATTATATGATATTCTGAAAATAATCAATCCTGTCATACATGTCATTACTGTACGATTTTCATGTGTATAGATATAGTGCATTCATGTGACCAAAGTTATTTACTGTAGTTTATACAGCTGAACATGACGTGATGACTATATTGATAATGATTTATTGTTGAACTTACTGGGATTTAATTCTCACTATATTTCCATGTCATGTTCATAAAATTAGTTATGTAGATTTTTTTATAGGTCTGGCTTTTAGTGCACGTTGGATCGAGTTATTCTATGATGGGCGGATCCTAAATAAAATGTTTGTGGGTGAGTTGGCACAGATTCCAGTGAAGGTGCAACCACATGCACCCGAATCTCTGGAATTGGTCAACCAGAATAAATAAGATGTAGATATTTATGTGTTTGAAATGTTGTACGTACGTTTTGATTAATGATGTGTATGTGAACTTTATATTGTATAATAATAAAGAAATAAATAGAAAAGTTGTTACATAATTGGTATTAGAGCAGGTCGATCCTTGATGGCCAGTGGGTGGATGGTTATTTGAATCGATCTTATAGTGACTTGAGTATGTTTGTGGTTCTGCTGTGTAGGGGATCAATGAATTCATATAGGTAAAAAATTACTAGTGTTTCCTATCTATATGCCGAGGTGGTGTTATGACTACTGTTAAATATTTTTGAACTAACTATTGGGCTTGATCACCTCAATAGCAGCATAACTTTGTTTTTGCCATAGTAGGAAATCGCACCGCCAAGGAGGAATCCAGCAAACAATGTGGAGGAAACCCTGCACAACCTGGCCACGGAAATTCGAGACCAAGTCATGACCACTAACCAAATTCTACAATACCTCCAAAATACTAATAACTCGAATGGTGTTAACAACCGGATGGCTGGAAATAATAACGGCATATCCGAGTTCCTGAGGACTCAGCCACCTTGTTTTCAAGGCAACTTTGACCCGATTGTAGCTGAAAGATGGATAAGGGAGTTAGAGAAAATCTTTGAAGTGATGGTCTGTACTGAGGAGCAGCAAGTAATCTTCGCTGCATATATGCTAAAAGATGAAGCAGAATACTGGTGGCGGGGAGCTAGAGAACCTTTAGCTCACCAGGGAAGGCAGATCACTTAGCAGGTGTTCAAAGATAACTTTTTGGAAAAGTACTTTCCAAGTACTGTGCGGGTGGAGAAGAAGATCGAATTTCTCCAACTCAGGCAAGGCAGCATGACCATAGACCAGTACATTGCGATATTTGAGGAGTTGTCTAAGTTCTCCTCTTACCTGCGATTTACCCAGATGAAGCATGGAAGGCTGTTAAGTTCGAAGCAAGACTGAACCCGAAGATAAAGAATGTTGTTATAGCTATGGAGATGAGGGAGTTTGTACCTCTGATAAATAAATGCAGACTCTTGTTGAAGAGTTTGAAAGCAGTGGAGGATGAGAAACAAAGACGGAACTTTTGGAAAATGAAGAATGGGCCACAAAATTATGGCAGAAAAGTCAGTGGAAAAGGACAGGGTACTAGCAAGAGGATAATGACTGTGAGTCCTCGACCCTTTGAACAAGACCTTGCTCCAGTCAAGTGCACTAAGTGCAGACGCATGCATGGTAACCGGCCATGCTACATGGGACTAGATGTTTGTTTTAAATGCAAATAGAAGGGCCATTTTGCAAGGAGCTGCCCACAAAATATGGGAAACCAGCCAGAACAGAAGCCTCAGTTGAAAGGAAGGGTTTTCACCCTGAGTGGCCAATAGGTAGCTCAATCTTCTGAAATGATTCAAGGTACATGCTATATCTATGGATTTGCTCTTATGGTGTTGTTTGACTCTGGTGCTAGTCATTCATTTATATCAGAAGAATGTATTAAGAAGTTTCAGTTTCCTATTTCTGAAACTCCCTATGGGGGCGTTTGGTTCAGGAAATCTCATTCCCAGGAATGAGATTCCCAGGAATGAGATTCCCATCCTTATAGGTGGGAAAGTTTTGGGGGGCAAATTTTGCTGAGCCTTTACATTTATATATGCCTGGGAATGTTTATATTCTGAGAATAAATTTATTTGACTGTGTAACAAACACGATAATATGTTTTCTTTTAAACTTTCCTGAGAATGTTTAAAAGATAACTTGAAACAAACGCCCCCTATGAGCTATCTGTAGTTACTCCCACATGGGAAAGGGTATTAATTTTCTCTGTATGTAAGGACTGTCAAGTCATCATTCAGGAGAAAACCTTTTTTATAGACCTCGTTTGTTTACCTTTAGGGCCCGTTTGGGCCACCTGATAAGGGCAGTAGGATAGGATAATATATCTTATCCTACTGCTATTTCGTGTTTGTGAGGTCTTCAGGATAGGATAACGTTATCTGAGTTTATTTCCTATCCGTGCCCGTTAGTGAAAAATATTATCCTTGCTCTATACCCAGGATACGACCGGATAGGATACACCACGCCTTCTCTTCCTATCTCACCCTCACCCTCGACTTCACTCCCGAGCACCCTTCCCTCACTCGAGTTCCAGCTTCCAGGGCCTACCCACCGGAGCCTCACCCTCGACCTCACTCCCGAGCACGAGTTCCAGACTTCCAGCTTCCAGAGCCTACCCACCAAATTTCTCCCCCCTCACCAAAGCCTACCCATCGATCTCGCCCCCCATCGATCTCCCTCACCCGAGTTCCCAGTTTCCAGAGCCCTTCACCAAAATCTCTCCCCCTCACCGAAGCCTACCCATTGGTCTCCCTCCCCCATCGATCTCCCTCACCCTCACCCCCTCCTCTTAGATCTGAGCCTCTTCGAACTCCCTCACCCTCACCCCCGAAAATCTGAACCACCCCCGAAGATCTGAGCCTCTTCGAGCTCCCTCACGCCTGAGCTCCCTCACACCCGAGTTGGTTCATCTTCAACCCGAGAAGAAGCCTCCTCCCTCCATCCATCTTCATCGGCCAAGGTTTGCACTACTTTCCCTCTGAAAAATTTCGTGAAGGATATGAAAATGGTTGAGCTAGTAGAATGTTTCCCTCTGAAAAATTCGTATGTACATGTGAATGGTTGAGCTGGTAGAATGGTTTTTGCATTCTGATTTGCTCTGTTTTCTCTGGTTTTTGCATTCTCCTCCCACCCTCTCAAGCTGGTAGAATGGTTTAGCCTCTATTTTTGCATTCCGATTTACTCTGTTTCCTGGCTGGTAGAATGCCATCTTATGTAATGATTTTCAAGATAGGCAGAGACTTGCAAGATCCTCTTTAGCCTAGTGTAAATAAAGACAAGATCAATAGATATAGGAGTTAGCTCAATAGACATTTTGGGTCATGTTATGTATCCTTTGGTCTGTTATAGCTGAAGTCCCATTTTTGTGGAAAGCAACCCAACTCCCATCGGCCACTTATTACCAAACCTTGGGTTGGCTTGATGTGGATTCCTAGGTAAGTGACAGTGTGAAAATGAAGAGAGTTCTTTTGCTGTGTGTGAGTCAGTCCAGCTTTATTTTGTAAGAGCAATTAAACAGGCAAAGTCAGTCCATTTAGGCTGGTAAGATGGGGAGAATTAGCTAATGAAAATTACTGTTTGGAACTTATTCTCTGAAATGAATGAATAAGTGCAGTGTTCTTAACAATTTTAGTAGAGTTAGATTCCATGCTAGTCTTATGATCAAGCTATGACCATTCCTGGAATTTCTGCATTCATTATTCTCTCTGGCAACTGATGTCTCCTACTCCCTAACCAGAAGGTACTGGCTCTGAAGATGATGCATTGGCTCTTATGACTTGTTAAGGTTATATTTTCAGCTAGCTCAATAGATATAGGAGTAGGTTTTGCACAAACTAGGACTACTACACTAGTTGACTAGGATAGGCACATTTGGAAATTTCATTTTCATGTCTATTCTTTTGAATGTTGCGCTGGATGTGTGGACACACCAGAAGAGATATGATTAGAAATGAGTGCATTAGAGAGAAGGTTGGGATAGCACCTATTGTGGAGAAGATGGTTGAATCTCGCTTAAGGTGGTTTGGCCATGTGTGGAGAAGACCTGCAGAAGCACCAGTGAGAAGAGTAGATCGGATGGAGAATAGTCCAATAATTAGAGGCAGAGGGAGGCCAAAGAAAACAATAAGTGAAACTATTAAAAATGATTTAATAGTTAATAACTTATCTATTGATCTCATCCATGATAGGCCACTATGGCGCCGTTTGATCCATGTAGCCGACCCCACCTAGTGGGAAAAGGCTTAGTTGTTGTTGTTGTTGTTGTTGTTGTTGTCTATTCTTTTGAAATAAATATCTAAATCTGGGTAAAAGTAAACTATTATATAACTTTGTGGCCTTGACCTCCAGCTTCCAGTTTTATGTTTGGCTGGCTGTGGTAACTTGCCAGGTGATATGGTATGTCATCTTGACCGTTATGCTTCATTTTGATTTTGCTTGTTATAGAAGATTTTGGTGCCTTATCTATGATTAGCGACTCTCCTCGTTGCCAAAAAAGAAAATTGGGAATCGCGCTTGTCTTTTGATGTCATGTATCTTGAACACATTTTGGATTTCTTTTGTCTGATTGATATCATTACAAATGATTTAATTTTGCAAAAGTGGTTGGTAAAAATTCAAAACTAGTTCAACTGTTCTAGTTTGAACTAGCTGAGACTCACTCATCTACCTGTGGCCTTCTATTTTCTTTACATGCTAATTTCTCTAATTTTTCCTTTATAAAATTTGTAAGTAAAATTAGTGCATATTTTGTGAACTTTGTGGTGCTTCTTTTTTTTTTCACTGCCCCTCAGGCTAGAGTGAAAAGTGATATTCTGAATCTTTAAGATGTTAACTTTTGTTGCTAAGTGTTTGGTCCTTTGGTCTTAGCTGCTTTTTGGCTCTTATATTGACTATTGGCTGGATATCTCTCTTTAGCATCTTCTGTTTTAATAACTGCGAGTATGGTTCTTATTTCAACATTTCCTACAAGTTCAGAAATTAATACAGATATTGAAGTTTGAAACAATCTGTTTCTAAAGCCACCAAATGTGGTCTAGTGGTGAGAGGTTTGGGTAGTTTGTGGGAGATCTTGGGCACAATCCTCCATGCTTCCATGTACTGAAAATGAAAACATCTGTTTTCACAAGTAACTAGGGTACTTCCATTTGATACGCACAAATACATATGCTAACTTGTAAGCACTTGTTTCTTATATGGATTTCATATGTGTTTCATGCTTACTCTCTAGGTATTTGCAGTTAAATAGCCCCACAGAGTAAGCACTTTTTTACCTTTAGAATCTTTTGTCTTTGCTTCTTACGATTTAGATACTATTATTAAATGCTAATTGTTGATTACTGTAGATCAATGAGCAAGAATGCACTACGAAACAAGAAAAAGAGGGAGAAACAGAAGGAGAAAAAGGCTGATGATGCTACCAGTTCTTCGTGATTGAATATAAAAGTTGCTGTCTCAGTTTAAACTCATCTTTTACCTGTAAACTTGAGGATTGAGGTGTTACTTTCCTAGAGTTAATTCCGTCTCATTTCTGTGGCAGCGAATTTCAAGCAGTTTTGGCTTGTTTAATTTTTGGGGCTACAAATGGCATTCCCTTGTGTTGGGTTTTTTCTTTCTTTAGTTTCCATTGGAAACTATAATGATAAGAATAGGAGATAAATGTTTTATTTATTTATGTGATATTTCTCTGTTATCAATGTGATTCATTGTGTAAGATGAAGAGTATGTGCAAGCAGATGACCCATTCCGTTTTTTTATTCTTTGACACTCGATTAGAAGTGTTTTTTTCAAATTTTTTGAACATATGATATTTTCAAATTAACTTAATGATATTTAATATTTAAATTGTTGGTTTAGAGGAGAAAATTAAACTTGATAGAATTTTGAATAAATTAAATTTTTTAAATTTAATTTTAATTAATACAATTATTTTTTCAATTATAAAATTGTAAATAAAATTTATATTTTAAAATTTTTTTAAAATTTCATAATTAGTTATAAATAGTTTAATATAATATAATATAAATTATTAAAAGATTAAATTAATATTTATAAAAAATTAAAATTAAAAATATAGTGTAATTTTTTAAAACTTAAAATTGTGTAATTATAAATTTTAAAAAAATTATTTTAATTTAAAAGTAAAGAGAATATAGATGTAATTTTTTCAAATTATATTGTAGTGAATCGAATTTTTTTACCATTTAAATTTTTTTAAAAAAATTTAAGTGAATATAAGTGATAATATTTAGTGCATTGTTGGAAAAAAAATTTTATTAACTGACGGCAATATTATGCATCATTGAAAATTTTTTTTTATTAATATTATAAATATTATTTTGTTAATTATATATATATATATATATATATATACATATATATATATATATATCAATGTATAAAATAATTAAAATAATTATATTAAAATTGAATTTAAATAAGTATATATATAATTTTATCATAAGGGTAGTTTTGTCATTTTATTCCATTCTTATCCTATCCTATTATTATTTTATTTATTCCAAACACAGGATAGTATAATTCTTATCCTATCCTGTTGTACATCAAACACAAGATAGGATAAAAATTATCCTGTTGTTATCCTATCCTACTGTTATTCTATCCTATTATCATATCATATCCTATCATATCCTGCTCTCCAAACGAGCCCTAAGAGGTATTGAGGTCATTCTAGGGATAAACTGGATGTCTAGAAATAAGGTCTTACTGAATTGTTGTAACAAGACTGTTGAATTTCTATCTCCTACTCCAAAAGAGGAGGTGCAGTTATTGATGCTTAATGCCAATCAAGTTAATAGGGAGTTGAAGAATGGAGTACTTGGATACATTCTTTTGCACTTATCAAATCTAGAAGTTAAAGCGAAGCTTAATGAAATTCCAATAGCCAACGAATTTCCTGAAGTATTTCCATCAGATATTCCAGGCTTACCTCCCAAGAGAGATATAATTTTCTATTGATCTCTTACCTGGGACAGGTCCTATCTCTATTGCACCTTATAGAATGGCCTCGAAAGAACTACAGGAACTCAAGAAACAGTTGGAGGAACTGTTAGACAAGCAATTTGTTAGACCAAGTGTATCACCTTGGAGAGCTCCTGTATTGTTTGTTAAGAAGAAAGACGGAAGCCTTAGACTATACATAGACTATAGACAGCTAAATAAGGTGACTGTCAAAAACAAGTATCCTCTCACTAGGATAGATGACTTATTAGATCAATTGAAGGGAGCCTATATCTTTTTTAAGATTGACTTGAGGTTGGGATATCATCATATTAGGATCAAGGAGGAGGATGTACCAAAAACTGCCTTCAGGACTAGGTATGAGCACTATGAGTTTCTCGTAATGCCTTTCGGGTTAACAAATGCACCTGCAATTTTCATGGATTACATGAATCGCATTTTTCAACCCTACCTAGATCAATTTGTGGTAGTGTTCATTGATGACATCTTGATATATTCTAAGAGTGAGAAAGAACATGAACAACATCTCCGAATTGTGCTGCAAGTACTAAAAGAGAAAAATTTGTATGCCAAATTGGAGAAGTGTGAATTTTGGCTGTCAGAAGTAAAGTTTCTCGGATATGTCATCTCAAATAGAGGGGTAGCCGTAGATCCTAGCAAGATGGAAGCAGTAATTCAATGGGAAAGACCAAAGACGGTTACGGAAGTCAGAAGTTTCCTGGGTTTGGCAGGATACTATAGGAGGTTTATACAAAACTTATCTCGTATAGCCTTGTCATTGACTAAATTGACTAGGAAGGGAAGTCCTTTCAAATGGACTGATCAATGTGAAGCGAGTTTTCAGGAGCTTAAGACAAGACTAACCACTCCTCCAGTTTTAATTATTCTAGACCCCATAGGACATTTTGAAGTGTATAGTGATGCTTCAAAGAAAGGGCTAGGGTGTGTGCTAATGCAAGACAAGAGAGTAGTTTCTTACGCCTCTAGACAACTAAGACCCCATGAAGGAAACTATCCAACCCATGATCTTGAATTGGCGGCGGTGGTGTTTGCTTTAAAGATTTGGCGACATTACTTATACGGAGCAACCTTTGAAGTATATTGCGATAACAAGAGTCTTAAATATCTCTTTGATCAAAAGGAGTTAAATATGAGGCAACGAAGATGGGTGGAATTTCTTAATAACTACAAGTTTGAGATAAAGTATCATCCAGGAAAGGCGAATGTTGTAGCTAATGCCTTAAGTCAAAAGTCTCTACACATGGGCCAGATGATGCTGTATAAGATGCAAATGCTAGAGCAGTTTTAGAATTTGAAGCTAGACACTACTTTTTCCTCAAAGAAGCTAATCATTAATGGTTTAAGTATAGGGTGTGACCTTAGAGCCCAGATCAAAGAGGCTCAAGTTCACAACCAATACTTACAGGATCATAAAGATCAAGGAAAGTTTTCTATCATGGAAGATGGAGCAATCATGTATCAAGGAAGGATTTGTGTCCCTCAAGAATGAGAGTTGAGGACTAAGATCCTACAGGAAGCACATCAGAGTAAATATACTGTCCATCCTGGATGCACTAAAATGTACCAAGACTTAAAGAGGATGTATTGGTGGCCAGGGATGAAAAAGGATATTGCGGAGTTCGTGGCGAAATGTCTAATTTGCCAAAAGGTGAAGATGGAGCATCAAAATCCAATGAGATTTCTACAACCTCTTGAGATCCCTAAATGGAAATGGAACAGTATCTCGATGGACTTTGTTGTGGGTTTACCTAAGACTTCAGTGGGACATAACTCTATCTGGGTAATAGTTGATAGATTAACCAAATCTGCTCACTTTCTGTCCATAAAAATTAACTTTTCACTGGATAAATTGGCCCAACTGTACGTCCAGGAAATAGTTAGACTGCATAGGATTCCCTTAAATATTGTTTCTGATAGAGATCCAAGGTTCACGTCAAGGTTTTGGAAGGCATTGCAGGAAGCTTTTGGTACTCAGTTGCAGTTCAGTACTACCTACCATCCTCAGACTGACGGGCAAATAGAACGGACCATTCAAACTCTAGAAGACATGTTAAGAGCCTGTGTGTTAGAGCAAGGTAAAGGATGGGATAAGTACCTACCTTTAGTAGAGTTTGCTTATAATAATAGTTATCACTCCAGTATTAAGATGGCCCCCTACGAAGCTTTTTACGGTAGGAAGTACCGATCTCCACTATGTTGGTTTGAGGTAGGAGAAAAGAACTTGCTGGGTCATGATCTAGTTCAATAAACCACTGAACAAATCAGGATGATACGAGATAAAATACTCACAGCTCAAAGTCGGCAAAAGAGTTACTATGATAAGAGACATAGACCTCTGGACTTTTAGGAAGGGGACCATGTATTTCTAAAACTTTCTCTAACCACTGGAGTTGGTAGATCTCTCAAGACCAAAAAGCTAAATCTGCGATTTTTAGGACCCTACCAAATTCTGAAGAAAGTAGGGACGTCAGCATATCAAGTTGCTCTCTCACCTAATTTGTCTGACTTGTATAATGTTTTTTATGTATCACAGCTCTGAAAGTATCTTCCAGACTCCTCACATCTGAAACGAGATGAACCAATCCAAATAAAGGAGAACATGACATACTAGCTAGTACCAGCATCTATACTGGACACTGACGTGAAGCAATTACGGAACAAAACTATTCCCCTAGTTAAGGTGTTATGGGAAGGTTTGACTTCAGAAGAAGCAACTTGGGAGTTAAAAGAAGTCAGGAGGAAGAAATATTCGAAATTGTTCTTACTAGGTAATTTTTGAAATTTTGAAGACAAAATTTCCTTTAGGGGGAGGGAAATGTAACATCCCTAATTTCGTTTCATATATTAATAAAAGTACAAAAGTATTCAAAGTAACACCCCTAATTTTGTTTCCTTTATGGATAAACATACATAAATATTTAAGGAAATAAAATTTATTAGACAATTTTTAGATACCTAAGGAAATATAATCCTTAGAAATTCTTTAACTTACGTGTATGCATAGAAATGTTCTAACATTAATGGAATAGGAAAAGAGAGAAAACTTAAGAGGAAATATTAGAAATAAACATGCCAAAGAAAGTTGAAATTCTTGGATAAGGAAGATAAATTTTTTTGAAGTAAGTAAAGGTCTTAAAATTTCAAGAAGATTATATTAGGGTAATTTTTCCTAATTTAAGAGTTAAAGTTACTAAGTTTAGTATCTCCACCCATAAATTGGGCTTTCACTTATGGACAATTCATATAGAGGTTTTCCACTTAACATAATTTTTTTTAGCAAGCCCATTAGATAACCTAAGCAATAAATAAAACATAGACTTGGACTAGGATATAGAAATTGGACTGGTAGCCCAAAAATCATGAAAATGTGACCAAGCCTATTATAAAATGTAGAATTTTAACCAAATTAAAGAAAATGGACAAGAGTGAGCCCAAATCCAATAAGAAAAAAAAAGTGATAAGATAATGGTGTAATCAAGATTAGGTGAAATGGCATTAAGACAAAAATTTAGCAAGTGGTATGATATTACAAGGCTTTAGGACAAAACATCTATATCCTACACTCATAATTTTAACAAGTGGTATGATAATACATAGCATTATGACAAAACATTTCTATTCCACATAAATAATTTCAACAAAATAATAGAGATTGAAGGGCTAGAAATTTGCCACTTAAAAAGGCAAACCTATCATAATTGATTAAGACAAATAGAAGCAAGGTAGAGTGAGGAAAGGAGAGGAAGAAAGGAAGAAAGAGGAAGGAGAAGTCTAGGGGACTAAGTGCTCCAAGTAAGTTTAACAATATTTCTTTTTGAAGTTTTGTTATATTAGAGTTTGATCTTAGAACTTTAATGATTGGTCATGGAGGTTGCTATATCATGTTACATATTATGTATGTTTGAATACTTAGGTTGATGTAGATAAGTTCTGAATGGGTATGGCTATGCATGGCAAGCTTCTGTGTTTTTATTTCTGGGAACATTCTATAGGGAATCTAAACAAATGGTTAACATAACAAATGTATATTTATGTCTCACGGATTTTTGGCCACTGGAATCATTCAATTTAGAGTTCATATGAGGTAGATATGTTTCGATTAGTAAACAAAGGTCAGAAAATGGTTAATCAGAGAAGAATATGTTAGGATAGCTTCGGTGTTTTAATTTTTGGGAATATGATATAAGGAATTAAAATAAATGGTTAACATATTAATTATAGATATATGTGTCACAGATTTTTGAATAAGAATGAGGATGAGGCCATGGCTATGCTGGTTGACATGGCTAAGAATTCATGCTAATGGAATTTTGAGAAATGACCTATAAAAAAGACATATGGTTTACATGAGGTAGACCCAATGACTGCCTTCTTGGCTAAATTGGACTAGTTACAAAAAAAGATGAGCAGTTTGACAATTGGACGTAATGCTATGGATTCATCTACAAATTATAAGTCCTACTAGGGAGAGCATAGTTAACCTAATTTCCTAAAACACCTCTTCTTAAGCATCAACCTCAACAAAAGACTTCCACGGAAGACTTTCTTGCCCAATTCATGACAAAAGCAGACACATTATTTCAAAATCAAGTAGCGTCTATTACAAATCTAGAGGTTCAAGTAAGGTAAATCTATAATCTGTTAAGCTCAAGGAAATAGGGTGCTTTACTTAGCAATACAAAAACTAACCCAAGGAATATATTAAATCCATTCATATAAGAGTGGCAAAAAGTGGAAAAACTTGAGAGGAAGCATAAGGTGGAAAAAAGTAAAGAGTCAGTGCCCTTTAAAAAGCCAACTAAGCTTATTGAAAAGAATGTCACAAAAGAAGCAAAAAAGCATAGGAGTAAGTTTTTTCTCGATAATCAATCTCTGTACAAGCCTAAACTTCAATTCCCTCATGCACTCTAGCAAAAATTAGATAAACAATTTTCCAAACTTTTAGAGGTATTGAAAAAGTTTCACATTAACATACTATTTGCAGAAGCTTTAACTCAAATTCCCAGTTATGTAAAGTTTATAGAGGGCATCCTATCTAATAAAAGAAAACTATAAGATTTTGAGACTATGGCACTCACTAAGGAGTGCAGTGCAATTACGCAAAAGAAGCTACCCTCTAAGCTAAAGGATCTAGGCAGTTTTACTATACCTTGCACTCTAGGAGAATCCTTTTCACAAAATGCTCTTTGTGATTTTGCTGTTTTTATTAATCTAATGTCTCTTTTAGTCATTAAGACTCTTGGACTAGGTGAAGCCAAACCTACATATGTTTCTCTTCAGTCATCTTCCCAGTAGATTTTGTGGTGTTAAATATGGAAGAGGATAAGGAAATCCCTTCATATTAGGGTATCTCTTTTTAACTACTGTTAAGGCATTGATATATGTCAAGCAGGGATAGTTGATTTTGAAAGTTCAAGATAAAGAAGTAACGTTTAATGTCTCCAAAGTTATGAAACACCACTTAAATAAAGATAGATATTTCATAGTTGATGTCATTAATGAATGCACATGGTCAATATTTCACGATAGCCACCTTCTTGAGCCATTGGAGGTATTCTTGATGGGAGTCTCTCAAAATAAAGGTCCAAGAATCAATAAGTGTATCGAATATCTCTAAGCTAATACTCCTAAATTCATACCATGAGAAATTAAAGATTTGGGAGTTAAAGGCATACCCTCTACTCTTGAGCTTAAGCAGTTACCTAAGAACCTTATATATGGCTATTTAAGAAAGGATTCTATATTTCCTATCATTATATCTGCTCATTTAGGAGAGGATCAGGTAGGCAAACTGCTGAAGGTTTCGAGGAAGCACAAGAGAGCCATTGAATGGACCATTGCTGATATCAAGGGAATTAGTTATTGTTTGTGTATGTAGAAATCAATCCCTCTTCGTGTATTCACAATATTCTCATGGAAGAAAATGTTAAAACTATTGTTAAGCACTAGAGGAGATTGAATCTAAATGTGAAAAAGGTGGTGAAGAAAGAAGTATTGAATTTTCTTGATACATATATTATCTATCCCATTTTAGATAGTGCCTAGGTTAGTCCAATTCAGGTGTTACCTAAAAATGGTTGGATGACTATAATAAACAATGAGAAAAATGAGATCATCCCTTCCAAAATAGTTACAGGATAAAAGGTGTGTATAGACTATAAAAAGCTTAACAAAGCTATAAGGAATGATCATTTTCCTCTTCCTTTCAATGATTGATGCTTGATATACTATTAGGGTATGCCTACTACTACTTCTTGAATGGGTATTTAGGAAACAATCAGATTACCATAATTACTAAAGTATAAGAAAAGACAACCTTTGCATGTCTATATGGCATCTTTGCATGTAGGCACATACCCTTTAGATAGTGTAATGCTTCAGTAACTTTCCAAAGGTGTATGATATAATATCCCGTAATTTTTATTTTTTTCTAAATAATATTTTACTATAAACAAGTATTAGTTTTTTTTAAATGATTATGCATGTTTTGCTAAAAGCAAGTATACTTTTAATTTAAATAATTATTGTTTTGCTTTAAAATAATTATATTGGCCTCTAATAAATTTTTGTTTTATTTTTAGAAATATTCTTTCTTTTATTATGCATAAAGATATATATTTTGTGATTTTTTTTTATTAAAAGTTTATCAAGGAAAATCAGCCCTTAGTGCTTGAATTTTGGAGAGCAATATTCCTAGTAATGTCTATAATTCGAACTCCTTACTTGCTTTGTCTGAGCCATGTAATTTTTTAATTCATATGCCTCTTCGCATACTATGCCAGTTATCATATAAGTGCTAAGATTTGTATCATGTATGAAATTTGTAGAACATATTTGAAATGAGCCTTAACAATTCAAAAAGTGTTTTTCAATCCTTTCTCATCTTTAAAATTAGTTTTGACATCATGTTTTGTGGAAATATGTTTTTGAGACATGAAAGATAAGGAGCTAGTTTAAAAATTTAAGACTCTTGTATCTTAAATCCATTGTAACAATAGAATCTATGCAATGAACTTTGTAACAGAAATAATGTGCTTCAAAGTCTCATTCTCAAATATTTATGCTATGCAAAGTACGTAAGTGATTAATAGAAGGGCCAAAGATTTAACGAGGATAAATTTGTTCTCCTTATGTCTTATTTTGAGAAATGATCTTTTATATGTCAATAATGATTTTCATATCATTGTTGATTTTTTTAAACGAAGAAACAAATATCAAATGTCTTGTGATCCTCTTTGAAAATGAGAAATTTTGTTTTTCCTCTTTGAATGTATATACCATTCCTAACAAGTGGATTCATCATCTCTTAATTATGACTAAATTATGCATATCTTTATTCTCCTTGTGAATTACTATATTATTTTATGATAGTCAACTCCTATACTACTTATTAGGAATAGTACACACCCAAGAACGGGGTAAATTGAGTGTTTTTAGAAAATTTTAGCCTAAAGTGGTAGATAAGATATAAATTTTAAAATTTTTGCATAAATTAAAAATCATAACTTTACAAAGCCAAAATAAAGATATTAGACAAACAAAGCCAAAATTTGGCATAAAAAATATGCTTGAAAAACTAAAATATAAAGTTTAGTAATTATATTAAATTACTATAACATAAGTTCTTTATAACAAAGAAAAAGATTAAAAATTCAAACTAAGTGCAACAATGGAATCTAGATTCCAAAGGGTTTTGGAAGGAATAGCTTTTCCATTGTTTAATGGAATAAAGCATTCTAAGGAATGCCTATTCCATCCAACAATACAATGGAATCTTCAATTCCATCCCACATTCTTTTTCCATTATAATCAACCAAACATGCCCTTAGTGCTTGAATTTTGGAGAACAATATTCCTAGTAATGTCTATAATTCATACTCCTTACTTGCTTTGTCTGAGCCATGTAATTTTTCAATTCATATGCCTCTTCGCATACTATGCCAGTTATCATATAAGTGCTAAGATTTGTATCATGTATGAAATTTGTGGCACATATTTGAAATGAGACTTTACAATTCAAACAGATGGTCAAACGAAGAGAACTATATAGAATCTAAAGGTTATGCTAAGAGAGTGTGTGCTAGAGCAAGGAAAAGGATGTGATAGATATATGTCACTGGCTGAGTTTGTGTATAATAACAATTATCGTTCCAGTATTGGAATGTCACCTTATGAAGCTTTGTATGGTAGGAGATGTAAATTACCTTTATGTTGGAATAAAGTGGGGGAGAAAAAGTTATTGGGGCCCGAATTAGTGCAACATACTTTTGAGCAAATATAGATACTTCGAGATAAAATGAGAATAGCTCATAGTCGACAAAAGAGCTATTTTGATAGGAGAAGGAAATCAATACAATTTCAAGAAGGGGTGTAACAACTCCATTTCTTATAGTTGTATATATTAATAAAGTCATTACTTCTTTAATTCTAACTACTAAACTCATAAGAACATTTTATTAATTTAACCAAGCATAATTAAGGTTTAAGGTCTGCCATTAACACTGATACAATTATGAGTTCTCATTCACATCATTAATCAAAACATTTGTACAAAAGTCAAAAACATAAATATCTACATCTTATTCATCCATGTTGACCAATTTCGGAGATACGGGTGTGGGTGGTTGTACTTTCACTGGCATCTTAGCCAACTCGACCACAAATACCTTATTAATTACTGAGATCTGCCCAAAATAGAGTAACTCGATCCAACGTGCAATAAAAGCCAGAGCCATAGAGAAAATCTATATATCTAGTTTTCTGAAAATGATATGGAAATATAGTGATAATTAAATCCTAGTAGGTTCAACAATAAATCATAATCATCATCAATATTGCTCATCACGTCATATTGGTTTATGATGGATATTCAGTTGTTTCTAAGAGACTACTTGAAAAATCTGTTCTAAAGTACTAAAACCACCTGGTAATGCAATAAAGGTATAAGCATTACTCATCATTCTATCCTTGTGCTTATGCATAGAGGTAACCCTAAATTCTTCCCTAATTGTTTTTCCTATGATGTTTGATACAGCTAGAGCGTTAGGAATAATAACTAGAACTTGGCATCTTTCTACATATGCAGTTGTAGACATATACCCCATTAACCCATAGTTATCTCCATTATAGACTAAATAAATTTTTCTCCTCGCTAGTACCATACCCAAATTTTGTGCTGCTTTCACATACTCTTCATCTTTTCTAGAACTAGAACCACAAAAGACACAAATATTTTGGAACTGATGAAATGTGGTTCCCTCCATAACTGCACTCACCCTAAATTTGAGTATAAAGATAAAGATATTAATGTGTGTATTTATAGAACTCAGAGAAGGGCTAACTTATAATAGCTATACGAATAGGCTGGGCATAGTTAGAACATCTATGTGAGTAACTAGTAGATATCAGCTAAATTGAGGGTGAAAAAATTTCAAAAATGACGACAAGCATGCATATGTATATTAGTTGTGATTATGACTCATATTGTAACATCCTTAATTTTGTTTCTTTTATTAATAAAGGTACATAAATATTTAATTAAGAAAATAAAATTTATTAAAAAAAATTTAGATATCTAAGAAAATATAAACCTTAGAAATTCTTCACCTTATGTGTATATATAGAAAATGTTTCTAACATTAAGGGAATAGGTAAAGAGAGAAAACATAATAGGAAAAATTAGAAATAACATCCTAAAGAGAGGCAAAATTCTTGGATAAGGAAGATAAATTTTTGGCAGTAAGTAAAGGCCTTAAAATTTCAAGAAGATTGGATTAGGATAACTTTTTCTAATTCAAGAGCTAGAGTTCCTAACTTACCATCTCCACCCATACATTGGGTCTTCACATATAGACACTTCATAGAGTTTTCCCACTTCACATGAGTTTCTAGCAAGCCAATTGGATAGCATAAGCAAGAGGTATAACATAGACTTGGACTAGGATATATAAGTTGGATCGATAACCCAAAAATCATGAAAATGTGACCAAACCCTCCATGAAAGGTAGAATTTCATCCAAAGCAAAGGAAATGGACAAGAATGAGACCAAGTCCAAGAGCAAAAAATAAGAACCATGTGAGGAAATAGTAGTGTAATAATAATCAAGATTAGGTCACATGGCATTAGGATAAAACATCTATATCCTACACTTATAATTTCAACATGCCATGTGATGAAATAGTAGGTAATAATACATAGCATTAAGACAAACCATCTATATCATACACTCATAATTTCAGCAAGCCATGTGATGATATAATAGGAGATAATACATGGCAATAGGACAAAGCATCCCTATCCTATACAAATAATTTTACCCAAGCAAGGGAGACTCATGGGCTAGAAATTTGTCACTTAGAAAGGCAAATCTATCATATTTGAGAGAGACAAAAGAAAAAGGAAATGAATTCCTTAAATTAAGGGGACCATGCCCCTTATCTTGAGAACATTTTATCATAATTTTCAAATAAAAAAATCCTCCTTTTGCTATGCATATCTTGACTAATGGAGAGGAAGACAAAAACATGATTTGTCTTCTCCCAAAAAGCAACCAAGTGCATCCTAATTTTCATAAGGTAGACCCATGATTATGAAAGGTAAACCACTTGATAATTTATTTAAGAAAAAACGACCCTTATAACATTATAATTTCGTCCAAGTGAGGGAGAGGGAAAAACAAAAGTAAGGTAGAGTGAGGAAAGGAGAGAAAGAGAGGAGAAGAAATGAAGGATAAAGAAGGAAAAGTCTAGAGGACTAGTAATCAACGTATGTTAGCTTAATCTCCACTTGAATCCATTTTTCTTCTTCATCTTTAGGGTTCAAAACTCACCCTCCCTCTCTTATTCAAGCTGCTCAAAAAGCTAAGGGAAGGGAGGAATCACGCCACTTTCTTCAAGAGGAAACAAGAAAAAAAATTCACTAAGTGAGCTAGGGAGATCTTTAGGTAAGTTTAACAATAGCTATTTTTGAAGAAAAGCTTTGAAATTTATAACATTTATATATGATTTTGATCTAGAACTTTGATGAAATTTACAATATTTACTACTTTGATGATTGGCCATGGATGTTGCTACATCATATTACATGTTGATCTTGCATGTGATAGATATTTTGAATGCTTCGGTTGGTGTGGAAAGTTCTGCATAGATATGGCTATGGGTGGAACAATTTTGGGCTTTTATGCTACTATTTTGTATATTTGATTATGGTGAAAAATTGATGGAATATGATTAAATTGATAAAATGAGTATGGCCTTAAACACTTAGAAGAATACCATGAGAAATTTTTGTTGGGAAACACCCTTAATAATACATGATTTGATTTCTATTTTCTTGAGAAGTATATGATGGAATATGTTAAATTAAGTGTAAGGAATCTAATTAAAATGTTCAAATGAGTAATCTTATAGTTAGATGTAAATTAGGAAGAAAATGGAAGAGGATGTAATAAAAGAATAAACTAAAACCTTAGGGAGGATTTGGTAGAAAACTGGATTTTAGAGTAACCAGGGAAGTTTTTATTATTTAGATGTTGGGAAGAATTAATTAGGAATTAAAAGAAATGTTTAACATAAAAATTGTAGATATATGTCTCACAAATTTGTAGCCACAAAAATCACTGAATTTTGATTCCATATGAGGGAAATATGGTTAGATTAGTAAGCAGTGCTTAGAAACTAGCTAACCAGGAAAGAATTTCTTAGGTAAGCTTCAGTGTTTGAATTTATGGGAAACATTTGTTGGCAATTAAAAGAAATAGTTAACATAAAAAAATATAAATATATGACTAATGAATTTTGAACCACTGGAATCACTTAATTTATAGTCCATAGGAAGGAGATATGGTCATATTGGTAAATAGAGGTCAGAACCTACTCGGGAAGAAATAACATTGAATTTTAGGGAGTAATAGCACCAGGATTCTATATGATTTCACTAAAATTTTCAACATAATAGTTTTATAGGATTTTCTTAGCTTTAAATGGACACTAATATCATCTCAATTGAAGTTAGAATGAGGGAGTTATGCTCTAATTAATGAGAGAATGTTAGGTTGGATGAAAACCTACATCCGGGGACAACACACAACACAGAGCATGGCCGTGTTCGGTGCGAGTTAGGGATTTTTGAAGCCTAAAGCATGGTTGTGTTATAAGAAATGGCCAGGCTATGTTGCAAGCTGGTAAAGCTTATTTTCAACATTTTTCTACCATAAATGAACCTCATTAACTATAAGGTAATAATTGAAACCTAATTAGAGAAGAATGCCCTATAAAATTTGTGAGAACATGTGTTGGAAATGATATAAGTAGTAGGAAAGTGACTAGAGGCCAAGCATAAAGAAATTGAAAAGATGAAAATAATATTTAAGAAGGAAGAAGAATCTTATAAATGAAAATAATGAATGACTACTGTATGCCCTAGCCATTGCCATTGCATAAACTTCATACCATCTTAAGTGTGTAATTTTGATATAGAAATATTTTATAAAGTGATATTCGAAAATGATTATGATCATGGCATGATTGCATTTTACAAATTTTTTTGGTAATGATTATGCTTTGATGATATATTATGGCATGTGAGTATTATGAACATACTTGTTATTGAAATCTTATTTTTGGCTATTAATGTGAAATGAAAAGAAAAGAAAAGAGACTACCACGGTCACAAGGTAGTCCGTCTGGTGCACCCGTAGGGGACGCCATACTCATGGCTATGATTATGATAATGAGAAAAGAAAGAGAAAGTGTGCCATGTCAGATGGAGCGAGAAATGCCCGTACCGGAGAGTAAAAGTACTCACACTGATCAAGGTAATTTGGTATGAAAATAAGTTGATAGCTATCATATGATATTCTAAAAATATTTATTCATGACATACATGTCATTACTGCACAATTTTCATGTTAATAGATAAAATACATTCATGTGACCTAATGTAACATACTAAGTCTCTAATAAATTTAGATAAATCTAAGAATAAGTAGAAAATACATATGACAAATAATTAAAGTGCTTAGTTATGTAACAATAATGCATTTATGAAATAGGTGACATATAGTTAATTATGAATCATATAAATAAAATTCTTATGAGCATAATGGATGGGCAGAAGATATTACTAATTTAGGATTAGTAGTAAATTAAGGCAATATAAAAGAATTAAGGAACTTCCAAGTAATACCACAAAATTTCAGCCACATAGTTTGCCACATTGCCCACAAAGTTGCAGCCACATAGCATGCCACATTGGCCACAAAATTTCAGCCACCTTGCACCTACCAAAGCATACCACATAGCCACAAAAAATTCCGCCAAAATCAGCCAAGAAAAATGCCACCTTTCAGCAAGGAAATCCTGCCACATAGCCATAATTATTTTAGCAACATTCCAGCCAAGAAACAGCCACCCATTTTAGCCATTTTTTCTGCCCATAACCAGAAAAATAATGTAAAGGCTGATGCCCCACTTCATGCCTCTGCATTATCACGTCCTCCCTGCAGAATCAACAAGGGAATCCCTACTAAAACACAAGGGAATCCTTGCAAAACACAACCAACTTTTTCTCTTGAGTGGTGGAAACCAGCAGCCAAGAATCATGCTGCCTAGGTATTATTTTGGGCAGCAAATTCAAATCCCATTTCTCATGTAATCAGCACCCAAGAGGGAGAGAAGGCAGCCAGAAAACTTAGATCCAAAGGGGGAGAGAAACCAAAAAAAATCTAGCTAAGTTGCAAGAGAAACCAAGAGGAGAAGCAAGCTAAAATTTGAGAACCATAGGAGCATTTCTGCACAAGGTGAGTTTCCCCTCTTGAGAAAAGTTGGTTTGTAGTGAGTAAAGCTCATTTTGGGTTCTGAATGGGTGATTATTGAGCATGAGATGCAAGATGTTAAAGTTGAAAACATGGAAGTCTAGTGGTAGGGAACAATCTTTGCCATCTAAGTAACAAACATGTTGAAGCACCACACATTCTGCACCTAAATTTTTTAGGCGTTGTGTTCTTGGATTGTTTGATTGGGTAAATAGCTTTTAAATTTTCTAATATTTGGTGAGAAAAGTTTTGAAATATTGATAATCAATTTTGAAAATTTTTGTGATTTTTGAGAACCTACAAATAAGCCATTTACAATCAAAACAATGTTAAGAACAATCTATTGGACAGCTTAGGCTGTTGATGCAAAATACTAATTATTGAAGGGGTTAGATGTTAAATTTTCATATGAAAATTTTTAGACACGTTATAGGGATCCTAGTTAAGGAACTCACTAAATTTTAGAGAATTCTAGGTAGGATAAAGTATATAATAAAATATGGAAATTCAGTGGGGCAAAAAGTGAGTCAAAACATACCAGAACTAGGGACAACCATAAAAAGTGTGTTATTTGAATGGACAAATGAATTAATTTTTACTTGAAATTATTATGGTGATTATAAAACATATCTAGGATTCTCCATGTCAAATATCAAGAATTTTTAAGAAGTTTTACCAATCCAAAGGAATGGAAAACAGAATATAAATGGAACTGAAACCAATATGAACTGTTCTGCATTATGGAGGTAGTTCTTGGGGTAAATGGAAGAGTAAAATAGACATGTAGAGGAACCTCCAAGGAAAATTTTAGAATTTTTAGAAGACTTTTATCATATTTAATAATAACCCTAAATTTGAACAGAATCATAGTTTTGTTTTGATTGGGCAAAAGCTCTTAAACTAGAGACTTATGATTTTAAGTGCTAATATGCATGAATTAACCAAAAGCTCTTATATGTTTTAGTTTGAGCTACTGGTAGTAACATTGGCAGCCTTAGAAAGGAAGCGATTTTGTAGGAATTGAGGTAGCTAGCTTTTCCTTAAAACACTCTTTATGTTTATGAACTTAAATTTATTAATTACACTAGTTGCCTGACTTTTATGCTATGATGAATGATGGTCTAAAGATATTTTATGTATGCATCCTTGGGAATTATGGGGTGCCCAAGGTGTGCCAAATAAGCCATATTTCTCCCACGTATTGGCCAATAATAGGATATGCATAACCCTTTTGTAGGTATATGACTGGATTGGGTAATATGTATGTATGTTCAGTGCTTATGTTTTAGTAAAATAAATTGAGGTGTTTTAAGGAATAGAATGTATACTATTTTTCTAAAAAATTTGCTAGCTATTGAGATTGTCATCTCATCTTTTTATGTCCACAAAATCACATTTTAGGTACTCTAGCAAGAAGTGAGTAACAGGGTTCCCAAGGTCGACTCACATGAATATGGATATGGATTGTATTTTCTTTGGTTGTGTAATATATGTGGGATGACATAATTGAGTGGCAAGTCCCTTTTACACAGCTTATAATGTGATGTTAAATAAGTTATGTACTATACCTTTTTCTTTATGGCATGAGATCCTTTTTTTATAAGTAATGCATATCTGGCCTAGTTAACTGCCTATAAGGAAGTGAAAATTGAAAATGTTTAGGATTGCCTGAAGCACTTGGATGCTTATCCAAGAAAGATAACTTACAATATAAGTGAATAGGTGAATTTATGGGCTAGGTAGACATTGCTGTAAATTCACAGATATATATATATATATATATATATATATATATATATATATATATAATACTAAAAGGGTAGTTTAGGGAATATTCTATGATGTGGATGTATGAAGTAGGATGCTAGTCAGTAGGTGTTGAAATTTTTTGGTATCAGAGCAATAGTTTAGGGAATTATCTATGTGTTTAGATGAATTCTAAGATATTCTAAATTGATTTAGAATTGAATTATTATGAAATTAGCTTTTATGTTAGGGGTTGTTAAATAGAGTAAACATAGTTTATGGTCGTGTGACTAATTATATGAAAAAAATTTGTATATATAAATGTGCGCACAGGAAAATGGCATATAATAGAACCCAGGCTAAGACCTTGAAAAAAATGTCTTAGAATATGGAAGCCTTAGCTTCTAGGCTTGATAGGCAAGCTATAGCCCAAGCCACCACAGCACAAATTCTTCAACAAGTTCAAGAAGCCCTTTAACAAGTGCTGCAAGGAAACAATCCTGAGTGTGCTAGAGAGGAAAATAAGGCAAGAATAAACTCCTAGCCTAATTTAGGAAGTCCAACCTTCCTTCATTTCTTGTAGAGTATGACCCAATGATAGCAAAGCGATGGATCATGCAACTGGGGAAAATTTTTGGGGTTTTAGAGTGCAGCACAGAACATAAAGTTTCCTTAGCCACTTACATGCTAGAAAGTAAGGCAGAGCATTGGTGGAAAAGTATGCAGAGACTATGGCAGACCAATGATACTCCCACTACTTGGGATAATTTTAAAGAAAAATTTTATGATAAATATTTCTCAGATAATGTGAAGAATCCAAAAGAGGCTGAATTCATATAGTTGAAGTAAGGAAACATGATTATACCCTAATATGAGGCTAAGTATAAAGAGCTCTCTAAATTTTCCATTTACCTGAAACATACCCATGATGATGCATGGAAGGTAGAAAATTTTGAGCGAAGTTTGAAACCTGAGATTAGAGAAAGAGTGACTACCTTAGAGATACGAGATTTTGCCAAGTTGGCAAGTAAATGTAGAAAAGCAGAAGAAATTCTGATGAGTGCTAAGGCTGAGAAAAGATTGAGAGACAGTGAGCCCTCTGGTGGAAGAGGAAAACCTTAGAACAAAAAGTTTAAAGGGAATAATTCTCAAGGTAGGAGAATGCTGACTCGTAGTGGACAAACCTTTAGCCAGTCTACTTGTAATAAATGTGGGAATAACCATAGAGATAGACCCTGTTTAGCTGGTCAGAATGTCTGCTACAGTTATGGAAATCCCGGCCACTACTCTAGGGATTGTCAAGCAAGGAAGGGATCAATTCCTGATGGTAGACCACAGAATCAAGGACGGGTGTTTGCTCTTTCTTAGCATAAGGCTAGCCAGTCTCCAAATTTGATTAGAGATACGTTAATGATCTGAAACTCACTTGTAGATGCATTGTTTGATTCTGGTGCTACACATTCTTTTATATCATATGATTGTGCTAAGAGTTTGGGTTTGACTGTGGATACTTTGCCATATGATCTTTTTATTTCCATACCTACTGGGATCTGTGTAATAACTTCTGATGCTTGTATCAATTGTGTTGCACAATTTGATCATAGATGTACCACTTTGGATCTTGTATGCCTTCCTCTGTTTGATATTAATGTTATTCTTTGAATGGATTGGTTGTTTGTTAATAATGCAATTCTTGATTATTCTAGAAAATCTATTTCCTTACCTGTTTGTAGTCCTACATCTAAATACTCCACTGAAACTTCTTACCTATCTACCAACCAGGCTGAGAGATACCTTAAGAAAAGTTATCAAGGGTTCCTAGTCTTCTTTTCTTTGCAAGAAAAAGTAGAAGAGGGCATATAAAGCATACTTGTTGTTAAGGATTACCCAAAAGTATTCCCTAAGGAGTTTAGTAGTCTCCCTCTTGATAGGGAAGTAGAGTTCTCTATTGACTTAGTGTCTGGTGCAGGTCCCATATCTAAGGCTGCCTATAGGATGGCTCCTGTAAAGTTAGTTGAGCTTAAGAAACAGATAGAGGAACTTTTTGAGAAGGGATTCATCAGACCCAATGTATCCCACTGAGTTGCACCAGTCTTGTTTGTTAAAAAGAAAGATGGAAGCCTTAGGTTGTGTATAGATTATAGGCAGTTAAACAAAGTGACAATCAAGAATAAATATTCCCTGCCTAGGATAGATGACCTACTAGATCAATCGGCTGAAGCGTCAGTCTTCTCTAAGATAGATTTGAGGTCAGGTTATTATTAGTTGAGAATTAAGGCCGAAGATGTCCCAAAGATAGCTTTTCGAACCCAATACAGACAATATGAGTTCCTAGTCATGCCTTTTGGGTTAACCAATGCCCCAGCCATTTTCATGGATTATATGAATAGGGTTTTTAGGCCATACCTGGATAAGTTTGTTGTGGTTTTCATAGATGACATCTTAATTTATTCTAAGAGCCTTGAAGAACATGAGAATCACCTTCGAATAGTGTTGCAAACCCTGAAGGATAGGAAATTGTATGCCAAGCTCATCAAGTGTGAATTTTGGCTGACAGAGGTGAGATTTCTAATACATGTTGTCTCCAAGGAGGGGATAGCAGTGGACCCTGGTAAAGTGGAAGTAGTGGTTAATTGGGAAAAACTAAAGAAAATCACTAAAATACAGAGCTTTCTAGGCTTAGCAGGATACTATAGGAGATTTATCTAGGGATTCTCTCAGATAGCCATGCCTCTAACTAGGTTAACCAGGAAGGATCAACCATTTGTGTGGGATGGTCGATGTGAGAGTAGTTTTTGAGAATTGAAAGCGAGGCTAACCTCCGCCCCAGTGCTAGCAATACCTAACCCTAGTGAACTCTTGACAATATATAGTGATGCATTTAAGAAGGGTTTATGTTGTGTTTTAATGCAGCAAGGTAGAGTAGTAGCTTATGCTTCTCGATAGCTTAGACCTCATGAGGAGAATTACCCAACACATGATCTAAAACTAGAAACTGTAGTGTTTGCCCTTAAGATTTGGAGACATCATTTGTATGGTGTCAAGTTTGAAGTTTTTAGTGATCACAAGAGTCTTAAGTACCTTTTTGACCAGAAGAAGTTAAATATGAGGCAAAGAATATGGATGAAATTTCTAAAATATTATGATTACACCCTTAATTACCATCCGAGCAAGGTAAACATGGTTGCTGATGCCTTAAGTAGGAAATCCCTCCATATGGCATTATTAATGCTTAAGGAGCAGAAAACTAATTGAGGGCATGAGAGATTTGAATCTCTCTATTTCTGCACAACCTAGTAGCCTCCTTATGAGTGAATTGAGGATTTATAATAATCTTAGGGATAGAATTAAAGATGCTCAAGTTTTTGATCCATACTTGAAGGACATTAGAGAACAGATATCCCACGGCAAGTCTAAAGAATTTCACATTTCTGAGGATGGGCTTATCAAGTTTGGAGAGTGGTTGTGTGTACCTGAGGTGAAGGAATTAAAAGATATTATCCTAGCTGAAGCTCATAACAGTAGGTATACCCTACATCCTGTTGCCACTAAGATGTATCAAGACTTAAAGAGGAGTTTTTGGTGGCTTGGGATGAAAATGGACACAACTTGTTATGTGTCTAAGTGCTTAGTGTGTCAGAGAGTCAAGGTAGAACACTAAAAGCCTAGTAGATTGCTCCAACCCTTAGATATTCCTGAGTGGAAATGAGATAGCATCTCTATGGATTTTGTCATGGGTTTGCCTAGGACATCATCTGGCTATGATGCAAATTGGGTAAAAGTGGATAGATTGACCAAGTTTGCCCACTTCTTAGCCGTTAAGTCTACCTATTCTCTGGACAAGTTGGCACAGGTGTATGTTCATGAAATTTTCAGACTCCATGGGATACCTACCAGTATTGTTTCTGATCGAGACCCCAGGTTTACTTCTAAATTTTAGAGATCCTTGCAATATGCCTTAGGTACTAAACTCAGGTTTAGCATGGCCTACCATCCACAAACTAACGAGTAGACTGAGAGAACAATTCATACTTTAGAAGATATGCTTAAGGCTTGTGTACTAGAAATGAAAGGAAACGAGGATGTGTATCTACCTTTAGCTGAATTTACTTATAATAATAGTTATCATTTTAGTATACAAATCGCTCCCTTTGAAGCTTTGTATAGATGAAAGTGCAGGTCACCTTTGTGTTGGGTAGACCTAGGGGAGATGAGTCTTTTGGGCCCTGATTTGGTTGACCAAACCATAAGGCACATTGAACTTATTAGAAAAAGACTGCTAGCTACCCAAAGTAGACAAAAGAGCTATGCAGATAAAAGAAGAAGGCCCATAGAATTTGAAATAGGCGACCATGTTTTCCTTAAGGTATCTCCGTTCACGGGTGTGGGGAGGTCTTTGAAAACTAAAAAGCTCAGTCCCAAATACATCAGTCATTTCCAAATTCTTGATCCGATCAGATTAGTAGCTTATAAACTTGCACTTCCTCCAAACCTTTCTCAAATTCATGATGTATTTCATGTTTCTCAACTCAAAAAGTATAACCCACACCCTTCACATATCATAGAGCATGAATCAATGCATTTACAAGATAATTTGTCATACACTGTAAGGCTAGATTGGGTCATCGACGTTAAGACTAAACAATTGAGGAATAAGAATATCCATCTGGTTAAAGTGGTCTGGAAGGGACTATCCTCTGAGGAAGCAACTTGGGAGATAGAAGAAGAAATGAAGAGAACTTATCCACATTTTTTTGAATAAGGTATGTTAAATTTTGTGGACAAAATTCTTTTAAGGGGGAAGGAAATATAACATACTAAGTCTCTAATAAAGTTAGCTAAATCTAAGAATAAGTAGAAAATACATATGACAAAGAATTAAAGTGCTTAGTTATGTAACAACAATGCATTTATAAAATAGGTGACATATAGTTAATCATGAATCATATAAATAAAATTCTTAGGAGCATAATAGATAGGTTGGTGCGCACTGTCGCAGGTACACCCAAATTAATACCTTATCTCAAAACTAACCTGTAGTAGTGGGAGTAAGGGTCAATCCCACAGAGACTGGAATTACCTTATGTGATTAAGAAATGGGGGTTTGATAATTGTGAATAAAGTAAATTAAACAATAATGAAAATAATGAAAAGAGTCATTAATGAGAAAAGCGTTAGTTTCGGTTGATATCCACCATCAAGGGATTGCATCGATCATTGACAAAATTATCAATCTTAAACCAAATATCTATCATTGGGACTCTATCCCAGTTCCTCCTTAAGCCTAGTGAATTGATAACAATCGTACCAATTAAACTCTAATTGATAAAAAATCCTTTAACACATCGGCAAAGTCTAACTTATCAACTGCATTAAGAACGAGAGAAACTGATAGAGCTAAATAAATATAAGCAAATCGATTATATTTAATTTAGTTGATCATTCATCATAGGGTTAATGATTTTTAATCAAAAACTTTGTTCAAAACCTAATTCAGCAGTAGACTTAGACATACAATATACTAGTAGGCCTCCTAGCAATCACATGAAAAATCATTTAGAAAAGAAAAGCAGATGAATAAACAATACCTAGTTAAGATTGAACTATTGAAAACAATTCCAAATCTCACAATGCACAAGGGTCCCTTAAGGTTTCAATCTACCTCAACCAACTAAAAAGAACTAGCCACGCAGGGCCATAAGAAAATCTAAAGAAAAACTGAAGAACTTGAATGAAGAATTGAATGCCTTCTCTGCTTGCTTACCTCTCTTTTTATAGATTGACTCCTCCTTATCGAAGTAGGAATGTCTTTAGGTCAAATCCACGTCCATCCAGCTTCAATTTGAGTGAAAAAGACCTAAAATTACGAAATCAGCAAGTCTATACGACGGCAGGCGTCACGGCACTCAAGTAGAGCGCCGCAGCGCTATGAAGTCAAAGCCATGGGGCGCCGCAGTGCCCTATGTCAGCGCTGTGGCGCTCTCTGGTTCCTGGCGATGGGCGACGCGGCGTCCATATACAACGCCGCGGCGCTCCGAACAACTATGATGGGCCGCCATGACGCTCTATTGAGAGCATCGCGGCGCCTAGAAAACTCTGGGTTTTGCCAAAGTGACGAACACGAAAGTTGTAGCTCTATGTTTTGTCTTTCCACAGCTACTGGAATCACCTCGATCGGAGCTCAAATGAGCGAGATATGCCGCCATTAGTGATGAACGATCAGAAATCAACATTTTTCATGATTTTCTCTCTATTTTTCTCTTCTTTTCTTCTTTATTATTCCTAAAACATAAAACACAAAAATTAATTAAATCCTATCTATTCACTATTTAAATAAAATAAAAAGTAACATAAAATGTGCTAAATACATACTTAATTTATAGCATGTCAAATACCCCCACACTTACTCTTTTGCTTGTCCTCAAGCAAATTAATTTATGTGAACAATATTCAACAAATAAGATGAGTTAAAGACTTACCAATATGTAGCCTCATAGTGAAAATTGTATGCTCTTAAAGAAATTTCAGAAAATTTAATGACTATGTGCAATATTCAATTCAAATGCAATTCATGATTTTATTCTCTAAAATCCATAGTGTGTGTGTGTCTTTGAATAATTTAATTTTCTTTTACCTAAATGAGTTTATATATCTCAAGAATTATAGCATGGCTCTCTATTTAAGATTTCCATAGACTTATTTTTCATGCTACTCTCCACTAATGTAGGCTAAAACTACTTCTTATGATCAAAAGGACTAAAATTAGCTTGTAATGTGGCTAGGCTATGGGGTGAGATATAAGA
Source organism: Gleditsia sinensis (assembly GCA_037074535.1). Taxonomy (NCBI): domain Eukaryota; kingdom Viridiplantae; phylum Streptophyta; class Magnoliopsida; order Fabales; family Fabaceae; genus Gleditsia; species Gleditsia sinensis. The sequence goes on from CM073467.1 coordinate 38,966,152, forward strand.
TATAATTTAAAGCTCAATCTCTTAACACCACATGATTAACTCTGATCTATTTGAGCTAATTCTCAAGATTTGGGAATTTTTTCCCCACACTTATTTCCTTGCTTTTCTGCATTCTACTTTTCTTTGATTCTCTATTTCTTCTTTTTCAATCACTGGATAGACTTTCATTAGTCTTTTGAGATTTTCTTTTCTTTTCTCCTTGCTCCACCCTTCCACCCTTTCATTAATGTAGATCTACAAAACAAGTATTCAGAAATTAATCATGGAGTGAGTGAATTAGGTAGAAAAAATAAAGGTATTAATCACAAAATTTGGTCTTGGCTGTTTTGTGGGTATAAAATAAAATGTTAATTAAGCTCAAAATAGAGATTCTAAGGATATTTACTTGTTTGGGTTAAGCTTGAAAGCCTCAATCTCATAAAAAAAAATGCCTAAATCATCTCCTAATTGTTAGTATTAGCCTAGGATTTTGCCTCAAGTAGCATTTAAATAAGTTCCAGAAATTTAAATGAGATCATAAAATATTTTTGAGTTACATAATCTTTTTCTAAGTAAAAGACAAATTAAATATCCAAAATTACTGTGCAAAAGAATTTCATGATTTTTAGGAAATAGGTAATCATAAATTGAAAAGAAATTAAAATTACACATAATTATGACTTTCCTACGTCTCCCAAGAGCTATAAGCAATTTAAACAGTTATATCATTGGCTATTGGTTCAGCTAACACAAACTCATAAATTGAAATTTTGTTCACATGCTCACCTTATGACAGGATTAAAAGTGCACATATCATAAAATTATAGTTATGCATCAAAGTAGGAAAGTGCACAAGTGTATGATTTATTATACAGTCATCCAGCTGAATCATAAAGTGACCCCCCTCACACTTAAAAACATACAGTGTTCGCAATGTAAGAATATAAAAGAGAATATAATAGGGACAAGTAAAAACATAAGGAGGGGTTCAGTGAAACTTCCTTGATTAGTGATCACCATCCATCTCATCATGCTCAGGTGCAGGCCTAAAGGGTGGCTCAAGAGGTGCCGGGAAAGCAATTGTTATCCATTGAGGGTCTTGAAAAGTTATCCATTGTGCTTCCTCTTGCTGAAATCCTTCATAGTAAGGTTTAAGCCTATGCCCGTTGACTTTGAAGCTATGCTGGTTATTCATGCTCTTTTTTTCAACTGCACCATGAGGAAAAATATCAGTAACAATAAATGGTCCCTCCCATCTAGAATGAAATTTACCTGGAAATAATCGGAGCCTAGAATTGTAGAGGAGAACTTTCTGTCCTTTGCTAAACTCCTTACGTGAAATCATGCAATCATGTAGGAGTTTAGTTTTGGCCTTATAAATATTTGCATTGTCATAGGCCTCGTTTCTAATTTCTTCTAATTCTTGAAGCTGTAATTTCCTGTGTTCTCCACTTTAGGAATGTTAATATGCAATTTCTTAAAAATTTCCAGAAATTTACCAAATTGATTATCAAGCTTTTTCTTATGCAATTTTTGAGGATATGGGATAGGAGGCTCCTATTTTGCATATGGAGAAGGTTGAACATCTTGGGATGTTGATGGCTTTTCTTTAGATTCTTCCACCTTTTGCTCCGATTTCTTCTGCCATTCAAGTTCTTTACCACTTCTCAATGTGATAGCCTTTACATGCTCCTTGGGATTTATTGTGTCACTTGGCAATGATCCTTGAGACCTTTCTGCAATCTGCTTTGAAAGCTGCCCTAGTTGGTTTTGGATGTCCCTGTTGATTGCCTCTTGATTTCTGAAATTTATTCTTGACTCCTCAATGAACTTCCCCAAAATTTCTTCCAAATCTGTTTGTTTCTTCTCTTGGGGTTGGTAGGAAGATGATGACGGTTTGAATCCCCCTTGGTTATTTCTCCATGACAAATTTGGATGATTCCTCCAACCTGGATTGTAGGTGTTCGAATAATGGTTATGTTGAGGTCTTTGGAAATTTGAAACATAGTTGGCTTGTTCAGCATTTGGTGAAGCAAATGGATTTCCAACTTGGCACTCGATACTAGCATGATTTCCACCACATAAATCACATTCTACAGTTCGTTTGGATTCGAACTTGGATGACAAAGAATCCACCTTTCTTGAAAGAGCAGCAACTTGAGCCGACAAAGCATTCACTGAGTCAATTTCATGCACTCCTGCTGGTCTTTTTGCAGTTACCTGTTCTGAATGCCACTGATTGTTGTTTTCTTCCATAATCTCTAACAACTCATGAGCATCCTCTGGTGTTTTTCCCATTAAAGACCCTCCAGATGCAGCATCAATCATTGCCTGATAGTTTGAAACCAACCCATTATAAAATGTAGAGACTTGTAGCCAAATCGGTATACCATGATGTGGGCACTTCCGCAACATTTATTTGAATCTCTCCCAAGCTTCATACAATGATTCTTGATCATACTATGTAAAAGATGTGATTTCATTCCGTAATTTTGCCGTCTTAGCAGGAGGAAAGAACTTGGACAAGAACTTCTGAACCAACTCATTCCATGTTGTAATTGATCCTGGTGGTAATGAGTTTAGCCACTCCTTGGCTCTATCCCGAAGTGAAAAAGGAAAAACCCTTAATATTACGGCATCTTCAGACACACCATTTATCTTGTAAAGATCACACACCTCCAGAAAGTAAGCAATATGTGCATTAGGATCATCCCTTGACATTCCCCAAAACTGATTTGATTGAACCATTTGGATAAAGGATGGCTTTATCTCAAAGTTATTGGCGTGAACAATTGGCCTCCTTATACCCGAAGTGGTTCCAGCAACATTAGGCGTAGCATAATCCCTTAAAGCTCTACGATTTCCACCTCCTTCAACAAATTGTGGATCCATGGCTGATTGATTGAACGCCTTCTCTCTCAGTTTAGATGCCTATATGTTTGATCAATTTCCGGATCAAATGGAAGAAGGTTAAGGCTTCTTGCACGTCACATACAAAAATCCTACAACCTGAAAATCAACAAGCACTCACACAACACAAAGTTACCCCTTTTTCTTTTATGATAAATAAAATAAAAGAGCAAAATAAACAATTGAAAAATTTGCAAGAAATGACTAAAATAAATAATGCAAATAAGCAGCAATAACTCTAAATGAACAAATGTTCAACACAACTCACAAACTCAATTTAAAATAAAAATAAAACTGAAACAATGATAAAGCAAATTAACTTCAAATTAAAACTAAGATTAGGTAGTATCGATATTAATAATCAAACCATTCCCCGGCAACGGCGCCAAAAACTTGATGCGTATTTTCGCAAGTGTATGAATCGTTCAAGTAATAAAGTGTACAAAAGTACAGATATCGAACCCACAAGGAATGACGTTACTAAGTACCGAAATTGACTAATCCTAATTTTATCTGAAAACCAAATTGTTGAAATTGTTTAAGAGGCAAATTAACCTACAAATGAATGCAAAGAACACAATTGAATGTTGTTCACAAATGATTAAAAATGCTAAGGCATTTGATTTCGCTGAATCAATTCAATCCGATTTCAAGTCATGTTATATGAGAATCAAAGCTAAAAGTGATGGTTGAAATACCCAAACTTATCTAATACTCTCTCTCGAGTTATATTAGAATTACTTATCTATGATAATCAACTATATTTCTATGAAGATTTAATCACAAACAAGCACATTATGATCTATGAAATTTCTAGAATAACCACATACATCATGCATTAGTTCTCACACTCGCATTCAATATATGGTATTTATCACAAGAAGCATTCATTACACATCTCCTCTCGGTCTCAATATAATGCAACAAATCATCTAAATATTGGCCAGAAATCTAGAAGCATTAAACATGGAAATAAATACTCAACTTGAAAGCAGTGAACTCATATAACCATAACCAAAGAAATTAGAGTTTCTTGATTCAAGTACATCATAGCCTTAGCAAAAATGAATTAGTTCATAATGGAAATAAGAACAACTATTATCTCAACTGAATACATCAATACAAATTCAGAATAAACTGCAGAAAAAGCAAGTTAAGGAGAAGAGATGAAGAACTCTTGGAGATGAACACTTGGCAGCAACAATAGTGATGATCCTTCAAGATTATCCAAGCTTTCTCTCCAAAATGGCTTCCTCTCCTCTGTCTATTTCGCCGTCCCCTCTTTCTCTATCATATGATATATATAGGTCTAGGGTTTTGGGGGCAATTTTGGAACAAAAAGACATACAAAACGCGTTTTCTGACGAAACTCGCCGACGGCGCAAATATTCTGGCCGCGGCGAGCTTTCTGAAAAAAAGTGAAATGCTAATTTTCAGGATCTCACCGGCGGCGAAATATTTCCGCCAGCGGCCAATTCTGAATCCTTCAAAATTCGCGCTCTCGAGAAAAATATGCTGCAGCATTCTCGCTGCGGCCATAATTCCAAACCTTGAAACTTGCTTTTCTTGATTCTCACTCAATCCCGGTCATTGGAATTTGTCCCAAACTTCTCCAAACTTATGATTCTACCTGAAATTGCACTTTAAACACAAAATACCCATCAAATGACATTTGTGTATTAAATAATCAAATAAACACAATTTTCACACAAATATCAATATTTAAATCATAACAAAAATGCAATAATTTGACTCTTATCAATGTACTCTTTATTTTAAAACTTGTCATATTAAAAATCACAATTCGGAAGTGCATTCATATGGGACCCGCATTTCAAATAAATTCTGTTCAAATTCATATGCATATTCAATTCATAAGTAATGTTGAAAGAACGGTAATAAAATCATGTTATGCATCAACATAAATCTTATGAATACATTTGGAGGATCCCATATCAAAACCACCATATCGGAGTTTAACCCCTTCCGTACTTTGGTGATATAAGATTTGCCTAAACTCAGCATTCCACTGAGGTTTGCCCTACTACCATTCAAGAGGACACGCGAAGGGACTCTATATGGGTATCTCCCAAGCACACAGCAAGGAAAGGCAAATCACATCTCATATAATTGGCATCTCGCCCATATAGGAGGCATTCCTCTCTCCAACACATATCATCTCCCGTGTGTTGGCCTTCACACAAGGCTAGCACCACCCCTTGCTAGCTGAGGCAATCAAGGTGCACCAGGGCTAACATTATCTGCTGTTAGCAAACAGTGTTTCCAATAGGATTCCTCTACAGAAAATATCATATGCACATATGCCATATAATCCAATATAAAATTCTCAATATAATATTGACTTTCAGTCTCAGTATATTCCTCTGTGAAAAGTTTCCAATCAGGGGAATCACATATACATACCCATATCTGAGGTAAACATATCACTATATAAACCAATATCATATGCATAACATATTTTCTTTGCCATATAATGAGAAATACATTTAAAAATCACATGTTCAATGTGTTTCAAAATTCATTTCAAAAGTCATACTCTTCTTGAATTAGATATCATATTGCAATCGTTTCAGATATTTTAAACCATTTCAGGAACATATAAAAGTATAATAACTTGTAAGCATACTCATTTATCAATTTAAAGTTCAAGAATAGTAAAGGCAAGTCATAGAAAGAATCATCTACTCACAAAGTAAGGACTCCAAATTGGATAGCCCTAAAAAGTACGTTTCCAATATCTATTTTTATCAAATTGACCTCAAAAATGTATCCGGAGGGTCCAAAAATAAAAAAAGTAACTTCGGGAACTTAGTCACTATTAACTCGTCGAAAAACACTATTCACTCGTCGAAAAATACTATTCACGACGAACAAAAAGCCTGTTAGATGGCTGAAAATATACATATCCTAAGGTTTATCTAGCTCCTAAATCCATTTACCTTGTCAGAATTTCAATTGGAGGTCTCTAAGTAAAAGTTTCAGTATTTACCTTTTTCTGAGATTTTTTACTTCAGATCTACGGCGATTCAACGGCTGATTTGAAAAATTGATCAGTCAAAACGGTAGTATTCTTCGCCCTGAATCCAGTATCACCCTCAGTTTTGAGATCGGAAGCCAATAGGCACTCCAGATCTAGAAAGAAAGTTGAAGATTATTATTCACTCACTATTCATCTTCTCGATTTTTTTTCGAAATTTGCAGAGGGCAATTGTCTCCCTTTCCCCTTGTCTCCATTTTATTATTTTTTTAATTATTATTATTTAATAATTGAATAATATAATTTTCTTTTATATAAATTCATATAAATTCTGTTTTTCATCCTAAAATATCCCAAAATTTTTTAAAAATTTATATTCTCATAAACCTTTAGTTAAACTCTTAAATCATGATTTTTCTTGATAAAAATCGTAATAAACAAATCTCAAAATAAATATCTTTTTACATATTAAAAGAAAAAATATTTCTAAAAATACAACAAAAATTCATTAGAGGCCAATATAATTATTTTAAGCAAAACAATACTTATTTTAATTAAAAGTCTACTTACTTTTAGCAAAAAATAATCATTTTTAAACACATAAAAATATATTTGCTTATAACAAAATACTATTATTTAAAAATAAAAATTACACCTCAAAACGTAAATTATCATAATTGTCTTTGTACTTCTTTAACCCATATAGTAAATATACATATTTTTTAAAGTTCTTATCCCCATTTTTGAATTTCTCTCTTTTATTCTAAATTTTTTTTAATTGGAATTTTTGTTAAATTTTCCAATTATTACATTCTTCCCCCTTAAAGAAATTCGGTCCCTGAATTTCATCACCACAGTCGCAGATAAATACTAACCTCATTGTTTAAACAAATACGGATATCTGATGCGCATATTCTCCTCTCTTTCCCAAGTAGCTTCCTCATAAGAGTGATTTTTCCATATCCCCTTCACTGTAGGTATTTCTTTTGATCGCAACTTCTTTACTTGTCTGTCCACTATTGCTACTGGTTATTCCTCATAGGTTAAATCTTCATGTAACTAAATCTGTTGACACTGTATAACATGTGTAGGATCTGGTAAATATTTCTGTAGCATAGACATATGAAAGACTGGATGGACATTACCCAATTCAGGAGGTAAAGCCAAACGATAAGTTACCAGACCGATCCTATCAAGAATTTCAAATGGGTCTATATATCGTGGACTTAATTTCCCTTTCTTCCCAAATCTCACTACTCCCTTCATAGGAGATATTTTTCATAAAAACATGTTCACCTATGACAAATTTTAATGGGCGAAGTCTATTATCAACATAGCCTTCTGTCTACTCTGAGCTGTTAACAACATTTCCTTAATTAATTTTACCTTGACTAGTGCATCCTGTACTATATCAGGCCTTAAAACAATTGTTTCGCGCATCTCAAACCATCTAATCGGGGAACGGCAACGCCTGCCATATAATGCCTCAAAAGGAGCCATTTGTATACTGGCTTGATAGCTATTGTTATAAGCAAATTCAGCTAAAGGTAAAAATATTTCCCAACAAACTTGAAAATCTAAAACACAAGCCCGAAGCATGTCTTCCAATATTTGAATGGTTCGCTCAGACTGCCCATCTGTTTGAGGATGAAATGCAGTATTAAGATTCAACTTCGTGCCCAAAGCTTCTTAGAAAGCTCTCCAGAAACGAGCTGTGAATTGTAGTCCTCGATAAGAAATTATTGATATTGGCACTCCATGAAGCCTTACTATTTCATTCAAATATAATCTTGCATACTGAGCTACATTGTATGTGGTTTTCACTGATAGAAAATGTGCTGACTTAATCAACCTATCAATGATCACCCATATTGAGTCAAACCCCTTTGGTGTTCTCGGTAAACTCGTAACAAAATCCATAGTTATTCTTTCCCATTTCCATTCAGGTATCTCTATCTGCTGATGTAATCCTGCAAGCCTTTGATGTTTCGCTTTCACTTGTTGACAAGTTAAACATCGAGACACATAATCCACTATGTCTTTCTTCATACCTTCCCACCAATAGATTTCTTTTAGATCCTGATACATTTTAGTTATTCCAGAATGAATTGTATACATGGATCTATGGGCTTCCTCTAAAATTTCTTTCTTAAGTTCTTCTTTATCAGGTACACATAACCGCTTGCCAAATCTCAGAATTCCTTCAGAGTCTATAGTAAATTCAACTTCACCACCATTCTTCACCTCTTCAACTTTCTTGCACAAATAGGCATCCTCTTTCTGTGCCTTTTTCACCTGCTCGATCAAAGATGATTGAAACTACATATGAGCTAACAATATTCCCGGCTCCTTTACTTCCATTACTACCCCATCACTTTCTAGCTTATGCATCTCTTTAACTAACGGCCTTCTTACATTGTGATATGAGCTAAACTACTCATAGACTTCCTACTTAAAGCATTAGCCATAACATTGGCCTTACCTGGATGGTACAGTATTGTGCAATCATAATCTTTAAGTAATTCCATCCATTGTCTTTGTCTCAAGTTAAGATCTTTTTGTTGAAAAATATACTTGAGACTTTTATAATATGTATAAATTTCACATGTCTCACCATACAAATAATGCCTCCAAATTTTAAGAGCAAAAACTACTGCTGCCATTTCCAAATCATGAGTCAGATAGTTTTTCTCATGTAGTTTAAGCTGTCTAGATGCATATGCAATGACTTGATCATTTTGCATCAACACACATCCCAATCCAATTCTTGATACATCACAATATATAGTGTATCCCTGAGTACCTAAAGGAATAGCCAATACTGGCGCTGTAGTCAAACATTCTTTGAGTTTCTGAAAACTTCTTTCACATTTATCTGACCAGTCAAACTTCATTCCTTTTCTTGTCAACCTTGTCAAAGGAGCAGCTATCTTTGAAAAATATTTAACAAATCTATGGTAATAGCCTGCTAAACCAAGGAAACTGCAAATCTCTGTAACTGTAGTAGGGCGTGGCCATTTCTGCACCGCTTCTATCTTTTTAGGATCAACTTGAATACCATCCTTAGTAACCACATGCCCTAGGAAGGTAACACTACTAAGCCAAAATTCACATTTTGAAAACTTAGCATACAGCTGGTGTTCCCTCAAGGTTTACAATGCTATTCTTAAATGCCGCTCATGCTCTTCTGAACTTCTTAAATATACCAAGATATCATCTATGAATACAATGACGAATTGATCCAGAAAAGGTTTGAACACCCTATTCATTAAATCCATAAATGCAGCGGGGGCATTTGTTAAGCCAAATGGCATTACTAAAAACTCGTAATGCCCATACCGAGTTCTAAAAGCAGTTTTCAGAATATCCTCTTTTTTTATCCTCAATTGATGATACCCAGATCTCAGATCAATTTTTGAAAAACATTGGGCACCTTGTAACTAGTCAAACAAATCATCTATTCTGGGTAAAGGATATTTATTTCGTATAGTCACTTTGTTCAACTGTCTATAGTCAATGCATAGGCGTAGGGATCCATCTTTTTTCTTCACAAAGAGAACAGGAGCACCCCAGGAAGATGTACTGGGTCAAATAAAACCTTTATCTAGTAAATCTTGTAGTTGCTCCTTTAATTCCTTAAGTTGACATCCTATAAGGAGGTATGAATATTCATTGTGTTTCAGGGAGGAGGTCAATACTAAACTCAATTTCTCGGTCTAATGGTAATCCTGGAAATTCCTCAGGAAACACATCAGGGAATTCTCTAACCACTGGAACCTGCTCTACACTGGTGTACTTTATATCAACATCTTTCACTATTGCTAAATACCCCTGGCATCCTTTTTATAACACCTTATGAGCTGTTAACGCAGAGATTAAGTTATTAGGCACTTCACTACGATCTCCTTGTATCATGAAGGAAGATTCTCCAAGGACATTAAACTTAATCACTTTAAGGTGACAGTTTAGAATGGCATGACATGATGACAATCAATCTATACCTAGAATCACATCAAAATCTACCATATCTAGAACTATCAAATCTATAAGAGTCTCTTTGTTTACTATTGAAATCTCACATGATCTATACACATCATTTACCAGCAAGAATTCTCCCATTGGAGTAGCAACCATAAAAGAACAATGTAAACTAACAGGATCTCTATCCAATTTCTTAGCAAAGAATGGTGATATATAAGAATGATTAGAACCAGAATGGAACAGTACATATGCTTTATGGGAACATACTGATAATGTACCTGTCATAATTGCATTTGAAGCTTGAGCATCCTATTGTGTCAAGGCAAAAACTCGAGCTTGTTTTCGGCGTTGATTTCCTAATCCTATACCAGTACCACCACTACTTGCTTGAATTGAAGCTGCTCTATTTGGTCATGCTGGCACAGATGCAGGAGGTGAAGCCGGTTGTACCGATGCTTGACTAAAACTTCGTAGCTGTGGGCAATTTCTCATCAAATGACCCATTTGTCCACACTTAAAGCATGAACCAGTTTCTCTATGACACTGTCTAGTATGAGGCCTGCCACAATGAGGACATGGTGGAATTGATCTTGAATCTTGTTGACTAACAGGTCTCATATCTCTTTGATTCATTCTTTGCTTATTGATATTCACTGATGTCTGATTAGAACTACCAGTTCTTGTTTGAGTGAAGCGCTGTGGATTTTGAAATCTTGATTCTCTAACATTAGGATTATAACTTGTTTGAGCATTACTATCTCACTCTCTCTTTTTTCTCTTTAAACTTTCAATATCTACTTGCTCCCGTTCTTCCATCATTCTAGCACAGTCTACAGCAGCTGAATAAGTTGAAAAATGATTCATCTGAGGGCCCACCGATTTAAACAATGGATGTATCAATCTCGAAATAAACCTCTTATTTCTATCTTCATGCAAATATGGACAGCCAAGTAAAACAAATATCGTATTCAGAAACTGTCATATTTGATGTTTGTCTTAATTTCTCAAATTCCCTAGCCTTCTTGTCTCTTTTACTCATTGGCAGAAAGCAATTCATAAATTCTTCCTTAAATTCTTCCCACTCCATTGGTGGTAAAACAACTGACCATCCTTGAACATGTGTCTCAAACCAAACTTGGGCCACATCAGATAGTTGAAAAGATATCAGTTCAACAGATCTTCTACTAGAGCACCTGAGAGCTCTAAAGACTCGTTCCACAGCATCAACAAATATCTGTGGGTCTTCCTGAACATCTGTCCCAGAAAAAGTTGAAGGTTTTAACTTAAGGAATTGCGGTAATGACACCTCCATCCCTGTAAGCTTATCCTCTTGCTCAGCTACTCTTCCAAGTTCTTGTGCTTCAAGAGCATTTTCTACTGGCTGGCCTTCCCTTCTACCCTGTTCCATTATAAATCCAACAAATGTCTCTAAACTCCTATGTATACTAGCAATCATATCAATGGTTCGATCATGTGGCTCTTGAGGGGGTTCTACTCTTTCCTCAGGAACTCTATCACATACATGGGCCTGCTCATCTTGTCTTGGGGTTCTCAGACCCCCGTGCATGCCCTCTACCTCTGCCTCTTCCTCTAGGTCGGCCTCTACCACAGCCTCTTTGTACAGAAATTGTAGATTGTGCAGACTCTTCAGTAGAGGGTGCACGATCTACAGCTTCTTCTCTAGTGACCGCTCTAGTTCTTGGCGGCATCATTTACTATACAGAATAAAACAACATTTTTAAGATACTATAATATTTATTCAAATCTTACACTAGGAATTTAAGCACACTTGGATAGAAAGGAATTTGAAACCCTATAGAATCCCTCAACAGCACCTGAAGTATAAATATGTCCGGCTCATATCGATACTAAAGGTCCTACTGAAGAATCCTTTGCTCTTATAGCCACAGGGAAACCTAATGCTCTAATACCAACTTGTCACGCCCCTACTTTAGGAACGCGAATAACACTATTGTCCGGTAACTTTATCTTTATTTATTTACAATCAACTTCATATTATGTCATAACAGGAAAATATCATACATTAACAAATCTCAAAATAAATATCTTTTTACATATTAAAAGAAAGAATATTTCTAAAAATACAACAAAAATTCATTAGAGGCCAATATAATTATTTTAAGCAAAACAATACTTATTTTAATTAAAAGTCTACTTATTTTTAGCAAAACATAATCATTTTTAAACACATAAAAATATATTTGCTTATAGCAAAATACTATCATTTAAAAATAAAATTACGTGCCAAAACGTAAATTCTCATAATTTTCTTTGTACTTCATTACAGGATATTACATGTATTTTGAAAACTTAGCATATAGCTGATACTCCCTTGGAGTTTGTAAAACTATCTTTAAATGTCGCTTATGATCCTCTGAACTCGTAGAATATTCTAGTATATCATTAATAAATATAATAATAACTTTGATTCAGGGATGGCTTAATTACTTATTCATTAAATCTATGAATACAGCTAGGGCATTTGTCAAACCAAATGACATCACTAAAAACTCATAGTGTCCATACCGAATCCTGAAAGCAATTTTTGCAATATCCTTTTCTCTTATCCTTAATTGATGATATCTAGATCTCAAATCAATTCAATTTTTGAAAAATGTTGAGCACCCTGTAGTTGGTCAAACAAATCATCTATTTGAGGTAATGAATATTTATTTCACATTGTCACCTTATTCAACTGTTTATAATCTATGTACAATCGCAATGATACATTTTTTTTTCACAAATAGAACTGGAGTACTCTAAGAAAAAGTACTAGGGCATTTGAATCCCTTGTCTTATATGTGTTGTAACTAATTCCTTTTCAGTTCCTTAAGTTCAATGGTTGCCATTCTATATGGAAATATAGATACTGGTTAGGTTTCAGGAAGTAAACCAATACCAAATTCTATTTATCATTTCGGAATAATCCTGGAAATTCCTCAGGAAATACATTAGAAAATTCTTTAACCACTGGAAATTGATTTACACTTATATACTTTATATCAATATCTCTCAACATTGCCAAATATTCTAGACACCTTTTTGTAATCACTTATGGAATGTTAAAGCAGAGCTTAGATTATTAGGTATCTCACTACGATCTTCTTGTGTCAAGAAAGAAAATTCTCCAAGAATATTGAATTTAATCACCTTAAAGTGACATTTCATAATGACATGACATAATGCCAACTAATCAATTCTCAACATCACATCAAAGTCTACCATATCTGGACAATCGGGTACAACAGATGTCACGTTCAGAAACCATCATATTTGGTATCTGTTTCAATTCCTTAAATTCTTTAGGATGCATATCCCTTTCACTTTCTAGCTATAATTGATCCATAGATACCTCTTAAAATGTCACAATATTCAAACTATCTTATATTATAAACTTTAGCAACTTGGAATAGAAAGGAATTTGAAACTCTATAGAATCCCTCAGCAGCACCTGAAGTATAAATATGTCGGGCTCATATTGATACTAAAGGTCCTACTGAAGAATCCTTTGCTCTGATAACCACAGGGAAACCTAATGCTCTGATACCAATGTGTCACGCCCCTAATTTTAGGGTACATTAAACATGTATACCATAAACATATATTTTCCATAAACATGATAATTCTAATCATTTATAATGGAAACAGATACATATAGATTCTCCCATACATATACCATATACAGACAAAATCCATAAACATCAGAGTCACAGTAGAAGCAGGGATCCTACTTGTGGCGTTCAGAGCAACTCTAGAGTACATTTATATTACAAATTAAACATTGAGAGCCTAGAAACAATTTAGGCTCACCACAGAAGTACAACACGTAGTCAATCAAGATCCTGTAGGACCAAACTTTGGGTCTTTATCTGTAAAACATATAAACCACGTGTAGTGAGTTTTACAACTTAGTGAGCAGATAATACCTCCTATGACCTCTTAGGTCAACATATGGATGTACTCTTTATTTTTAAACTTATCACATTGAAAATCACAATTCAAAATTTCATCCATATAGGACCCGCATTTCAAAATCATCTCTGTTTAAATTCATATTCATAAGTAATGCTGTAAGTACGTTAAAAAAATCATGGTATGCATCAATATAATTCATGTGAAAACATCAGGAGGATCCCATATCAGAACCACCATATCAGAGTTTGACCCCTTCCGTACTTTGGTAGTATAGGATTTTCCTAAACTTAGCATCCCGCTGAAGTTTGCCCTACTACCATTCAAGAGGACACGCGAAGGGACTCTATATGGGTATTTCCCAAGCACACAGCAAGGGAAGGAAAATCACATCACATATAAATGGCATCTCGTCCATATAGGAGGCATTCTGCTCTCCATCACATATCATCTCCTGTGTGTTAGCCTTCACACGAGGCTAACACCACCCCCTGCTAGCTGAGACAATCAAGGTGCACTAGGGCTAACATCACCTACTGTTAGCAGACAGTGTTTCCAATAGGATTTCTCCACAGAAAATATCACATGCACATATGCCATATAATCCAGTATAAAATTTTCAATATAATACAGACTTTTATTCTCTGTATATTCATCTGTCAAAACTTCCCATTCAGGGGAATCATGTATACATGCCTATATCCGAGGCAAACATATCACTGTATAAATCAATATCATATGCATAACATATATCCTTTGTCATATAATGAGAAATACATTTAAAAATCACATGTTCAATGTGTTTCAAAACCCATTTCAAAAGTCATACTCTTCTTGAACTAGATATCATATTTCAATCGTTTCAGATAGTCTAAACCTTTTCAGGAACATATAAAAGTTTAAATAACTTGTAAACATGCTCATTTATCAATGTAAAGTTCAAGAAGAGTAAAAAAAATAAGTCATAAGAAGAATCATCTACTCACAGGGTAAGGGCTCCAGATTGGACAGTCCTAAAAAGTACTTTTCAAATCTCTATTTGATTAAATAGACCTAAAATATATATCCGGAGGGTCCAAAATCTTAGAAAATGACTTCAGGAGCTTGGTCACTCTCACTGTCAGAAAACACTATTCACTCGTGTGGAAATCATTATTCACCTGCCAGAAATCACTATTCACGACGAACAAAAAACTGTCAGATGGCAAAAAAATATGCATTTCCTAAGGTTTATCTAGCTCCTGAATCCATCTACGGTGTCAGAATTTCAATTGGAGGTCTTTAAGTAAAAGTTTCAGAATTTACCTTTTTCTAAAATCTTCTACTTCAGATCTACGACGATTCAAGGGTTGATTTGAAAAATTGATCGGTCAAAACTGTAGTATTTTTCGTCATGAATCTAGTAGCATCTTTAGTTTTGAGATTGGAAGCCAATAGGCACTCCAGATTTAGAGAGAAACTTGAAGTTTACTATTCTCCCTTTCTCGATTTTCAGCATTTGTTCATCTGCTCTCCGTTGCCTCCCCCCTTCCCTTTTTATTTTTATTTCTTTAAAATAATAGTTATTATTATTTAATAATTGAATAATAGAATTTTCTTTTATATAAATTCATATAAATTCCATTTTTCATCCTAAAATATTCCAAAAATTTCTAAAAATTTACATTCTCATAAATCTTTAGTTAAACTTTTAAATCATAATTTTTCTTGACAAAAATTGTAATAAAAAAAATTCAAAATAAATATATTTATTCATATTAAAAAAAAGAATATTTCTAAAAATACAACAAAAATTCATTAGAGGTCAATATAATTATTTTAAGCAAAACAATAATTATTTTACTTAAAAGTCTACTTACTTTAATAAAACATAATCATTTTTAAACAAATAAAAATATATTTATTTATAGCAAAATACTATCATTTAAAAATAAAAATTACGCCCCAAGACGTAAATTCTCATATTTTCTTTGTACTTCTTTAACCCATGTAGTAAATATACATATTTTCTGCAGTTCTTATCCCCATTTTCGAATTCATTAAATTTTACGGTTATTACATTTGCTGGACTAAACTCTGGGACTTTATTCGAAAAATATGTCAACCACGTGCAGTGAGTTTTACAACTCAGTCAGCAGATAATACCTTCTATGACCTCTTAGGTCAACATATGAATGTACTCTTCATTTTAAAACTTGTCACATTGAAAATCACAATTCGAAGGTACATTCATATGGGATCCGAATTTTAAATAAATTCTGTTCTAATTCATATGCATATTCAGTTCATAAGTAATGCTGTAAGAACGGTAATAAAATCATGTTATGCATCAACATAAATCTTAGGAAAACATTTGGAGGATCCCATATCAGAACCACCATATCAGAGTTTACCCTTTCCGTACTTTGGTGGTATAGGATTTGCCTAAACTCAGCATCCCGCTGAGGTTTGCCATGCTACCATTAGAAAGGACACGCAAAAGGACTCTATATGGGTATTTTCAAAGCACACAACAAGAGAAGGCCAATCACATCTCATATAACTGGCATCTCGCCCATATAGGAGGCATTCCGCTCTCCAACACATATCATCTCCCGTGTGTTGGCCCTAACACGAGACTAGCACTACCCCCTGCTAGCTGAGGCAATCAAGGTGCGCACCATGGCTAACATCACCTGCTGTTAGCAGACAGTGTTTCCAATAGGATTCCTTGACAGAAAATATCATATACACATATGCCATATAATCTAGTATAAAATTCTCAATATAATAAAGATTTTCAGTCTCAGTATATTCCTCTGTCAAAACTTCTCAATCAGGGGAATCACGTATACATGCCCATATCAGAGGCAAACATATCACTGTATAAATCAGTATCATGTGCATAACATATTTCATTTTCCATATAATGAAAAATACATGTAAAAATCACATGTTCAATGTATTTCAAAATTTCATTTCAAAATTCATACTCTTCTTGAGCTAGACATAATATTGCAACCGTGTCAGATATTCTAAACCATTTCAGGAACATATCAACGTATAAATATCTTGTAAACATACTCATTTATCAATTTAAAGTTCAAGAAGAGTAAAAGAAAGTCATAGGAAAAATCATCTACTCACAAGGTAAGGGCTCCAGATTGGATAGTCCTAAAATGTACTTTTTCAATTTCTATTTGATCAAATTGACCTCATAAACGTATCTGGAGGGTCCAAAAATCAAATAAGAAACTTCGGGAACTTGGTCACTATTCACCGTCGAAAAACACTATTCACTCACTGAAAAATACTATTCACGACGAACAAAAAGGCTGTTAGATGGCAAAAAAATATACATATCCTAAGGTTTATCTAGCTCTTGAATCCATCTACGGTGTCAGAATTTCAATTAGAGGTCTCTAAGTAAAAGTTTCAGAATTTACCTTTTTCTGATATTTTCTACTTCAGATCTACAGCGATTCAACAGCTGATTTGAAAATTTGATTGGTCAAAACTGTAGTATTCTTTATCCTAAATCTAGTAACACCCTTAATTTTGAGATCGGAAGCCAATAGGCACTCCAGATCTAGAGAGAAAGTTGAAGGTTACTATTTACTCACTATTCATCTTCTCGATTGTTTTCGAAATTTGCAGACAGTCGTTGTCTCCCTTCCCCCTTGTCTCCATTTTATTGTTTTTTTAATTATTATTATTTAATAATTGAATAATAGGATTTTCTTTTATATAAATTCATATAAATTCCCTTTTTCATCCTAAAATATCCCAAAAATTTCTAAAAATTTACATTCTCATAAACCTTTAGTTAAACTCTTAAATCATGATATTTCTTGATAAAAATCAATCTCAAAATAAATATCTTTTTACATATTAAAAGAAAAAATATTTCTAAAAATACAACAAAAATTCATTAGAGGCCAATATAATTATTTTAACCAAAATATAAATCATTTCAATTAAAAATATACTTCTTTTTAGTAAAACATATCATTTTTAAACAAATAAAAATATATTTTTCTTATAGCTAAATACTATCATTTAAAAATAAAAATTACGCGCCAAAACATAAATTCTCATATTTTCTTTGTACTTCTTTAACCCATGTAGTAAATATACACATTTTTTACGGTTCTTATCCCCATTTTCGAAATTCTCTCTTTTATTCCAAATTTTCTTTAATTGGAATTTTTCGCTAAATTTTATGGTTATTACAATATTTATGAAGCAAATAGGATTAAGGATTTTCGATTATAAATCATTAACCTTATGATGAATGATCAATTAAATGAAATATAACTGATGTGTTTATATTTATTTAGCTTTATTAGTTTCTCTTATTCTTCATGTAATTAATAGGGTAGACTTTTCCAATGCACTAAAGGATTGCTTGTTAAGTAGGGCTTAATTGGTGCGATTGTCACCAATTTACTAAACTTAAGGAGGAACAGGGTTAGAAGTCTAGTGATAGATATTCAATTACAGATTGATTATATTGTCAATGATCAATGCAATCCATTGACGATAGATATCAACCAAAACCAAAGCCTTTATCATTAATTACTTTCATTTTTGTTTGCTTTACTTTATTTGCACTTATCAATCCCCCATTTTCTCAATCACATAAGTTAATACCAGTCTCTGTGGGATCGACCCTTACTCCCACTACTACAAGTTAGTTGAGAGGTAAGGTATCAATTTGGGTGTACCTGCGACAGTACACACTAAATTTTGGCGCCGTTACCTAGGACTGTGTCTATTACCTTTGGTTATTTTATTTTAGTTTATGCATGTGACTTGTTCTTCTAATTCTCAAGATTTATAGTTCAATCCAGATATTAGAAAATCTATTCATAGGCATAGAAGAGAACTTCAAAAGGACATTCATCAGGAGAAGAATGAAGTAATCATGGCCAGACACCCCACTCTAAAGGAGCTTGCAACTCTAGATCTATACCATCAGCCTTTATGCATTACTTTTCCTAACCTTGATGAAAACATTAATTTTGAAGTAAAATTAGGACTGATTCATCTCTTACCCAATTTTTATGGTCTTGCAGGTGAAGACCCACATAAACACTTAAAAGAATTCCATGTGGTATGTACTAGTACGAAGCCCCTTGGAGTAACAGAATAACAAATTAAACTCGGAACTTTCCCTTTTTCCTTAAGAGACTCAGCCAAAGATTGGCTATATTATTTACCATTTGGCACTATTACTACTTGGAATGAGATGAATAAATTATTTTTAGAGAGATATTTTGCTGCAGCTAGAGCTATAAATATAAGAAAAGAAATATACTGCATTAGGAAATTATATAGAGAGACACTTTATGAGTATTGGGAAAGGTTTAAAAAACTTTGTTCAAGCTATATACATCATCAAATCAGTGAGCAGCTATTGATTCAATACATTTATAAAGGTCTTTTATAGGGAGACAAGAGCATGATAGATGCAGCTAGTGGAGGATCACTAGTAGATAAGACTCCTGAAGCAACCAAAATCCTGATATCCAACATGGCTGCTAATTCCCAACAATTTGGCATTAAGCATTATTCTCTAGTTCAACATGCCCATGAGGTAAGTAATTCCTTCTCTTAGCAACGGATATCTAAACTGACAACTTTTGTACGGCAAATTGCTATAGGTACACCGCAGCAAGTGAAAATCTGTGGAATATGTTCAGCAAAGGGGAACCCAATTGATAAGTTCCCTACACTTCAAGAAGAATCCACAGAACAAGCTAATGTTGTAGGAGGTTTTCCTGGACAACCAAAGAGGTATGAACCTTATGCCAATTCATATAATCCTGGATGGAAGGATCATTCCAATTTCAGGTATGGGAATGCACAAAATAAACCCACAGAAAAAGTTTTTAAGCATAATCAACAGACATATTATCCTAGAGAGAATACATCTCAAGATTCCAAGGTAAGTACTTCTTTAGAAGATATTGTTAAATCTCTTGCACATAACACTCAACAATTTTAGCAAGAGACAAGAGCTAGTATTCAAAGCTTGGCAAATCAGATGGGTTAATTAGCAACCACAATTAGCAGATTAGAGGCTCAAAATTTAGGTAAGTTACCCTCTCAAACTGTGGTATGTAATGCCCCTAATTTACAGGCACGTGAAACAAACATTTTTTTCGCAATCAGATATTTTCCATAACATTCATACACTATTCTTTGTATGGAAATAGATACATATATGTTCTCTCATATATACACATTATGCAGACCAATTTATAAATGTCAAGGTAACAACAGAAGCGAGTATTCTACCTGTGGCGTTCAGAGCACACTCTAGAATACAAAAATAGTATAATTTAATAACTGAGTCTTGGAAGCAATGTAGACTCATCTAGAGAATATGTCACCTAATTGATCACTTATCTACAGAATCAGACTATGTATTCTTATATGAAAAATATAGAAATATCGTGTAGTGAGTTTTACAGCTCAGTGAGCAGATAATACTTTCTATGACCTCTTAGGTCAGCATATGGATATACTCACGTTTTAAAATTTGCCACATAGAAAATACAGTTCAGAAGTACATCCATATGGGACTCGTATTTCAAATATTCTCAAATAAAAGGATATTCAAACATCCAAAACCATATTCAACACAGTATGATCATTAAACAAATGTTGTTATGCTCAGCTGTATAAGCTATAGTAAAATATTAAGCTTTTGAAATAAAGTCATAACTTTTGTTGATGCATAATTAACATACTATATATGCATTGAAAATCTATTCCTTTTACATAATACTTAAACATGCTACAGCTCTCAATACACTCAATTCACTTATTTTCTATACGCATAGTGACCGATCGACTACAGTCACAATAAGTGATCAGGGAATGTGAGTTCATCACCCATCTGCCTCCTCACATTACTACTGTCACCCGGTTGGTTGCTTCAAAATAGATGTAATCAATCAACTATAAAATAAACTAATCCAAATTAAAAATTTTCAAAATAGTTAGTCGACTTAATATTACCAATAGTCAACTAGTAAGAACATTGGGAAAACAAGATAAATCATTGGATTATCTCCTTTCAACAATTAACTGGTTTGCATTTTCACTCCTTTCTTTTCTTTTTTACAATGACGCCTATCACCTACAACTTCCCTACAATAATCAAGCCATCAATGCTTCATCAAGGACAAGGAAAAAGCAAATTTTTGGTGATATCTTAACCTTATTCTCTCTATGTGCTTAATGTGAGCCACAATCACAACTACTATACATATGCATGTGTACTATCATTTTTTAAATTTTCACCGACAATTTAACTTATATCCACCAATTACTCACATAGCTGGTTTAATTATTCCCAGCCTATTCGCATAATTATCATAAGCAAGCCCTTCTCTAAGTTCTATAAATGCACACGTTAGTATCTTTACCTTCATACTCAAAGTTAGGGTGAGTGCAGTTATGGAGGGAACCGCATTCCGTCAGTTTCAAAATATTTGTGTCTTTTGTGGTTCTAGTCCTAGAAAAGATGGAGAGTATGTGAAAGCAGCACAAAATTTAGGTATGGTAGAGGTAACCGTGGGTTAATGGGGTGTGTGTCTACAGCTGCACATATAAAAGGATGTCAAATTCTAGGTATTATTCCCACAACTCTAACCACATCCAATATCATAGGAAAGACAATTGGGGAAGAATTTAGAGTAGCTTCCATGCATGAATGCATGGCTAAAATGATAAGCAATGATGATGCCTTCATTGTCTTACCTGGGGGTTTTGGTACTTTAGAAGAGATTTTATAAATAATCTCCTGGGCACAACTGAATATGCATCATAAATCGATAGGTTTGTTAAATGTTAACCATTTCTTTGATGGTTTAGTCTTTTCTTGATCATGCTGTAGAACAAAGGTTTATCTCACACTTAGCACGACAAATTCTCATCTCGGCTTCAAATGTTGAGGAGTTGACTGATACTTTCCAAGCTTATGTTCATGTACTTGATCCAATTACAGCTCAAATAGATTGGACAATAGACAACTGCAGAAACCGCAAATTGGATTTGGATCTTCATCTTTAACTGTAGTAGAACGTAACCATTGATGTATCACTTTTACTTTCTTATAGTCTATTTGGATACCATCCTTGCCAAACATACTCCCTTAAAGTTTGTAAAACTATCTTTAAATGTTGCTTATCATCCTCTAAACTCTTGGAATATTCTAATATATCATCAATAAATATAATAATAAATTGATCCAAGGATGAATTAGATACTCTATTTATCAAGTCCATAAATACAGCTGGGTATTTGTTAAACCAAATGTTATCACTAAGAACTTATAATGCTCATACCAAGTCCTAAAAGCAATTTTTAAAAAATATTGAGCACCCTATAGTTGATCAAATAGATCATCTATATGAGGTATTGAGTATTTATTACGCACTGTCACCTTATTCAACTATCTATAATCTATGCAAAATTGCAGCGATCCATCTTTTTTTCACAAATAGAACAAGAACTCCCCAAGAAAAATTATTAGGGCATATAAATCCCTTATCTAACAAATATTACAACTAATTCTTCAATTCTTTATGTTTAGTGGGTGCCATTCTAAATAAGAATATAGACACTGGTTAGGTTACAGGAAGTAAATCAATACCAAACTCAATTTCTCATTCTAGAGGTAACCTTGACAATTTCTCAGAAAACACATCAAGGAGTTCTTTAACCACTGGAACCTACCATACATTGAGGTACTTATATCAACATCTTTGACCACTGCTAAATACCCTTGGCATCCTTTTTGTAATAGCTTATGAGTTGTTAAAGCAGAGATTAAATTATTCGATACTTCACTACAATCACCTCATATCATGAAAGGAGATTCTCTGAGAATATTGAATTTAATTACCTTAAGATGACATTTCAAAATGGCATGGCATAATACCAACCAATTCATTCTCAGTATCATATCAAAGTCTACCATATCTAGACAACGAGTAAAACAGATATAACATTCAGACACCATCATATTTGGTATCTGTCTAAATTCATTAAATTCTCTAGGACACCTATCACTTTTACTTTCAGGTAGTAATTGACCCATAGATGCCTCTTAAGATGTCACAATATTCAATCAACTTTATACTAAGAAATTTAACAATTTGGAATAGAAAGGAAATTGAAACCTTATAGAATCTCTCAACAGCACCTGAAGTATAAATATGTTCGGCTCATATCCATACAAAAGGTCCTACTAAAAAATCTATTGCTTCAATAGCCACAGGGAAACCTAATACTCCGATACCAACTTGTAACGCCCCCAATTTATGGGCATGTGAAACACATTTTTTTCGCAATAAAATATTTTCTAGAACATGCATACACTATTCTTTGTATGAAAATAGATACATATAAGTTCTCTCATGTATACACATTATACAAACCAATTTATAAATGTCAAGGTAACAACAGAAGCGAGGATCTTGTTTGTGTCGTTCAGAGCACACTCTGGAATATAAAAACAGTATAATTTAATAACTGAGTCTTGGAAGCAATGTAGACTCACCCAGAGAGTATGTCACGTAATTGATCACCTATCTACAAAATCAAACTCTATATTCTTATATGAAAAATGTAGAAATATCGTGTAGTGAGTTTGACAACTCAGTAAGTGGATAATTCCTCTTATAACCTCTTAGGTCAGCATATGGATGTACTCATGTTTTAAAATTTACCACATAGAAAATACAGTTCAGAAGTACATCCATATGGGACTCGTATTTCAAATATTCTCAAATAAAAGGATATTTAAACATCCAAAACCATATTCAGCACGGTATGATCATTAAACAAATGTTGTTATGCTCAGCTGTATAAGCTATAGTAAAATATTAAGCTTTTGAAATAAAGTCAGAACTTTTGTTGATGCATAATTAACATACTATATATGCATTGAAAATCTATTCTTTTTACATAATGCTTCAACATGTTACAGCTCTCAATACACTCAATTCACTTATTTTCTATACGCATAGTGACCGATCGACTACAGTCACAATAAGTGATCAGGGAATGTGAGTTCATCACCCATCTACCTCCTCACATTACTACTGTCACCCGGTTGGAGCAGCCCTCCCTTGACTCACTCAGGCTAATAGGGTGTTCCCTACTCAGTATCGTCTCAAGCCATACAACCCGTCGATATTTATCCATACATATAAATACATATGTATAAATGCATATTCATTAAATGCATATTCATTAAATGCAATGTGTAATTATCAAGCAACTCACCATGATCTTTACGATTGCCATTCAATCATAATCAGTAACTTTACAGTTTTACAAATCAATGCCTCATGCACATAATATTTACTTTACCAAATAATGATCAATACATTTAAAACCACATATTCAATAAGTTTCAAAATCTATTTGCAAAACCATACTCTTTTTGAACTATGTGCCAGTTCGTAAGAAAAACAGATATTTTAACACATTTCAGAAACTTATGATAGCATAAATAATTTGTAAATAGAACCAATTATACATTTTAAGTTCAAGAAGAGTATGGAGTAAGTCATAGAAAAAATTATCTACTCACAGGTTAGGGCTGTAGGTTGGATAGCCCCAAATATATTTTTTCAAGCCAAATCTGATCAAATGGATCTCAAAAACAAGTCTGGAGTGTACAAAAACCTAAGAAATGACTCTGAAATCGCGAAATTTGGCCTCTAGAAGCTTGGTCAATTGATGAACACTATTCATGATCGAAATTACTATTCATCGTCAAAAATATTATTCATTCTGACCGAATTTACTGTTCACATTAGCCCAAATCAATACTCACACCAATTAGAGTTACTATTCATGACACCAAAAAGTGTGAGATGACTATGAAACTTCATATCCTATTATTTATCTATCTCCTGAATCCATCTATGTTGTTAGATTTCCAATTTGAGATCTCTAAATAAGAGTTTTAGAGTTTACCTTTTTCTAATATTTTCTACTTCCGATATACAACGATTTTACGACATTTGAAAAATTATTCGGTTAAAATCGTAGTACTCTTCATCCTAAATTCAATGGTACTCTCAGTTTTGTGATCGAAGGCTTGTAGGTACTCCAGATCTAAAGAGAAAAATGAAGGAGGGAGAAAGTATTATTCATCACTATTCATATACGAAGGTTTTAGATTCTTTCCTCTCGGGTGCGTCTCCACCTCCCCCTTTTTCTTTTTCTTTTTTAATTATTATTATTTAATAATTAAATATTTAATTTTTTTATTATATACATATAAATACTATTTTTCATCCTAAAATATCCCAAAAATTTCTAAAAATTTATATTATTGAAAAAATTTAGTTGCAATATCAAATCATGACTTTTCTTAATAAAATTTTAATAAAACAAATCACAATATAAAATATCTTCATGTATATTAAAAGAAAGAAATTTATAAAAATAAAACAAAAATCATTTTAATTAAAAGCGTTACTTTTAGGAAAACATAATCATTTACAATAATAATATATTTGTTTATAGCGAAACATTATTATTTAAAAATAAAAATTACAGGATATTACATGGTAAACCCAAGGGATAACGAAACATTATTATTTAAAAATAAAAATTACGGGATATTACATGGTAAACCCAAGGGAAAATGTGAGTATAATCATGCTACAGGTTAATAAACAAGTAGAGATCCCAATGCAAGAGGTACATGCACCAACTGAGCAAAAAGAAGAAAAGAATAATGCAACCATGACAAGTAAGCATCAAAAAGGTAAGTCTGCACCTTTATTTGAATATGAATCTACACCTCCCTTTCTTGAAGCTTTAAAGAAAAATAGGATGAATGAGAGAACTTCAGAATTATATGATACCTTTAAAAAGTGTGAGGTGACTCTTCCTCTTTTAGATGCAATCATTCAGGAACCTCGCTATGCCAATTTTTTAGGGGAATTACATACACAATAGAGGAAGCAGAAGTTGAAAGGAGCTGAGAAAGTAAAAGTAGGTGAGCATTTGTCTATAATTATTTAGAGAAAACTCCCTACAAAATGCAAGGACCCAAGTATGTTTTCTATTCCCTGCTCTATAGGCAACAATACTTTGAGAAGGCCATGCTAGATCTAGGAGCATCTATTAATGTCATGCCATACTTTGTCTATGCATCTTTAGCATTAGGACCTCTAAAAGAAACTAGTGTTATAGTTCAATTGGCTGACAAATCTAATACCCTCCTTGAGGGTGTAGTTGAGGATGTTTTAGTGCAAGTTGGTGATATGATTTTCCCTGCTAATTTTTATGTACTTAATATGTAGAGTGGTGATCAAACCACTTCAATTTTATTAGGGATACCATTTTTAAGAACATCCAAGGCCATAATAGATGTTTATAGTGGCACACTAACAATGGAATTTGAAGGAAAAATTATGAAATTCAGTAATTGCAATGCTATGAAAGATCTTACTAGCTATGCTATTAATATGGTAGATTATATAGCACATGATATTGAGCCTTCAGAGACAAAGGTTGAGAAATCAGCCTTGAGTGTTTACTTACAAGAGAATAATGAGGGAGCTCCAAAAGTACAGCAAATAGGTAAGGATCCCCCTACCTTAGTACCAAATTCTAATGCAAGTGCACTTTCTGTTTTGTAGGATCTTAGATCAAATCTATCACCTCTTTCCAATCACTTGAAATACTTGGATGTTGGGGATGCACCACCTATCATAGTTGCCAAGAATCTAGGTGCTCAAAAAGAAGAGGCATTGATGCATATTCTTCAAGAAAAAGGAAATGCCATTACAAAAACAATATCAAACCTTAAAGGCATAAACTAAAATGTAGAGTTGCATCAAGTTCTAGAAATCAAAGGGGTTAAACCCTGCAAAGGTAAGAAATCTCTCTCTTAGTCAGGACCCCTTGTTATTACTAATGTGATTACTTGTCATGCAGTAGAATTTCAAGGATTGAATTAGTCCAAGAAATTTCAAATTAAAGTAGACATCAAGGATCTTCCATGAATGACAGCATAAGCTGTGAGTCAAGCCAATGACATTAAATAAAGGCGCTTATTGGGAGGCAACCCAACTTAGTAAAAAAAAAGTGGAAATCAAAAATATTTAGGGACTAGTAATACAACACTCTTATTCCACCCTAAACAAATTCAGGGAAGTTAACTTCACTTACATCTCTTCATATATCCTTCCCTATTCTTATCTTTCTTTTACATTAAGGACAATGTAAAGTTTGAGTGTGGTAAGTATATTTGTCTGAAGAATTATGACCCTATTTTGAGCATCAATTTTTTTATTTTTACTATTAATGCACTTTTATTGCGTTTAGCAAGTTGAGTGATTGTGTGAGTGTTTCAATTTATATTTTGGGATGTTAGGCATAACCAACAGCCAATGATATGACTATCCAAATTTGTTTTAGCTCTTGAAAAATGTAGAAAATTCATGGTTGTGTGTAATTTTATCCCTTTTGCAATTTATTACTTTTGACTTTAAAATCCTGAAATATTTTTGCACAATAACTTTGGGCATTCAATCTATCTTTTATTTAGAGAAGGTTTATATAATTCAAAAATATTTCATGATCTCAATAGGATTCTAGAACTTATTTAAATATTGCTTGAGATGAAATTCTAGGCTAATACTATTATTTAGGAGAGGATTAAGGTTTTATTTGATAAATTAAGCCTTTCAAGCCTAACCTAAGCAATGAAATATCCCTAGTTCATCTATTTTGAGCTTAATGAACTTTTCCTTCTAAAAACCACAAATGAGTCGAAAGCCAAATTTTGTATGAATATCCTTATTTTTTTATCCTATTCACTCACTCTATGATTATTTTTCTAAATACTTATTTTGTAGAGCTTTATTTACAACAGGGTGGAAGGGTGGAGCAAGGAAAAGAAAAGAATTATGCAAAGAGAAAAAAAAATTATGCAAAGGAAAGAGAAGAAAAATCCAAAGAAGATAAAATCAAATGTTGTGGGTAAAGAAAAAAAGAGAATAGAGGAAAATGATGGATTAAATTCAATTGAAACAAAAAAATGAGTGTGGGGGGAAAAATCTCCCCAAATTTAAAAAAGCTCAATATATCATATTTAACCATGTGGTGCTGGGTGATTGAGCCTAAATTTGTATCCTTTATCCTACCTTATACCTTGGCCACATTATAAGCTAAATAAAGTCCTATTGATCCTAGAGGTAGTTTTAGCCTACATTAGTGGAGAATGGCATGAAGAATAAGCATATGGAAATCCTAAAATAATTAGAGATCTACAACCAAAATTTTGGGATATATAAACTCATCTGGGTAAAAGGGAATTTATTGACCTAAGAACACACACATATACAAGATTTAGAAGAAAAAAAATAATGGATTTCATTTGTGTTCATCTTGTGAATGATTATGACCTTCTAAAAATTTTCTCAAGTATATTTTCATGTTATGAGGAAAAATTTTGGTAAGCCTAACACTCACTATATATATATATTGATTGTTGTTTTTCGTCGTTAGGGATTATTTTGCTTGAGGACAAGCAAAAGGTTGAGTGTGAGGGTATTTGATGTGATCTTAATTAAGCATGATAGTAATACCTTTAAACTCACTTTTTATTTGATTTAAGTAAAATATGATTAGGAATTAGCTTAGTTTTGTGTTTTGTGTTGTAGGAACAAAGGAAGAAGAAAAGAGAAGAAAAAGATAAGAAATCATGGTAAAATGCTGAATTGGAGTGATTCCAGACCTTTTAGTATTGTTTACAACATATCTCACCTATATTAACTCCAATCAAAGTGATTCAAGTGGCTGTAAAAAGATAAAACAATTATCTACAACTTTTCTGTTAAACATAATGTCAAATTCGAGAAATTTCATAGCGTTACAGAGCTCACAAATTAGAAACATAGTGTAGTAGGATGAATCCTGACCTTCGATCACTAAATTTGGTATATCTCCTTTAATTTAGATCTGATTAAGGTGATTTCAGTGGCTATAGAAAGAAAAAACATAGAGCTACAACTTTTGTGTTGGAACTTTGGCAAATTCTAGAATTTTCCTAGCACCATGGTGCTGCGTCATTACAAATTCGGAAGGCTGCGGTGCTTGAGCACTAGAACCAGAGCGCCCCGGCACTAGCTCAAGCGCCGTGGTGCTTCGTTAGTCAATTTTTCAAGCGTCGCAGCACTTGCTACCACACCAGAATGCTGAGATTGCAAATTTTAGGGTTTTTTTAACTCCAAATGAAGCCCGATGGGCCGATATTTGACCTGGAAACAACCCTACTTCATTGAGGAGTAGCCAATCTATAAAAGACGAATAAAGCAAGCATCAAAGGACATGCATTCAATAATTTAAGATCTTATTTTACTTCTTTAATTATTGTTTAGATTTTCGTATGGCCCTGCACGGCTGATTTATTTTTAGTTGGTAGAAGAAGATTGAAACCTCAAGGGATCGTCATACATTGTGAGATTTGGATTTGATTTTATTCTTCAATCTTAATTGAGTATTGATTATTCATCTGCTCTTCTTTTCTCAATAATTATTCATATGATTGCTAGAAGGGCTACTAGTATATTGTATGTCGTAATCTACTGTTGAATTAGGTTTTGAACAAAGTTTTCATTACTGTATTCATGAAGCAAATAGGATTAAGGATTTTCAATTATAAATCATTAACCCTATGATGAATGATCAACTAAATTAAATATAACTGACATGTTTATATTTATTTAACTTTATCAGTTTCTCTTGTTCTTCATGCAATTAATAGGTTAGACTTTACCGATGCACTAAAGGATTGCTTGTTAATTAGAGTTTAATTGGTGCAATTGTCATTAATTTACTAAACTTAAGGAGGAACAGGGTTAGAAGCCCAATGATAGATATTCAATTATAGATTGATTATATTGTCAATGATCAATGCAATCCTTTGACGGTGGATATCAACCGAAACCTATGCCTTTATCATTAATTACTTTCAATTGTGTTTACTTTATTTTATTTGCACTTATCAATCCCCCATTTTCTCAATCACATAAGGTAATACCAATCTCTGTGGAATCAACCCTTACTACCACTACTACAAGTTAGTTAAGAGGTAAGGTATCAATTTGGGTTTACTTGCGACAGTATGCACCAATAGTGAGGTACCCAGTAATTTAATCTCTGCTCTAACAACTCATAAGCTATTACAAAAAGGATACCAAGGGTATTTAGCAATGGTCAAAGATGTTGATATGAAGTACACCAATGTAGAGCAAGTTCCAGTGGTTAGGGAATTTTCTGATGTGTTTCTTGAGGAATTGTTAGGGTTACCCCGAGAACAAAAAATTGAGTTTAATATTGATTTACTTCCAAGAACCCAACCAGTATCTATACACTACTAGAAAAGAAAAAAATAACTGCGGTTTTTTTTCGAGTTTAGCGACGGTTTCAACCATCGCTAGTGATCATAACGTCGGTTGGAATAACCGTCGCTGAGACAGTGTCTTTACGACGGTTTGGACCAACTGTGGGAATAGCGTCGTTAAGACATGGCATGACGACGGTTTAAATCCGTCTTAACAACGGTTACTGAACCGTCGCAATGTGCAGTTTAACGACGGTTCTACTAAACGTCGTTATATCTTGGGAGATAACGACGGTTACAGGACCGTCGTTAGGTCTATTTTTAAAATTTTTTAATTAATTTATAGGCAGTCTTAACGACGGTTACTTGACCGTCACTATTTCTGGATTGACGACAATACCAGAAACTGTCGTTATAACTTAGGCATAACGACGGTCGTTATCTTTGTTTTTAAATTTTTTTAAAAAATTTATTAATTTTTCAAAATTATTTATTTTGATATTATTATCGTATTTAACCTTGTAAAATATATATTTTTATTCTAATATTCATAATTTACATTAGTATGTATTTTTATTTTATTTTATTTTTTTATCTCAAAGTTCATTATTTACATTATAATTTAATTTAATTTTATTATGTTTATATTTATTTTTTTTATAATAATTTTTTTATTTTAAAATAGTCTATTTTATAATGTTAACTTTTTTATATTAATATATATTGAAAATGTTAAAAAAAAGAAGTAATGTCATGTAAATGAAATTAATAAATAAATTATAAAAATAAAATTAATAATGACTTAAAAATTAAAACTACAATATACATTTTTGTAAAAAAAATATACAAAAAAAATCATCAACTCGGACCCTGAGGATCCTGTGGCGTCTGATCTGCCTAATGTCCGCTGCCTTTGTCACTAGGAACCTGAAAATCAATTTTATTATATAAGCGTTTTTAAAATTAAAAATATTAATAATAACATCTATTTATGAAATTTAGGAATTAAATATTACCCTAATATTTGCACTCGGAACAAGTGCAATGTCAGGCGGCACTTGACCTGGAAAGTTCTGGAGCAAGAACGCCATAGCTGCCTCCATCTGTTTCTGTCGAGCTATCATCTCAACGTCACGTGCCTCTCGCTCCGCCTCTCATCGCTGCTGCTCTGCCTCTCGTCGCTGCTGCTCGACGTCTCGCTCATGTATGGCCGCTTTCAGTCAGGCCACCTCATTCTGTAATTCATCGTATGAAGGCCCGGATCTAGATGAGCTCGACCCAACAGAGGCACGTCCGAAGACTTGGGTTGGACAAACACCTAACCCAAATCCTCGAACACGACCCGAGTGCTCTGCAGTTCCCAAGGCTCTCGCAAGTGAATCATCTATCGAGAGCTCTTGGGAAGAGCTATCCTCCTGTTGGATCGAGGCAATTTTTTCTTACAAAATGAAAAAGAAACGTTAAATTTTTATTACAATTAACAAACAATCAAATCAAATTTTTAATTAACAAACAAATAGAAAAATTATACATACCGTAACTACTCGAGCCTCGTCGTTGATGTATGTTCCGTCAGCCCTTTTATGAGCTGCTATCCATACATCGCCGCGTGTCACTGGGCCCCCAATCTTCGCCTCCTGATTAAGTTAACAATTAATAAAATTTTTAAACAACTATGTTTTTTATTTAAGATGAAATAAAATTCTTATGGAAAAAAACTCACAAGCTCAGCCTTTCTACGTGTAAAGCTCTTGGATCCAGTTGTATGTGGCATCATCATACGTCTTCGGTTACGCCTATTTTGAGCAGCCACATCCTAAATAATTGCAAAAATAGATTAATTAATCAATGTTTTTGGGAAAAAAATATATATGAAAAAATCAATATAAAAATTTACTCTGGTCTTCGCATTAAGTCGGTAGTCAACAAACGTAGCCCAGTGGTCTCGTGGAATGCCAGAGGGGACGTCATTCAACAAATCCTCCCACGACTTCGTCCCATCATACTTGAGCCGAAATATATTATAACGTGTGGCTCTTCACTTGGTTCCAAGTGACTGTAAAATGACCTTCTTGTGGAGGCTCGTCACATTAAAATGTGTCTACACAAAGTAAAAGAAATTTTAGTGAAATATTAAAAATATTAAAGTATACATAAGAAGAATTAACAGTCCATACCTGTATCATGTTGATGAACATTCCTGTCTTGTAATCATTGGGAATACTCCTCCAATCTTTATATGAGATCGGAAAGAAACAGAAGTTATCCCCAATAGTGCCGAGGAAGACACCAAGGAGACCACCTCCGTCTCCAATGGGCTGGTGGGTATCATTACACCGGACAACCACCTTATGCCCATGAGGTAACGCCCAAACATCATGGACAATCATCTGTCTGGGCGTCACCTGACCGGTCTCATCTGTTACAATATAAAATAAATGTGTTAGCTCAATATTTGGATGCTAATTATTAGAAATATAAGAAAGATTTTATATTATACCTATAACGTCGACTGCCCAGCTCCTCCTGCGCCTACGCTCCTGCTGCGCAATTTAACGCTCCACCTCAATGCCCCCCAACAAATTATCGACGCCTAAGTTGATATCAAAATCGTCGTATAGGCCCTAGGCATCGTAAGAGGGGAATGCGGACGAGAAGGGCTCTGACTCTGGCCCTGTGTCAGACGAGGGCAGTGTGGACAGTCCAGCCTCTGACTCTGGTGCCCTAGAGTCCGGAGGTACTGTAGACGGGACATCTACTGACTAGACAGTGTCATCATCGCAAGACTGTCCTCCCTCGCCACTAGCCGGGCGAGCAACATGGCCAACTGGGCTCGCTGCACCCGCTTTGCTCGTAAATCCAGGTCTACCCCTCCGCATCATCACTATGCCTATCAGAATAAAATAAATAACATTAATCTCACCTCATAAATTATGCATTTAAAAAAAAAAATACATATCAAAATGCAGAATAAGCATAAACTGTTCATTAACAAAATCGAAATATATTCAAAATATTATAGGATCAAATTAATACTGTAATAGACATAAATTCACTACTTCTTTTGAGAATAATCTTTCTAAATTTTGTACGCGCAACGGATCACTATCATATAAAATATTATCATCGTCCTCGCCCATCTCATATAAATCACGAGGTTTCAAATGTACAACCATACTCCATTTGTTGTCAACTGCATCTTCTACATAATATACTTGATGCGCTTCGGATGCTTTAATGTACGGCTCGTCATCGTCATTTTCACCGGTATGAATCAACCGTGAAAAATGGACAGATGTCATCCTGAAACCATCCATGGTAATACCCCTCGCTGTTGTTGTATTGGCCCACATACATTTGAATAAAATAACTGTAAAGTGACCGTGATAATTCAATTCTACAATATCTAATAATTTTCCATAATACGGGACTCCACCGAATTGCATATTTCTGTCACTACTACTTGCATAACTCCTCATCCCGAAAATACGGTGAACCCCACTATTTTGGGTTGTCAATGTAACATATTTTTTTTTAAATTATACAATATCGAGTTCACATACACGACATTAATCAAAACGTACATGCAACATATCAAACACATAGATATTTACATCTTGTTTATTTTGGTTGACTAATTCCGGAGATACAGGTGCGGGTGGTTGCACCTTCATCGGGATCTGAGCCAACTCGACCACAAACATCTTATTTGATTCTGAGATATGCCCAACATAAAGTAACTCGATCCAATGTGCACTAAAAGCCAGAGCTATAGAAAATCTGCATAACTAATTTTCTGAACATGATATGAAAATATAGTGAGAATTAAATCCCAGTAAGTTCAACAATAAATCATCATCAATATAGTTCATCACGTCATGTTCAGCTGTATAAACTACAAAAAATATCTTTAGTCACATGAATGCATTATATCTATGCACATAAGAATCATACTGTAATAATATGTATGACAGGATTAACTATTTTCAAAATATCATATGATGGCCATCAACTTATTCTCATTTCATGCTACCCCGGTCAGGGTGAGTATCCTCTACTCTCCGGTACAGGCTTTTCTCGCTCCGTCCGACATAGCCCACTTTCTCTTTCTTTTCTCATTATCATGATCATAACCGTTGGTAGGGCGTCCCCAACTGGTGCACTACACGGATTGCCATGTGACCTTGCTCATTTATTTTCTTTTCAAAATGATAGCCAAAAATATGCTTTCAATAACAAGTATGTTCATCAAAATATAATTATTACCAAAAATCATTGGTAATCATGCCATGAACATAACCATTTCAAATATCACTTTATAAAATATTTCCATGTCAAAATTTCACACTTAAAATGGTAAGAAGTTCATACAATGGAAATGGCTATGGCTATGGCTATACTATTCATTTATTAAGATTCATCTTCTGTTTTAAATACTAATTTTATTTCTTTATTTTCTTGATGCAGGTTTTCATCCTATCTAATCTTCTCTTACTAATCAGAGCATAACTCCCTCAATTTAACTCTGATGTAGGTGATCTTGGTGTCAATTTCAAGCTAAAATAATTATCTAAAACAATTATGTTGAACATTGTAGCGAAATATTAAGAAATCAAGGTGATATTACTCCCTAAATGTATAGGTTATTTCTTCTCGGATAGGTTATGACCTCTACCTACTAATCAGACCATATCTACCTCATATGGACTCCAACTTGAGTGATTCCAGTGGCTAAAAATCTGTGACACACATATCTATAATTCTTATTTTAACCATTTATTTTAATACCATACACATAATTCCCAAAAATTAAAATACAAAAGCTGTCCTAACATATTCTTCCCTGATGAACCATTTTCTGACCTTTGACTACTAATAAGTTCATATCTTCCTCATATGGACTCCAAATTGAATGATTTCAGTGGCTTAAAATCCATGACACACATATTTATAATTCTTATGTTAACAATTTATTTTAATTCCATATAGATAATTCCCAGAAATTAAAATACAGAAGCTGTCCTAACATAATCTTCCCTGATGAACCATTTTTTGACCTTTGACTACTAATCAGCTCATATCTTCCTCATATGGACTCCAAATTGAATGCTTCCAGTGGCTTAAAATCCATGACACACATAGCTATAATTCTTATGTTAACCATTTATTTTAATTCCATACAGATAATTCCCAAAAATTAAAATACACAAGCTGTCTTAACATATTCTTCCCTGATGAACCATTTTCTGACCTTTGACTACTAATCGGCTCATATATTCGTCATATGGACTCCAAATTGAATGATTCCAGTGGATAAAAATCCATGACACAAATATCTTTAATTCTTATGTTAACCATTTATTTTAATTCCCTACAGATAATTCCCAGAAATTAAAATACCGAAGCTATCCTAACATATTCTTCCCTGATGACTCATTTTCTAATCTTTGACTACTAATCAGACCATAGCTACGTCATATGGACTCCAAATTGAATGATTCCAGTGGTTAAATATCTGTGACACATATATCTTTAATTCTTATGTTAACCATTTATTTTAATTCCTTATAGATTGTTCCCATAAATTAAAATACATAAACTTAAAATTCTGCCAACCATAGCCATACCCATGCAGAACTATCTACACCAACCTAAGTATTCAAACATATATCACATGCAAGATCAATATGTAACATGATATAGCAACATCCATGACCAATCATCAAAGTTCTAAGATCAAAATCTCATATAAATATTATAAGTTTCAAAAGTTTTCTTCAAAAAGAAATATTGTTAAACTTACCTGGAGCACTTAGTCTCCTAGACTTCTCCTTCCTCTTTCTTCCTTTCTTCCTCTCATTTCCTCACTCTACCTTGCTTCTATTTTTTCCTGTCCCTCACTTGGACGAAATTATAATGTTGTAAGGGTGGGTTTCCTTATATAGGCCACCAAATAATTCACCTTTCATGATCATAGGTCTACCTTATCACAATTAGGATACACTTTGTTGAATTTTTGGAAAACAAACAACTTATATTCTTGTCTTCCTCTTCCTTAGTCAAGATATGCATAGGAAAAGGAGATTTGTATTTTGAAAATTATGATGATATGTTCTTAAGATAAGGGACAAGGTCCCTTTGATTTAGGGATTCATTTCCATTTTCTTTTGTCTTAAACAAGTATGATAGGTTTGCCTTTTTAGGTGTCAAATTTCTAGCCCTTGAATCTCCATTATTTGGTTGATATTATTTGTGTGGGATAGGAATGTTTTGTCCTAATACCATATATTATCATAACACTTGCTAAAATTATGAGTGTATGATATAGATGTTTTTGTCCTAAAGCCTTGTATTATTATGCCACTTGCCAAAATGATGAATGTAGAATCACACCACTTGCTAAATTTTTGTCTTAATGCCATGTAACCTAATTTTTATTATTATTACATTATTATATCATCACCTAATTTATTTTATTTTATTTTTCCTCTTGGATTTGGGCTTATTCCTACCCATTATGGGCTTATTCCTACCCATTTTATTTGCTTTGGATAAAATTCTACCTTTCTTGGAGGGCTTGGTCACATTTTCATAATTTTTGGGCTATTGGTTCAATTACTATATCCCAGTCCAAGTCTATGTTTTATTTCTTGCTTAGGTTATCCAATGGGCTTGCTAGAAACTTATATGAAGTGGAAAAACTCTACATGATGTGTCCATAGGTAAAATCCCAATGTATGGGTAAATGTTTTAAACTTAGTAACTCTAGTTCTTCAATTAGGAAAAAATTACCCTAATCCAATGTTCTTGAAATTTTAAGACCTTTACTTGTTTCTAAAAATTTATCTTTCTTTACCTATGAATTTCACCTTTCTTTAGCATGTTTATTTCTAATATTTCCTCTTATGTTTTCTTTCTTTACCTATTCCATTAATATTAGAACATTTCTATGCATATATGTAAGGTGAAGAATTTCTAAGAAAAATATCTAAAAATTACGGGATGTTACAGTCAACCCATGGTCTCGCTCTAACGTTCAAAATTTGAACCTATTTATATTGTATGCACTATATCGGCGTGCTCTATCCAAAGGCCCAATTGCCAGAAATTTTAATTCATTTGATAATGTCTTATTACTATCATTCGCCATCTGCAAAAGAAAAAGTAAGTTGTGAGTTGTGCTGATAATCGACTGCAAATACAAATTGACTAGGTAACTTGTATACTTACATGACGAGTAAACCAGGAAACAAACTCCCTATGAACTTTTTTATCTATTTCATAAGATGATCGGGTTCTACTTCGTAAGCTATGTCTGACCCAATCTCTAAATTCATTGGAAAAAAAATTGATAGGTAAATTCAATGTTTCTTATCCATTAGATAAATATTAATGTAACAGTAAGTATTGGTGTACTCACTGAAGATAAGGATCAACTTTCGAAAAATTTATTAATACATGACGATGGGCTTGCAATTTTTCTCGCGGAGAAAGTGTGAAATACTCGAACCCACCAACTGGCCTTCCTACTTGTGGAAACAACGTACCTCCCATAGACATCCCCAAGTCAGGTCGATCGTCGACTTGAAGAGGACGATTGAACACTGTCTCTACACCCTCTAAATACCTCGAACAAAATGTTAAAACCTCATCAGCAACACATGCCTCGGCTATTGAGCCCTTTGGCCTTGCTTTATATCGGATGAAGGACTTAAGTTTACCCGAGTATCTGTACAACATACGTTCAGCTAATGAAAAAATTGTTAAAAAAAATACATAAACAAGATAAAATATATCTAAATTTGTTTAAGTTTTTGTACCTTTCTATAGGATACATCCAACGATATTGAACTGGTCCGCCTAACTTGGCTTCTTGGGCCAAGTGAACTGTTAAGTGCACCATTACTGTGAAGAAGGAAGGAGGAAATAGCATCTCCATATGACAAAGCATAAGAACAATACGATTTTGAAGTTGGTCAAGTTCGCTGAGATTTAAAACTCTAGAACAAATATGTGGAAAGAAAGAACATAACTTAATCAGAACTACAGAGACTTGCTCAGGAAGCGCCTTCCTTATGGCTAACGGAAGTAATTGTTCCATAAGAACATGACAATCATGACTCTTCAATCCCCTAATCTTACGCAGTCTTAAATCAATGCATCTAAAAATATTACTAGAATATCCGTCAAGTACAGATATATTTTTCAGTGTTTTAAGAAAAATATCTTTACCTGCAGTCGTCAACGTGAACACAGCAGGCCGATACTTACCATGCTCATATGGCCAAAGCTCTAACCTCACACCTAACTCCTGTAAATCTCTGTGTGCATTGAGGTGGTCTTTTGAACGGCCAGTGTCATTTAATAAAGTATACAAAATGTTTTCGCAGACATTTTTTTCGATATGCATCAAATCAAGATTATGACGCATCAAATTGTTCGCCCAATATGGAAGTTCGAAGAATATACTTTTTTTATGTCATTGTTGAGTCCCAGTTTCAACCCCTCCCTGACCTCGGGACCTCTGTTCTCGACCTTCATGTTCTCTACTCTTTCCGAATACAACGTTAATATCACTAATTTGTCTGAAAATATCTACACCATTCAATTGTAGTGGAGGATTTCTTCTCTCTTCTGTTCCATCAAACCTATTACAGGCCATCCAAAATTTATGACCCGGCTTTAGAAAATGACGATGTCCCATAAAACACCATTTTCGACTATGAGGAAGGCGCACAGGAGTTGAATCAAAATTACAGTGTGGACAAGCCAATCCAGTATGTGTATTCCAACCTGATAAACATCCAAGGCCAGGAAAATCACTAATTGTCCACATGAGAGCAACATACATGTTGAACATGTCACTGCTGAATGAATCGTAAGTCTGCACAACATCAAACCATAGCTCCTTCAACTCTTCAATCAACGGTTGCAGAAAAACATCTATATCATTTCCTGGGGCCTTTCTACCAGGAATTATCATTGACAACATGAAAGAACTCTGCTTCATACACATCCAAGGAGGGAGATTGTAAGGAATTAGTACGACTGGCTATATGCTGTAACTTGTACTTAAATTCCCAAATAGATTGAAACCATCAGTAGCAAGGCCCAAACGCACATTCCTAGGATCAGATGCAAATTGAGGATTTAAGATGTCAAATCTTTTCCATGCCTCGGAGTCCCTCGGATGCCTCATCATAGCATCATTATTCCTGTCTGTAGAATGCCATCTCATATATTCGTTAATCTTAGAAGACATGAACAATCTTTGTAGCGAGAGCTTTAATGGAAAATATCTAAGGACTTTATTAGGCACCTTCTTCCGCTTGTCCCTTTTTTTCTCGGTTTCCACCTCGATGCACTGCACTTATTACAAGCATCTTTATTTTCGTTTTCTCCCCAAAATAGCATACAATCATTCTTACAAGCATGTATTTTTTTGTAGTTCAACCCCAACTTATTAATTCTTTTCTTAGCCTCGTAAAATGAAGTTGGAATCTTTGCATCCGAGAAAACATCAACCAATAGCTGCAATATCATTGACATAGCCTTGTTGGATATCCTACACAAACACTTGATGTGGTATAAATTCACCAAACACGACAATTTGGAGTATTTCTCACACCCTTCGTACAATGGTTCTTGCCCATCTTTCAGTAATTCAAAGAAATCTTTCGTGCCTTCGTCCATCCTTTCACCTGATGGTGGAACTGGTGGCATGTCCACAGAATAAACACTTTCATGTTTATCATGAATTCCAAATACTTCGCGGACCATGTCCTGCACAGGGTCGTTTCGAACGGTTGGACGTTCTGGAACATCATGTAGTATTATTTGATGTTTTGTAGCATGATCTTCTTGTAATAACCCTCAACTAATAAAACCTTTGAAGGTTATGTATAAATAATTTGAAACAAAGAAAGTTGAGAACAATGTAAAATTTTAGAGCGTTTTCGACCTTTTCTTCTGACCTTTCGTCACTCATATAATTATAACTCTCTCATATTAAATCTAAATTAAGTAATTCCAATTTCTAATGAAAGATAAGACATATATCTACAACTTTAATGTTGGGAACTTTTGCAAATTCCGTGAATATTATAGTGAGACGAGGCAAAAACCGAAGTGTAGTGTGGTCTGGACTTTTGCTCACTATTTTATGCATAACTCCTTCATATGAACTCCAAATTAGGTGATTCAAGTGGCTATGGAAAGCTAAGAGAAAGGGATACAACTTTCATGTTGGACATTTTGTCAAATTCGGCGAAATGGAGTTCGCCGCGGCGAGAATATGTTCGCCGTGGCGAGAATGATGCGGTATTTTTCCCGAGAGCTGAGTTTCTGGTTTCGAATTTCGCCGGGGCGAAAATCGCGGCTCGCCGCGGCGAGATTCGTCTGGTAGTTATTTTTGGCGGACCCCCCCCCTTTTTCTTCACTTCTCTTTCATCTGAACCCTAACTCTCTCTCCCTAAAATTTTCCTCAAACTTCTCTCTAAGATATCTCATGATCCGGACGTCCGATTTGAGCAAGTAAGGTATCGTTGGACTCGTGGGAAGAAGAGCTACAAATCCCACCGATCAATTTCGCCGGAAAGTCGCCGGAAGGTCGCCGGAAAATTGCGTGAATAGTACCTCCAAAGGTAAAACTCCGTTTAATCGCGTTTTAGGCTTCGTTTTACCGAATTTCTTTCCATAGATAGTCTTAGAATTAGTTTCTATACAACATATATGATTTTTAGGTTTCGGCATGAATAGTGTTCCGGCGAGTGAATAGTATTTTCCGGCGTGAATAGTGACTTTTAGAGTTTTCTAATTTTCATGTTATGGCTATGTTTTCTAGGTTGTTGAGCCATCACGAGGTGAAATTCTCGTTGTTGGACTCCTAGTAAGGTGAGTGGGTTTTTCATACTATAACGCATGTTTTAGGAATTTGATTTATAACTCTCTCGTATGATTTTAACTAGTTGGAATGTATGTTAAATTGTTTTACCGCTTTGAAAACCAATATGTTCCAACCATGTTAGAAATTGTAAATTTCAATCCTAGTTGAACCCTAGGTATGCAGGGCAAGCATCTAGACTAATAATTCTCCATTTGAGCTAGATTTATAGAAATGCGAACTTACTCATAGAAATGAACTAAGTTAGCCATGAAATGATTTGATGCATGATGAGCATCTATGTGACGTCTACGGACGATCTATGTTTAAAAGGGAAAATTTATGATTGTAAAGGTCTCCATGGGAATTCATGGATGAGATATATTTTAAAATAGAGTTTTATGCATGAAAAGAGCTAGATGGAGAATTATAGCTTTATTGTAAAGTTATTGAAATGTTTTACTTTAAACTCTCTGAATAGCATATTTCAAATGTTTTCTATTGGAGGGACCCTTTTAGATCACTGTTAGCTAGCCGCTGGTAGTGCTAGTCCTGGTGCACCTTGATCATGTTACGGCTTCGGCCTAAGATATTGTGACGGCATATGACTGCCTAAGACACAAAATTTAGGGTGGACTTATGTCTACGCCTACAGTGATTACCCTACCCTTGCTGTGTGCTTGGGGGAGATGATAGATCTGTTAGGAAAGACCTCCAATAAATTAGTGCATTTTTCTTAAAGATTAAATATTTCTAAAATACCTCATTCATCATTGTTCTTGCATAAGAATCTTCATTTATTACTTACCATGCATAATTGATTTGCTTACAGTTATTGATTTAAATCCTGATTTATCATTTGAACTGTTTAGCATTCTTTCAATAAATTACGGTTAAATGTTTAATGTTTTCTATACTTTGATTTCAATTATTTAATTAATTGCGAAATATTCGTGCTTAGTTTGCCCTGTTTCTGTTATAGTATGATTTATCCATTCACTGAGATGTGGTAATCTCACCCCTCTTCTGTTTTCTCCCCACAGATAGTCAAAAAAACACTGATCCAGCTACAGCTCCATAGGAGGCTGAGTTAGCATTGGTGAGCCCCAGTTTGGGCAAGGCTTTGTTGTACTGGTTGTTTAGTTTAGTTATGTCTAGTATATCTCCATGAACATACAGGCAGGATCCTCGCTTCTTGTGTTGTTTGAAAAATGGTTTTACGTTTACAATAATGTTTGTACTGTGAGGCCATGGGCCAAGTTGAATCAAGGATGTTGGATTCATGAAATATATATAAATATATACAGTATTTTCTGATATTGGATGTGGCGTATGTGGCCAGTTATATTATTATGTACTGGATTGTGTGCTGAATGGTTGTGCATGCTATGTGTTAGGCTTACGGCTAGGGGGAAACCCTTATGCCGTGCCGGTCATGTGTTCCATCATTTGGAGCCGTGACAAATATGGTATCAGAGCGTTAGGTTTCCCTGTGTTCATGGAGTAACGGACCTTTAGGTAGGACTTTGAGTATGGGTATGAATCCGGACATGCTTATACTCACGGTGCTGCTAAAGGGGTTCGATAGGATGTTGTCTTTTTGTTTAAGTTAGTCAGTTTATAATATGCTATGTTGGTATGGTTAAGTGATGGTTGAGCTATTTCTGTTTTATAGCGAAATGCCACCAAGAACCAGATCAAAGGTTAGGCATCCCGCGGTTCAAGAGCAGATGGCTGAAGAGTCTGCTCAGTCCGCAGTACCTGTGCCTAGAGGCCGAGGTAGAGGTCGTGGCAGAGGCCGAGGTAGAGGTCGTGGCAGAGGCCGACCTAGAGCCAGTGCAAGAGGCAGTGGCAGGGGTGTAAGGGCTGCTGAAGCAGCCGAACAAGCTGAGTTAACCAGTGAGCAAGCTGAGACTCCCAGGACGGGGGAAATGTCTTCTCACCCCCGGGATGATGTGATAGCCCAGATGCTGGTAACCATGCAGGGTATGCAGCGGGCAATAGAAAATCTAGCTGAGAGAAGGGATGGGCAAGATAGAAGGGACCCGCAACAGCCCAAAACAACTACCTCTGTTCCAGAACCAGTTAGGTCCG
This sequence comes from Gleditsia sinensis, assembly GCA_037074535.1. Taxonomy (NCBI): domain Eukaryota; kingdom Viridiplantae; phylum Streptophyta; class Magnoliopsida; order Fabales; family Fabaceae; genus Gleditsia; species Gleditsia sinensis. The sequence continues at coordinate 39,009,301 of CM073467.1, forward strand.
TGGAGCGGCAGGTGAGACCCGCTGAGAGGGAAGTGGAACTATCTGAGTTCCTGAAGCTGAAACCGCCAACCTTTAAGGGGTTGTTGGCCAGTGAAGATCCTCAGGAGTTTATAGAGGCTACTGAGAAGATCTGCGAAGTTCTTAAGTGTCCAGAGATTCGCTCAGTAGAACTGGCAGCCTTCCAGTTGTCTGGCGTAGCGCAGGTATGGTTCAAGACCATGATGCGCGGAAGGGGAGCTACAGCGCCACCTTTGAGATGGCCAGAGTTCAAGGAAGTTTTCATGGAGAGGTTTGTGCCTCAGAGTATACGATATGCAAAGTGTCAAGAGTTTGTGGAGTTGAAGCAGACTCCTGGTATGTCAGTCACGGAGTATGACTACCGCTTCACACAGCTGATGCCGTATGCACCGCACATGGTCCCTACTGAAAGGGACATGATCAGGAAATTTATCCAGGGGTTGGTGCCAGCATTGTTTAAATCAGTGGCACCCCAGATGAAGCAATTCCCGAACTATGCAGAGGCTGTAGATTGTGCAAGAATGATGGAGACTAGGCATTTGGCCGATGTTGAGAGTGCCAAGCTGAGGAAGAGAGATAGAGACGGGAGCTCCAAAGGAGGGCAAAGTTCTCATTCTCAAGGACCCCGATTCCAAAGCCAGCAGCGCCCAGCACCACAGAATATTGGGAACCCCAACCAGAGACCAGATGCAAGTGGTAGGCTAGGTCTTAGCCAGGGAAACACCAGGTATCCAGGACAACCAGGACCAAGAGCCATTCAGCAGAACAGGCCACAATGCCCTATTTGTGGCAACCATCATTTTGGTCAGTGCCGCAGGGAGATGATTGTTTGCTATCATTGCCACCAACCTGGACACATGAAGAGGGAATGTCCTCAGTTGTATGGCTCAAGCCAAGGGCCAACTCGACCAGCTTTACTACCAGCCCCAGTGGCAGCTCAGCCTATAAGGACTATACCGGGCCAAGCAAGTAGCAGAGGTACTGGTAGAGGGATGATGGGCCGCGGTTAAAGCCAAGCAGGCCGAGGTGAACCGAGGATTTTTGCTCTTACCAGACAGGATGCACAAGCTTCAAATGCGGTCATGACAGGTACTCTTTCAGTTTGCCTACATGAAGCATATGTTTTGTTTGACCCCGGGTCTACATATTCCTATGTTTCTCCTAATTTTGCTAAGAGTTTGGGTAAAGATCCGATTAGGATGGATGCCCCTTTCTTTGTAACCACCCCGGTCGGTGATTATTTGCCAGTAGAGCATGTATGCAAATCATGTAAAGTGTCAGTGGGTGATAGGGAGACATCTGCTGATTTGATCATCCTAGACATGATGGTCGACTTTGATGTAATCTTAGGAATGGATTGGTTGGCAGCATGCTATGCTACCTTGGATTGTTATGAGAAGGCAATCAAGTTCAACCCTCCAAGTGAAGTTCCTTTCCGGTTCCAGTGTGATCGAAGTAAAGCTCCAAGTAACCTGATATCAGTCTTGGGTGCTCAGAAGATGTTGAAGAAGGGATGCCAGGGATATTTGGCATATGTTAGAAATGTGGATGGGAAGGTACCGGATGTAGACAACATGGTAGTGGTAAGAGAATTCCTGGATGTCTTTCCAGAAGAGTTGCCAGGATTACCTCCTGAACGGGAGATAGAGTTTGGTATCGACCTTATTCCAGAGGCTCGACCAATTTCTATACCGCCTTACAGGATGGCACCCACAGAGCTTAAGGAGTTAAAGAGTCAGTTGCAGGATTTGTTAGATAAGGGCTTCATCAGGCCGAGTACCTCTCCATGGGGTGCTCCAGTTCTTTTTGTGAAGAAGAAAGATGGGTCTTTGCGTCTTTGCATTGACTATCGGCAACTGAATAAGCTAACAGTGCGCAACAACTACCCTTTACCCAGGATTGATGATCTGTTCGATCAACTTCAAGGAGCGAAATGTTTCTCCAAGATTGATCTGAGGTCAGGGTATCATCAGTTGAGAATCAAGAAGGAAGATATTTCCAAGACGGCTTTTAGGACCCGTTATGGTCATTATGAGTTTTTGGTTATGTCTTTCGGACTAACTAATGCACCAGCTGCTTTTATGGACTTGATGAACAGAGTGTTCAAGCCATTCTTGGATCAGTTTGTCATCGTGTTCATTGATGACATATTGGTTTATTCTACAGACCATGAGGAGCATGAACAGCACCTACGGGTCATTCTGCAGATTTTGAGGGATCAGCAGTTGTATGCCAAGCTCTCTAAGTGTGAGTTCTGGTTGGACAGTGTTATGTTTCTGGGGCATGTAGTCACGAAGGACGGCATTCAAGTAGACCCCGAGAAGGTAGAGGCAGTACAGCAGTGGCCTCGCCCAGTTAGTGTGACGGAGATCCGAAGTTTCTTGGGTCTAGCAGGGTATTACCGGAGGTTCATCAAGGATTTCTCCAGAATTGCTGCTCCTTTGACCAGATTAACCAGGAAGGGAGTTAAGTTTGAGTGGTCGGATGTATGCGAAGAAAGTTTCCAGACCTTGAAGAAGTGTCTAACCACAGCCCCAGTTCTAACTATCCCAACGGGCACTGGAGGATACTCAGTATACTGTGACGCCTCAAGGGTGGGTTTGGGTTGTGTGTTAATGCAGAATGGTCATGTTGTAGCCTACGCATCTAGGCAGCTCAGGAAGCACGAACAGAACTATCCTACACATGATCTAGAGATGGCGGCAGTGGTCTTTGCCTTGAAGATTTGGAGGCACTATCTCTATGGTGAACCCTGTGAGATTTACACGGACCACAAGAGTCTCAAGTACATCTTTCAACAAAGAGATCTTAACTTGAGACAGAGAAGGTGGATGGAGTTGGTGAAGGACTATGACTGCACTATTTTGTACCATCCAGGCAAGGCCAATGTAGTAGCAGATGCTTTGAGCAGGAAGTCAATGGGGAGTCTAGCCCATATTACCCTACTCCGGAGGCCGTTAGTAAGGGATATTCATCAGCTAGAAGGTGAGGGGATGCACTTTGAAGTGAAGGAGCCAGGGGTGTTGTTAGCCCACATGCAGCTACACTCTCCACTAGTTGAGCAGATTAAGGCAGATCAGGACAAGGATGCTAACCTGTCCAAGCTCAAGGATGAAGCTAGGAATAATCAGACTTCTGAATTCAGCGTGGATGCTGAAGGAGTGTTAAGATGTGGGAAGCGCTTGTGTGTACCCGATGTGGATCGCTTGAGGAAGCAGATTTTGGAGGAGGCACATCAATCAGCCTATACTATCCACCCAGGAACAAATAAGATGTACAATGACCTCAAGGACTTGTATTGGTGGAATGGGATGAAGAAGGATGTAGCAAACTTTGTGGCTCAATGCTTGGTTTGTTAGCAGGTGAAAGCTGAACACCAGAAGCCTGCCGGTTTGCACCAGCAGATTGAGATACCAGAGTGGAAGTGGGAAAGGATTACTATGGACTTCGTTATAGGGTTACCGAGGACCCCTAAGGGTTATGACTCAGTATAGGTGATAGTGGATCGAATGACCAAGTCATCCCACTTCTTACCAGTGAAGACTACCTTCAATGTGGCTCAGTATGCAAGCCTGTATCTGAGTGAGATCGTCAGATTGCATGGAGTCCCTGTATCCATCATATCTGATCGAGGTCCACAGTTTACAGCAAGATTTTGGAAAGCTTTTCAAGAAGCTTTGGGAACGAGGTTGGATCTAAGCACCGCTTTTCATCCCCAAACAGATGGCCAGTCAGAACGCACGATTCAGATTCTGGAGGATATGCTTAGAGCATGTATATTAGATTTTGGTGGCAGTTGGGAAGGATACCTGCCATTAGCTGAGTTTGCATACAACAACAGTTATCAAGCCAGTATTCAGATGGCACCTTTTGAAGCTCTTTATGGGAGAAGATGCCGATCTCCCATTGGATGGTTTGAAGTTGGAGAAGCCAAGCTGCTAGGGCCAGACTTGGTGCAAGATGCCATAGAGAAGGTTAAGCTGATAAGGGAACGGCTTTTAACTGCACAAAGTCGTCAGAAGTCTTATGTGGACCATAGACGTCGGGAGTTGGAGTTTTCTCTAGGCGATCACGTGTTTCTCAGAGTTTCACCCATGAAGGGAATAATGCGGTTTGGTAAGAAAGGGAAGTTAAGCCCGAGGTATATTGGACCTTTTGAAGTTCTGGATAGGGTCGGAGCAGTGGCATACCGCCTAGCCCTACCACCTGGATTGAGCGTAGTGCATCCAGTCGTTCATGTCTCGATGTTGAGAAAGTATTTACCCGACCCATCTCATGTGATTCAACCGCAGGAAATCCTTTTGGATGACAAGTTGGCCTACGAAGAGAAACCCGTGGCCATTGTTGATAGAAAAGTGAAAAAGTTGAGGTCTAAGGATATCCCTACAGTGAAGGTGATCTGGCAGAATCATTCCAAAGAGGAAGCTACGTGGGAAGTAGAGGACGTCATGAGATAGAAGTATCCACAGCTGTTCCAAGAGTAGTTTTATGTTTTTATGTTGTTGGTTCTTGTAAAATTCGGGGACCGAATTTTTATAAGGAGGGGAGAATGTAATAACCCTCAACTAATAAAACCTTTGAAGGTTATGTATAAATAATTTGAAACAAAGAAAGTTGAGAACAATGTAAAATTTTAGAGCGTTTTCGACCTTTTCTTCTGACCTTTCGTCACTCATATAATTATAACTCTCTCATATTAAATCTAAATTATAACTCTCTCATATTAAATCATTTCCTGGGGCCTTTCTACCAGGAATTATCATTGACAACATGAAAGAACTCTGCTTCATACACATCCAAGGAGGGAGATTGTAAGGAATTAGTACGACTGGCTATATGCTGTAACTTGTACTTAAATTCCCAAATAGATTGAAACCATCAGTAGCAAGGCCCAAACGCACATTCCTAGGATCAGATGCAAATTGAGGATTTAAGATGTCAAATCTTTTCCATGCCTCGGAGTCCCTCGGATGCCTCATCATAGCATCATTATTCCTGTTTGTAGAATGCCATCTCATATATTCGTTAATCTTAGAAGACATGAACAATCTTTGTAGCGAGAGCTTTAATGGAAAATATCTAAGGACTTTATTAGGCACCTTCTTCCGCTTGTCTCTTTTTTTCTCGGTTTCCACCTCGATGCACTGCACTTATTACAAGCATCTTTATTTTCGTTTTCTCCCCAAAATAGCATACAATCATTCTTACAAGCATGTATTTTTTTGTAGTTCAACCCCAACTTATTAATTCTTTTCTTAGCCTCGTAAAATGAAGTTGGAATCTTTGCATCCGAGAAAACATCAACCAATAGCTGCAATATCATTGACATAGCCTTGTTGGATATCCTACACAAACACTTGATGTGGTATAAATTCACCAAACACGACAATTTGGAGTATTTCTCACACCCTTCGTACAATGGTTCTTGCCCATCTTTCAGTAATTCAAAGAAATCTTTCGTGCCTTCGTCCATCCTTTCACCTGATGGTGGAACTGGTGGCATGTCCACAGAATAAACACTTTCATGTTTATCATGAATTCCAAATACTTCGCGGACCATGTCCTGCACAGGGTCGTTTCGAACGGTTGGACGTTCTGGAACATCATGTAGTATTATTTGATGTTTTGTAGCATGATCTTCTTGTAATAACCCTCAACTAATAAAACCTTTGAAGGTTATGTATAAATAATTTGAAACAAAGAAAGTTGAGAACAATGTAAAATTTTAGAGCGTTTTTGACCTTTTCTTCTGACCTTTCGTCACTCATATAATTATAACTCTCTCATATTAAATCTAAATTAAGTAATTCCAATTTCTAATGAAAGATAAGACATATATCTACAACTTTAATGTTGGGAACGTTTGCAAATTCCGTGAATATCATAGTGAGACGAGGCAAAAACCGAACTGTAGTGTGGTCTGGACTTTTGCTCACTATTTTATGCATAACTCCTTCATATGAACTCTAAATTAGGTGATTCAAGTGGCTATGGAAAGCTAAGAGAAAGGGATACAACTTTCATGTTGGACATTTTGTCAAATTCGGCGAAATGGAGTTCGCTGCGGCGAGAATATGTTCGCCGTGGCGAGAATGATGCGGTATTTTTCCCGAGAGCTGAGTTTCTGGTTTCGAATCTCGCCGGGGCGAAAATCGCGGCTCGCCGCGGCGAGATTCGTCTGGTAGTTATTTTTGGCGGACCCCCCCCTTTTTCTTCACTTCTCTTTCATCTGAACCCTAACTCTCTCTCTCTAAAATTTTCCTCAAACTTCTCTCTAAGATATCTCATGATCCGGACGTCCGATTTGAGCAAGTAAGGTATCGTTGGACTCGTGGGAAGAAGAGCTACAAATCCCACCGATCAATTTCGCCGGAAAGTCGCCGGAAGGTCGCCGGAAAATTGCGTGAATAGTACCTCCAAAGGTAAAACTCCGTTTAATCGCGTTTTAGGCTTCGTTTTACCGAATTTCTTTCCATAGATAGTCTTAGAATTAGTTTCTATACAACATATATGATTTTTAGGTTTCGGCATGAATAGTGTTCCGGCGAGTGAATAGTATTTTCCGGCGTGAATAGTGACTTTTAGAGTTTTCTAATTTTCATGTTATGGCTATGTTTTCTAGGTTGTTGAGCCATCACGAGGTGAAATTCTCGTTGTTGGACTCCTAGTAAGGTGAGTGGGTTTTTCATACTATAACGCATGTTTTAGGAATTTGATTTATAACTCTCTCGTATGATTTTAACTAGTTGGAATGTATGTTAAATTGTTTTACCGCTTTGAAAACCAATATGTTCCAACCATGTTAGAAATTGTAAATTTCAATCCTAGTTGAACCCTAGGTATGCAGGGCAAGCATCTAGACTAATAATTCTCCATTTGAGCTAGATTTATAGAAATGCGAACTTAGTCATAGAAATGAACTAAGTTAGCCATGAAATGATTTGATGCATGATGAGCATCTATGTGACGTCTACGGACGATCTATGTTTAAAAGGGAAAATTTATGATTGTAAAGGTCTCCATGGGAATTCATGGATGAGATATATTTTAAAATAGAGTTTTATGCATGAAAAGAGCTAGATGGAGAATTATAGCTTTATTGTAAAGTTATTGAAATGTTTTACTTTAAACTCTCTGAATAGCATATTTCAAATGTTTTCTATTGGAGGGACCCTTTTAGATCACTGTTAGCTAGCCGCAGGTAGTGCTAGTCCTGGTGCACCTTGATCATGTTACGGCTTCGGCCTAAGATATTGTGACGGCATATGACTGCCTAAGACACAAAATTTAGGGTGGACTTATGTCTACGCCTACAGTGATTACCCTACCCTTGCTGTGTGCTTGGGGGAGATGATAGATCTGTTAGGAAAGACCTCCAATAAATTAGTGCATTTTTCTTAAAGATTAAATATTTCTAAAATACCTCATTCATCATTGTTCTTGCATAAGAATCTTCATTTATTACTTACCATGCATAATTGATTTGCTTACAGTTATTGATTTAATCCTGATTTATCATTTGAACTGTTTAGCATTCTTTCAATAAATTACGGTTAAATGTTTAATGTTTTCTATACTTTGATTTCAATTATTTAATTAATTGCGAAATATTCGTGCTTAGTTTGCCCTGTTTCTGTTATAGTATGATTTATCCATTCACTGAGATGTGGTAATCTCACCCCTCTTCTGTTTTCTCCCCACAGATAGTCAAAGAAACACTGATCCAGCTACAGCTCCATAGGAGGCTGAGTTAGCATTGGTGAGCCCCAGTTTGGGCAAGGCTTTGTTGTACTGGTTGTTTAGTTTAGTTATGTCTAGTATATCTCCATGAACATACAGGCAGGATCCTCGCTTCTTGTGTTGTTTGAAAAATGGTTTTACGTTTACAATAATGTTTGTACTGTGAGGCCATGGGCCAAGTTGAATCAAGGATGTTGGATTCATGAAATATATATAAATATATACAGTATTTTCTGATATTGGATGTGGCGTATGTGGCCAGTTATATTATTATGTACTGGATTGTGTGCTGAATGGTTGTGCATGCTATGTGTTAGGCTTACGGCTAGGGGGAAACCCTTATGCCGTGCCGGTCATGTGTTCCATCATTTGGAGCCGTGACACTTCTGTTACCCTTTCTCCATGCATACTCCAGAAGTCGTAGCCTTGTGGAAAAGGCTTGACGATCAAGTGTTGGCACACAACCTCCGTAATTTGCCATTTTTTAAATCTGCACTTTGGGCATGGGCAAATTATTTTACCTTCCACACCCGAGTTAGCATTTGCAAACTCTAAAAAACCTTGTAGACCTTCCAAATACTCTCGGGTGTGTCGAAATTTATGGATCCAAGTCTTATCCATGTCTGAAACCATTATGAAATAAAAAAATTTAATAATAATTCACTGAATAATGCATTCTTAAAGCATTACTTGATAATCTAACCCGTTATCGATGATTAAATAATATACAACAAAGAAGGATTTCATGAATTTTAACACTCCTACCTAATTTAATAATGAAACTTAACTATTTATGTTTAAGTTAAAATAAATAATTAAATTTAAGTACAAAAAATAATCATTTAATGCAATCATTTATCATTATTGAACTACAAAAAATGTTTTATTCGATTACAAAAAAATATTTTAAATTAAACATTTATTTTATTAATTATTAAGCCCAATGCAGATTGGGCTGTTATATTCTTGTGTGGACTGTGATAGGTGGCCTACACAGGAAATTTGGGCAGAGACCCAATCTACAACTTTTTTTGCTGTCATTTTTATTCATATCAAAATGTTGACTGATAACTCAACCACTTCAATTACTATCTGAATTGCTCTCTCTCTCTCTGAACTCTCTCTTGAAGTTAAATGAGTCCATGTAGTAGGTTGTAATTCTGCTTCTCTTTAATCTATAGATTCTTGTACATTTTCTTAATCTATATTTGATTACTCTTATTTATTCAATTGTGATTTTATAACACTTGATATTAGAGGATTGTTGTAATATATCAGTATTTTTTCGTATAAAATTATGTTAACATGGAACTTTAACTGGAAGAGAAACTAAGTTCTCATATTGAAATTGTTTCACCTTATGTTGCAATATCTCAGTTAAATTTTATTGAGACATTTCACTGCTATATTTAAATCTGATATATAATTTTTCGTACAATTTTCTATCCACATGGCACTTTAACTAGAAGAGAAACTAAGTTATCATATTTAATTTTATTGAGAAGAAAAACTATATTTAAACTATACAAAGAATCGTACAATTTTCTGTTCACATAGCATATTAACTGGAAGATAAACTAAATTATCATATTTAAATTATTTCACCTTATAATTATTAATATAAAATTCTAAGTTAATAATTATGACATTCTACTTAAGTAATAATTAATAATTATTTAATTTTTTAAATTAACAAATATAATTATTAATTATTTTTACTATTAATTTGTTTAAATTAACAACAAATATTTAACCAATATAACATAATACATCATTTACTAAAAACATAATATACAATTTTAAATAAACTAAAACCATAAACTATTTAAGTCAACCATGCAAATATATCAAAAAAAAATTTAAAACATTAAACATAATTTGTTTAAATTAACAACAAATATTTAACCAATATAACATAATACATCATTTACTAAAAATATAATATACAATTTTAAATAAACTAAAACCATAAACTATTTAAGTCAACCATGCAAATATATCAAAAAAAATTTAAAACATTAAACATAATTAAATTACATACCTTATGTGAAAATAAACAACTCTGAATAGCAAGTGTCTATATATAAACAAAGTATCTACATAAAAAGTTGAAAAACAAATAACTGAATAAATTTCATCAAATTTAACATTTAAATAAAAACTAAATTATAATAATACAGGTATATAAAAACTTACTTCAAATAAGAGTGAATAAAATCGAACCTCCAAAACCGTTAAAAATTATCTCAAGAAAAAACTGACAAGTATTTGTAAGAGAGAAGATTAAGAATTTCAAGTTGCGTAATGAAAATGAAGGAGGAAATGCGAATTTAAAGGAAAAGGCGCAGTTTAATGACGGTTTCCTAGAACTGTCGTTAAATGTAATTTTAACGACGGTTAGGGTTAAAAATCGTCGTTAAAATTGAGTTTAACGACGGTTTTATTAAAACTGTTGTCCAATAGGCGCGTGTTTTAACAACAGTTTAAGAAACTGTCGTTAAACCAAACCAGAAACCGATAAACGGTCTAATTTCCGCAGACTTTTACGACGGTTTCAAGTAAACCGTCGTAAGAATAACGACGGTTGACTCGAAACCGTCGTACAAATAACGACAGTTTTAAGTAAACCGTCATTAAATCGGACCAAAAAATGATAAACGGTCCATTTTTCGTGGGATGTTACGACGGTTACCGTTAACCCTCGTGGATGTTACGACGGTTATGGTAAAACCGTCATTCAAGTAACGACGGTTAGTCCTAACCATCGTTCACTTAAGGACGGTTAGTGCTGAACCATCGTTCACTTAACGATGGTTAGTGCTGAACCGTCGTTCACTTAACGACGGTTAGCGGCAAATCGTCGTTAAACCACAACAAATACGATAACGGTTGATTTTTCTTGTGACATAACAACATCTTTACTGGAATCGTTGTAAAGTAACGACGGTTTTGTTTGAACCGTCCTTATGTCATAGAATTTAAAGACGGTTACGTAGACCGTCGTTAAATGTTGATTTAATGACGGTTTTGTTGACCGTCGTTAAGTGACCGTCGCAATGACACGCTTTTTTTGTAGTGATACCTCCATATAGAATGGCACAGACCGAACTTAAAGAATTAAAAAATTAGTTACAAGACTTGTTAGACAAGGGATTTATTCACCCTAGTACTTCTCCTTGGAGTGCTCCAGTTCTATTTATAAAAAAGAAAGATAGATAACTAAAGTTGTGTATTAATTATAGACAGTTGAATAAGGTGATAGTGCATAATAAGTATCCATTACCTCGTATAGATGATTTATTTGACCAGCTACACAGTGCTCAATGTTTTTCAAAAATTAGTTTGAGATCTAGGTATCATCAATTAAGGATAAGGAAGGAGGACATTCTGAAAACTACTTTTAGAACTCAGTATGGGCACTATGAGTTCTTAGTAATGCCATTTGGATTAAAAAATTCCCCAACTGCATTCATGGATTTGATGAATAGAGTATTTAAACCTTTTTTGGATCAGTTTGTTATTGTTTTCATATATGATATCTTGGTATATTCAAGGAGTTCAGAGAAGCATAAGTGACATTTAAGGATAGTTTTGCAAACCCTAAGAGAACACCATATGTATGCTAAGTATTCAAAATGTGAATTTTGGCTTAGTAGTGTTATTTTCTTAGGGCATGTGGTTACCAAAGATGGTATTTAAGTTGATCCTAAAAAGATAGAAGTGGTGCAGCAATGGCCACGCCCTACCACAATTACAAAGATTCGTAGTTTTCTTGGTTTAGCAGGCTATTATCGCAGATTCGTTAAAGATTTTTCAAAAATAGCTGCTCCTTTGTTGAGATTGACAAGGAAAGGAATAAAGTTTGACTGGTCAGATGAATGTGAAAGAAGTTTTCAGAAACTCAAGGAATGTTTGACTACAGCGCTAGTACTATATACTCCTTTAAGTATTGAAGGATACACAGTATACTGTGATGCATCAAGAATTAGATTAAGATGTGTGTTGATGTAACATAGTCAAGTCCTTGCATATGCATCTAGACAACTTAAGCCACATAAGCAAAATTATCCTATTCATGACTTGAAAATGGCAGCAGTAGTTTTTACTCTCAAAATTTGAAGGCATTATCTATATGGTGAAACATGCAAAATCTATACAGATCATAAAAGCCTCAAATACATTTATCAACATGGATGGAATTATTTAAAGATTATGACTGCACAATACTATATCATCCAGGTAAGGCCAATGTAGTGGCTGATGCATTAAGCAGGAAATCTATGAGTAGTTTGGCTCATATTACAGTGGTAAGAAGGTCGTTGGTTAAAGAAATGTATAAGTTGGAAAGTCATGGAGTAGTATTGGAAGCAAAGGAGCTTAGAATACTATTGGTCCATATACAGTTTCAATCGTCTTTGATTGAGAAGGTGAAAAAGGCATAAGTAGAGGATGCCTTTTTATACACGAAAATTGTAAAGTAAAAAATAGCAGTGATGTTGAATTTACTGTAGACTTTAAAGGAATTATGAGATTGGGTAAGCGATTGTGTGTACCTAATAAAGAAGAACTTAAGAAGGAGATTTTAGAGGAAGTCCATAGATCTATATATACTATTCATCCTAGGGAAACAAAAATGTATAAAGATCTAAAAGAAATTTATTAGTGGGATGGCATAAAGAAAGATATAGTCTTAACTTGTCAACAAGTAAAAGCAGAATATCAAAGGCTTGTAGGATTACATCAGCAGATAGAGATACCTAAGTGGAAATGGGAAAGAATAACTATAGATTTTGTTACAGAGCTACCACAAACACCAAAAGGGTTTGATTCAATATGGGTGATCATTGATAGGTTAACTAAATCAGCATATTTTCTTCCAGTGAAAATCACATACAACATAGCTGAGTATGCAAATTTTTATTTGAATGAGATAGTGAGGATTCATGGAGTACCGATATCGATTATATCTTATCAAGGACCACAGTTCACAGCTCATTTTTGGAGAGCCTTCTGTTGTGTGTGTTTTACCAAATACCGCAAGTGCACGGCGTAGCTGTAGCTAGTCCAGCAAGTACGGGTTGTGTCCCACAGAGAACAATGTCAACTACTAGAATTTCACAAAATATGCTATCTAAATCGATGTAATTCGATTAGAGAATGTCACAATTAAATAAGTAAAGATAATCAATTAAACAAGTCTAGCGTTACGGTTCACCACACTTATGATACTCAACAACTAGTATGTACCTCTAATTGTAATTATCTAGGTTATTGGGGATGGTTTAGCCTTAATTAACTAGCAACCTCTTTCAAGCGTTACTAATCCTACCTAGGTTAATCCAATTCCCTACTTTCGTGGTTCTTAGTTCAACATAAGTCCATTAAGTTCTATGCCAACCATAGAATACAATTAATCAGTTTTCTCGTGCCCACTAATTAATTCAATCCTAGGGAACCTTAAACTACTTTCGTGATTAAGATATCCCTAATTAACTATTAGGTTCCGGTATTAATCTTCACCTTTCAGTCCATCAATTAACATCCTAAGACGTGATAAATATTGGTCAAATATTCATCAACTCATATAACCAATGCTTAATAGCTAATCCTAATTAACCATGGATAACACAATTAGGGTTCCAAAGATTCAATATGCACAGTGTATCATCACACTATAAGTGGGTTTACCAAAACCCTAGATCAAAACTACTCAAGCATAATAGAAACAGAAACTAAAACCAAATTCATTAAACAAACCATAAGTGTTCAATACAATTCAAGAGAAAGAAGTAAAAGTAAAGATGGAAAGATAAAACCTGGATTGCTAAATGTAGAGATGAAATACAATGCTGAATCAATGTGAAATCTAACCTAGAACATGAATTGAACAATTAATCCTACTCTAAACCTAATCTAATGGTGTTTCCTAACCCTAAAACTGAGTAGAGAAGGTTTGAAATATGTTCTCCCCCCTTTGGCTGTGTTTTCCCCTCAATCTAAAACACTTTGGGTGGCCAAAACCCTAAAAAATACGGTGTTGGCAGACCCGCAGCACGGCCGTGCTTCGGGCGGGTTTCTGGGATTTTCTACAGCTTCTTGCACAGAACACGGCCTAGCAGTGTTGCATGCCACCAAGCACGGCCTGGCCGTGTTGGGGGCTGCCATGCTCCTTTCTTGCTAATTTTTGGTGGACTTCCTCCTTGCTTCCTCCTCATCTTGTTCCAAGTCTATATGACACTTTTCATGACTCCTTTCCCTTGCTTCTTGGCCTCTTTTGCCCACCTACAAGCATAAAAACAACCAAAGCAGTATCCAAAGCAAAGCATAACTAAAAGAAGGGAAATAACCACAAGTTTGCTATGAATTAGAGGATAAAATATAGTCATTAATACTCAAAATTCCCCTTTATCAATTCCCCCATGCTTAAACCTTTGCTTGTCCTCAAGCAAATAACATATCATATCAGGAAGGGGGAAAGATGTAATCAGATTCCAGAAGATAGAAAAATGCAATATAGATAATTTGTCACTCAATCTATCTGCACACAATAGATATATGAATAGACATTTATCAGATAGTCTCTATTCTTTTAAAACTAAACCAATAATTTTTCTATTATATATCTACTTCTATTGTTACCATTGGTTGTATACATCAAATTGATTTTTTTTGTACGCTCAAGTAGGTCACCTCATCCTTTAGATCTCCCTATGTTACCTTACCCTTATTTTTATTTTATCACTCTTTTTCTCATTCAAACTCTTTTACTTTCCATCATTTTTTTCTTCTCTTTTTCATTCATTTGTTTTTTTTTTCATATTTTTTAGAAATATGCAATGAGTGCATTTTATGCTCTATCTCACTAGGGTAAATGCATCTAAGTACTCATACTAAGGCCTTTTTGGTGCCTTGAAGGGGTACTCAGAGTGAAAAATTTTTGGGGTGCACATTCCTTCATTTTTCACCTCTCCCTACCTTCACACTCTCATAGTGTTAAAATAAAAAATAGCATACAATTCACAGCAAAATAGAGATATATTTTTCAAAAAATTAAAGGTTTAATCCTAGAAGAGAGAGACTAAAATAATAACTACCTATTTCATATCCTATTATGCATCACATGTTCATGAGTTAAAAATCAACCTATATTATGCCAATCTATCTCTAAAATAGCAAACTTTATAATTATACAATGAAACATGAGATAAAATATTCAACTAGTAAAAACCACAATCCTAAAGTCACTCCCCCATGCTTAAACTTGACATTGTCCTCAATGTCAATATCAATGAAAGTACAGGCAAAGGGAGAAGAAACTTACGTGCTTTTTGATCTTCTAAAGGAGGTGGTGGAGGGCTCTGACTCTGGTGCCAAGTGTATAGCATAAGCAATAGGTAAGCTAGATATAAGTAATGCAGCATTTTGAATTGGAGCTAGGTTAAAAACATGGCCCACTTATGCTTTGGCTGGATGGCCTCTCTTTTTTATTTATTTATTTTAAACTACCTGGGGCACGGTCGTGTCCTGGGACACAGCCTCCCCGTGTTCCTGGCAGGGTTGCATAAATTTTCCACAATTTGGCCGTGCTCGCAGCACGGGCATGCTGGGTGACACGGGCTGCACGCGTTGCTGGCTGCATTCTCCAATTCTTCGAATTTAGCTGCAGTTTTCAACCTTGGTCAATTTCCCTTGATTTTCACTCATTAATTCAACCATGGAGTTGTTTCAAATTTTTTTTTAAATACCATGAAGTTATTACCTCGTTACAACTTAACTCAATATAACATTTATTTAATTTATACAATACAGAGTTCACATACATGTCATTAATCAAAACATACGTACAACATATCAAACACATAAAAATCTACATTTTATTTATTCTGGTTGACCAATTCCGGAGATACAGGTCCGGGTGGTTGCACCTTCACCGGGATCTAAGCCAACTCGACCACAAACATTTTATTTGCTTCTGAGATCTGCCCAATATAAAGTACTCGATCCAACGTGCACTAAAAGCCAGAGCTATAGAAAAATCTGCATAACTAATTTTCTGAACATGATATGGAAATATAGTGAGAATTAAATCCCAGTAAGTTCAACAATAAATCATCATCAATATAGCTCATCACATCATGTTCAGATGTATAAACTACAGAAAATATCTTTGGAAACATGAATGCATTATATCTATGCACATAAGAATCATACAGTAATAATATGTATGACAGGAGTAACTATTTTTAGAATATCATATGATGGCCAACAACTTATTCTCATTTCAAGCTACCCCGGTCAGGGGAGTATCCTCTACTCTCCGGTACGGGCTTTTCTCTCTCCGTCCGACATGGCACACTTTCTCTTTCTTTTCTCATAATCATAATCATAACCATTGGTAGGGCATCCCCTACTGGTGCACCACACGGATTGCCATGTGATCGTGCTCATTTCTTTTCTTTTCACAATGATAGCCAAAAATATGCTTTCAATAACAAGTATGTTCATCAAAATATAACTATTACCATAAATCATTGGTAATCATGCCATGAACATAACCATTTCAAATATCACTTTATAAAATATTTCCATGTCAGAATTTCACACTTAAGATGGTAAGAAGTTCATACAATGGCAATGGCTATGGCATATACTAGTCATTTATTATTTTCATTTATAAGATTCGTCTTCTTTTTTAAATATTAATTTTATTTCTTTATTTTCTTGATTCAAGTTTTCATCATATCTAACCTTCTCTTTATGCTTGGCCTTTGGTAATTTTCTTCTTATTTATATCATTTTCAACACATGTTCTTACAAATTTATAGAGCATTGTTCTCCAATTTGATTTCTACTATTACCCTAGAGTTAAAAAGGTTCATCTAGGGTAGAAAAATATTGAAAATAGGCTTAACCAGCTTCCAACACGGTCTCTCCATGTTCCAGGACACGGCCATGCTTTAAAAATACTTCAAATGTACTCAAAAACAACCTCGAACACGGCTAGCCCCTGCTTGAAGCACCCTGAACATGGCCTGGCCGTGTTCTGTGACCTTTTCTCACTAATCAGAGCATAACTCCCTTATTTTAACTCCGATGGAGGTGATCTTGGTGTCTATGGAAAGCTAAGACAATTATCTAAAACTCTTATGTTAATCATATCAGCTAAATAGTAATAAATCAAGGTGTGATTACTCCTTTAAAGTCAATATTATTTCTTCTTGGATAGGTTCTAACCTTTACTTACTAATCTAACTATATCTCCCACATAAGAATTCCAAATTAAGTGATTCTAGTGGCTAATCATCCGTGACACAAAAATATATAATTCATATGTTAACCATTTATTTTAATTCCTTATAGAATTTTCCCATAATTTAAAACACCGAAGCTATCCTAACATATTCTTCCCTGATTAACCATTTTCTAACCTTTGTTTACTAATCGGAACATATCTTCCTCATATGAACTCTAAATTGAATGATTCCGGTGGCTAAAACTCCATGACACATATATCTATAATTCATATGTTAACCAGTCATTTTAATTCCTTATAGTTGTTCCCAGAAATTAAAGCATCGAAGCTTAAAATTCTGCCACCCATAGCCATACCCATGCAGAACTATCTACACCAACCTAAGTATTCAAACATACATCACATGCAAGATCAATATGTAACATGATATAGCAACATCATGACCAATCATAAAAGTTCTAAGATCAAAATCTCATATAAATATTATAAGTTTCAAAAGTTTTCTTCAAAAAGAAATATTGTTAAACTTACCTGGAGCACTTAGTCCCCTAGACTTCTCCTTCCTCTTTCTTCCTTTCTTCCTCTCCTTTCCTCACTCTACCTTGCTTCTATTTTTCCTCTCCCTCACTTGGACGAAATTATAATGTTGTAAGGGTGGGTTTTCTTATATAGACCACCAAATAATTCACCTTTCATGATTATGGGTCTACCTTATCACAATTAGGATACACTTTGTTGAATTTTTGGAAAACAAACAACTTATGTTCTTGTCTTCCTCTTCCTTAGTCAAGATATGCATAGGAAAATGAGATTTGTATTTTGAAAATTATGATGATATGTTCTTAAGATAAGGGACAAGGTCCCTTTGATTTAGGGATTCTTTTCCATTTTCTTTTGTCTTAAACAAGTATGATAGGTTTGCCTTTTTAGGTGGCAAATTTCTAGCCCTTGAATCTCCATTATTTGGTTAATATTATTTGTGTGGGATAGGAATGTTTTGTCCTAATGCCATGTATTATCATACCACTTGCTAGAATTATGAGTGTAAGATATAGATGTTTTTGTCCTAAAGCCTTGTATTATCATGCCACTTGCCAAAATGATGAATGTAGAATCACACCACTTGCTAAATTTTTGTCTAAATGCCATGTAACCTAATATTTATTATTACATTATTATATCATCACCTAATTTATTTTATTTTATTTTTCCTCTTGGATTTGGGCTTATTCCTACCCATTATGGGCTTATTCCTACCCATTTTCTTTGCTTTGGATAAAATTCTACCTTTCTTGGAGGACTTGGTCACATTTTCATAATTTTTGGGCTATTGGTCCAATTACTATATCCTAGTCCAAGTCTATGTTTTATTTCTTGCTTAGGTTATCCAATGGCTTGCTAGAAACTTATGTGAAGTGGAAAAACTCTATATGAAGTGTCCATAGGTAAAAGCCCAATGTATGGGTAAAGCTTTTAAACTTAGTAACTCTAATTCTTGAATTAGGAAAAATTACCCTAATTCAATGTTCTTGAAATTTTAAGACCTTTACTTGTTTCTAAAAATTTATCTTCCTTATACAAGAATTTTGCATCTCTTTAGTATGTTATTTCTAATTTCTTTCCTATTAGGTTTTCCCTATTTATTTGTTCTCTTAATGTTAGAAACATTTTCTATGCATATACATAAGGTAAAGAATTTCTAAGGATTATATTTCCTTAGATATCTAAAATATTGTCTAATAAATTTTATTTCCTTAATTAAATTTTTATGTACTTTTATCAATAAAAGAAACGAAATTAGGGATGTTACATTTCTCTCCCCCTAAAAGAAATTTTCTCCTCAAAATTCCAGAAATTACCTTATAAGAATAATAGCGGATATTTCTTCCTCATGACTTCTTCCAGCTCCCAAGTTGCTTCTTCCGGAGTCAAACCTTCCCATAACACCTTAACTAGGGGAATGGTTTTATTTCTCAGTTGCTTCACGTTATTGTCCAATATGGATGTAGGTACTAGCTGGTATGTCATGTTCTCCTTTATTTGAATTGGTTCATCCTGTATTACATGTGATGAATCTGGAAGACACTTCCGCAGCTGTGATACGTGGAATACATTATGCAGGTTGGACAAATTAGGTGGGAGAGCAACTTGATATGCTGATGTCCCTACTTTCTTCAGAATTTGGTAGGGTCCCAAAAATCGCGGACTTAGCTTTCTTATTTTGAGAGACCTACCAACTCCAGTAGTCAGAGAAAGTTTCAGAAATACATGTTCTCCTTCCTCAAACTCTAGAGGTCTATGTCTCTTATCGTAGTAACTCTTTTGCCGACTCTGAGCTGTAAGTATTTTGTTTCGTATCATCCTGATTTGTTCAGTGGTTTGTTGAACTAGATCAGGACCCAACAAGTTCTTTTCTCCTACCTCGAACCAACATAGTGGAGATCGGCACTTTCTACCGTATAAAGCATCATAGGGAGCCATCTTAATACTAGAGTGATAGCTATTATTATAAGCAAACTCTACTAAAGGTAGGTACTTATCCCATCCTTTACCTTGCTCTATCACACAGGCCCTCAACATATCTTCTAAGGTTTGAATGGTTCATTCTGTCTGCCCGTCAGTCTGAGGATGGTAGGCAGTACTGAACCGCAACTGAGTACCAAAAGCTTCCTGCAACGCCTTCCAAAACCTCGACGTGAACCTCGGATCTCTATCAGAAACAATATTTAAGGGAATCCCATGGAGTCTAATTATTTCCTGGACGTACAATTGGGCCAATTTATCCAGTGAAAAGTTAATTTTTATGGGCAAAAAGTGAGCAGATTTGGTTAATCTATCAACTATTACCCAGATAGAGTCATGTCCCACTGAAGTCTTAGGTAAACCTACAACAAAGTCCATTGAGATAATATCCCATTTTCATTTAGGGATCTCAAGAGGTTGTAGAAATCCCGCTGGCTTTTGATGCTCCACCTTCACCTTTTGAAAAATGAGACATTTCGCCACAAACTCGGCAATGTCCTTTTTCATCCCTGGCCACCAATACATCCTTTTTAAATCTTGGTACATTTTAGTGCATCCAGGATGGACTGTGTATTTACTCTCATGCGCTTCCTGCAGGATCTTAGTCCTCAACTCTCGTTCTTGAGGGACACAAATCCTTCCCTGATACATGATTGCTCCATCTTCCATGACAAAAAAATTACCTTGGTCTTTATGATCCTGTAAATATTGGTCGTGAGCTTGAGCC
Source organism: Gleditsia sinensis (assembly GCA_037074535.1). Taxonomy (NCBI): domain Eukaryota; kingdom Viridiplantae; phylum Streptophyta; class Magnoliopsida; order Fabales; family Fabaceae; genus Gleditsia; species Gleditsia sinensis. The sequence goes on from CM073467.1 coordinate 39,029,562, forward strand.
TCTTTGATCTGGGCTCTAAGGTCACACCCTATACTTAAACCATTAATGGTTAGCTTCTTTGAGGAAAAAGTAGTGTCTAGCTTCAAATTCCGAAACTCCTCTGGCATTTGCATCTCATACAACATCATCTGGCCCATGTGTAGAGATTTTCGACTTAAGGCATCAGCTACAACATTCGCCTTTCCTGGATGATACTTTATCTCAAACTTGTAGTCATTGAGAAATTCTACCCATCTTCGTTGCCTCATATTTAACTCATTTTGATCAAAGAGATATTTAAGACTCTTGTGATCGCAATATACTTCAAAGGTTGCTCCGTATAAGTAATGTCGCCAAATCTTTAAAGCAAACACCACCGCCGCCAATTCAAGATCATGGGTTGGATAGTTTCCTTCGTGGGGTCTTAGTTGTCTATAGGCGTAAGCAACTACTCTCTTGTATTGCATTAACACACACCCTAACCCTTTCTTTGAAGCATCACTATACACTTCAAAATGTCCTGTGGGGTCTGGAATAATTAAAACTGGAGGAGTGGTCAGTCTTGTCTTAAGCTCCTGAAAACTAGCTTCACATTGATCGGTCCATTTGAAAGGACTTCCCTTCCTGGTCAGTTTAGTCAATGGCAAGGCTATACGAGAGAAGTTTTGTATAAACCTCCTGTAGTATCCTGCCAAACCCAGGAAACTTCTGACTTCTGTAACCGTCTTTGGTCTCTCCCACTGAATCACTATTTCCGTCTTGCTAGGATCTACGGCTACCCCACTATTAGAGATGACATGTCTGAGAAACTTCACCTCTGACAGCCAAAATTCACATTTCTCCCATTTGGCATATAACTTTTTCTCTTTCAGCACTTGCAGCACGATTCGAAGATGTTGTTCGTGTTCTTTCTCACTCTTAGAGTATATCAAGATGTCATCAATGAACACTACAACAAATTGATCTAGGTAGGGTCAAAAAATGCGATTCATGTAATCCATGAAAATTGTAGGTGCATTCCTCAACCCGAAGGGCATTACGAGAAACTCATAGTGCCCATACTTAGTCCTGAAGGCAGTTTTTGGTACGTCCTCCTCCTTAATCCTAATCTGATGATATCCTGACCTCAAGTAAATTTTAGAAAAGATGGAGGCACCCTTCAATTGATCCAATAAGTTATCTATCCTTGGGAGAGGGTAGTTCCTCCAACTGCTTCTTTAGTTCTTGTAGTTCCTTCAAGGCCATTCGATATGGTGCAATAGAGATAGGCCCTGTCCTAGGTAGGAGATCAATAGAGAACTTTATCTCTCTCTTGGGAGGTAAGCCTGAAATATCTGATGGAAATACTTCAGGAAACTCGTTGGCTATTGGGATTTCATCAAGCTTCGATTCGACTTCTAGGTTTGATAAATACAAGAGAATGTATCCAAGTACTCCATTCTTCAACTCCCTATTAACTTGATTGCCATTTAGCATCAATAACTGGACCTCCTCTTTCGGAGTAGGAGGTAGAAATTCAACGGTCTTGTTACAAAAATTCAACAAGACTCGATTTCTAGACATCCAATCTAACCCTAGAATGACCTCAATACCTCTTAAAGATAAACAGACGAGGTCTACAGAAAAATTTCTCTCCTGGATGGTGACTTGACAGTCCTTACATACAGAGGATGTTAATACCCGTTCCCCTGTAGGGGTTACTACGGATAGCTCATAGGGAGTTTCAGAAATAGGGAACTGAAACTTCCTAATACATTCTTCCGATATAAATGAATGACTAGCACCAGAGTCAAATAACACCATAAGAGCAAATCCATAGATATAGCATGTACCTTGAATCATTTTAGAAGATTGGGCTGCCTCTTGGCTGCTTAGGGTGAAAACCTTTCCTTTCACCTGAGGCCTCTATTCTGGCTGCTTCCCCACATTCTGTGGGCAGTTTTTCGCAAAATGTCCCTTCTGTCCGCAATTGAAGCAGACATCTTGTCCCATGTAGCATGGCCGGTTACCATGCATGCGTCTGCACTTAGCGCACTTGAATGAGGCGAGGTCTTGTTGAAAAGGCCTAGGACCCGCAATCAATGGCCTCTTACCAGCTCCATATCCACTTCTTCTCACGTTCTTTCCAGGGTTGGGAAAATATTTCTTCATTTTCCATAGGTTTCACCTTTGCTTTTCGTCCTCCACTGCCTTTAAACTCTTTTCCAGGAGTTTGCATTTATTTATCAGAGGTACAAACTCCCTGATCTCCATAGCTATAATAGCATTCTTTATCTCCGGGTTTAGTCCCGCTTCAAACTTAACCGTCTTCTATGCTTCATCTGGATTATATCGCAGATAAGAGGAGAACTTAGAAAGCTCCTCGAACCTTGCAATATACTGGTCCACGGTCATGCTGCCTTGCCTGAGTTGGAGAAATTCGATCTCTTTCTCTGCCCGTAAAGTACTTGGAAAGTACTTTTCAAAAAAAATGTCCTTGAACACTTGCTAGGTGATATGTCTTCCCTGATGAGCTAAAAGTTCTCTAGCTCCACGCCACCAGTATTCTGCTTCATCCTTTAACATATATGCAGCAAAAATAATTTGCTGCTCTTCAGTACAGCCATCACTTCAAAGATTTTCTCTAATTCCCTAATCCACCATTCGGCTACCGTTGGGTCATAGCCACCTTGGAAACAAGGTGGTCTAGTCCTCAGGAACTTGGATATGCCATTATCTTTTCCAGCCATCCGATTGTTAGCACCATTCTCACCATTTGGGTTATTAGCATTCTGGAGATATTGTAAAATTTGGTTGGTGGTCATGACTTGGTCTCGAATTGCCGTGGCCAGGTTGTGCAGAGTTTCCTCTGCATTGGTTGCTAGAATCCTCCGTGGTGGTGCCATTTCCTACTATGGCAAAAACAAAGTTATGCTGCTATTGAAGTGATCAAGCCCAATAGTTAGTTCAAAAATATTTAATAGCAGTCATAACACCACCTCGGCATATAGATAGGAAACACTAGTAATTTCTAACCTATATGAATCACTGATCCCCTACACAGCACAACCACAACATACTCAAGACACTATAAGATCGATTTAGATAACCATCCACCCACTGGCCATCTAGGATCGACCTGCTCTGATACTAATTATGTAACAACTCCATTTAAGTATCAATTTTTTTTTTTACAATACCATGAAGTTATTACCTCGTTACAACTTAACTCAATATAATATTTATTTAATTTATACAATACAGAGTTCACATACATGTCATTAGTCAAAACATACGTACAACATATCAAACACATAAAAATCTACATCTTATTTATTCTGGTTGACCAATTCCGGAGATATAGGTGTGGGTGGTTGCACCTTCACCAGGATTTAAGCCAACTCGACCACAAACATTTTATTTGCTTCTGGGATCTGCCCAACATAAAGTACTCGATCCAACGTGCACTAAAAGCCAGAGCTATAGAAAAATCTGCATAACTAATTTTTTAAACATGATATAGAAATATAGTGAGAATTAAATCCCAGTAAGTTCAACAATAAATCATCATCAATATAGCTCATCACATCATGTTCAGCTGTATAAACTAGAGAAAATATCTTTGGTCACATGAATGCATTATATCTATGCACATAAGAATCATACAGTAATAATATGTATGACAGGAGTAACCATTTTTAGAATATCATATGATGGCCAACAACTTATTTTCATTTCAAGCTACCCCGGTTAGTGTGAGTATCCTCTACTCTCCGGTATGGGCTTTTCTCGCTCCGTCCGACATGGCACACTTTCTCTTTCTTTTCTCATAATCATAATCATAACCGTTGGTAGGGCGTCCCCTACTGGTGCACCACACGGATTGCCATGTGACCGTGCTCATTTCTTTTCCTTTCACAATGATAGCCAAAAATATGCTTTCAATAACAAGTATATAACTATTACCAAAAATCATTGGTAATCATACCATGAAAATAAACATTTCAAATATCACTTTACAAAATATTTCTATGTCAAAATTTCACACTTAAGATGGTAAGAAGTTCATACAATGGCAATGGCTATGGCATATACTAGTAATTTATTATTTTCATTTATAAGATTCGTCTTCTTTTTTAAATATTAATTTTATTTCTTTATTTTCTTGATGCAGGTTTTCATCATATCTAACCTTCTCTTTATGCTTGGCCTTTAGTAATTTTCTTCTTATTTATATCATTTCCAATACATGTTCTTACATATTTATAGAGCATTGTTCTCCAATTTGATTTCTACTATTACCCTAGAGTTAAAGAGGTTCATCTAGGGTAGAAAAATGTTAAAAATAGGCTTAACCAGCTTCCAACACAGTCTGACCATGTTCCAGGACACGGCCATGCTTTAAAAATACTTTAAATGTACTCAAAAACAGCCCCGAACACGGCTAACTTGTGCTTGAAGCATCCAGAACATGGCCTGGCCGTGCTCTGTGACCTTTGCTCCCTAATCAGGGCATAACTCCCTCATTTTAACTCTGATTGATCATATCAGCAAAATAGTAATAAATCGTGGTGTTATTACTCCCTTAAATTCAATATTATTTTTTCTCGGGTAGGTTCTAACCTTTACTTACTAATTTGACTATATCTCCCATATAAGAATTCCAAGTTAAGGGATTCTAGTGGCTAAACATCCGTGACACAAAAATATATAATTCATATGTTAACCATTTATTTTATTTCCTTATATAATTTTCCCATAATTTAAAACACCGAAGCTATCCTAACATATTCTTCCCTGATTAACCATTTTCTGACCTTTGTTTACTAATCGAAACATATCTTCCTCATATGAACTCTACATTGAATGATTCCAGTGGCTAAAAATCCATGACACATATATCTATAATTCATATGTTAACCATTCATTTTAATTCCTTATAGATTGTTCCCAGAAATTAAAACTTCGAAGCTTAAAATTCTACCACCCATAGCCATACCCATGCAGAACTATCTACACCAACCTAAGTATTCAAACATACATCACATGCAAGATCAATATGTAACATGATATAGCAACATCATGACCAATCATAAATGTTCTAAGATCAAAATCTCATATAAATATTATAAGTTTCAAAAGTTTTCTTCAAAAAGAAATATTGTTAAACTTACCTGTAGCACTTAGTCCCCTAGACTTCTCCTTCCTCTTTCTTCCTTTCTTCCTCTCCTTTCCTCACTCTACCGTGCTTCTATTTTTCCTCTCCCTCACTTGGAAGAAATTATAATGTTGTAAGGGTGGGTTTTCTTATATAGACCACCAAATAATTCACCTTTCATGATCATGGGTCTACCTTATCACAATTAGGATACACTTTGTTGAATTTTTGGAAAACAAACAACTTATGTTCTTGTCTTCCTCTTCCTTAGTCAAGATATGCATAGGAAAAGGAGATTTGTATTTTGAAAATTATGATGATATGTTCTTAAGATAAGGGACAAGGTCCCTTTGATTTAGGGATTCTTTTCCATTTTCTTTTGTCTTAAACAAGTATGATAGGTTTTCCTTTTTAGGTGGCAAATTTCTAGCCCTTGAATCTCCATTATTTGGTTGATATTATTTGTGTGGGATAGGAATGTTTTGTCCTAATGCCATGTATTATCATACCACTTGCTAGAATTATGAGTGTAGGATATAGATGTTTTTGTCCTAAAGCCTTGTATTATCATGCCACTTGCCAAAATGATGAATGTAGAATCACACCACTTGCTAAATTTTTGTCTTAATGCCATGTAACCTAATATTTATTATTACATTATTATATCATCACCTAATTTATTTTATTTTATTTTTCCTCTTGGATTTGGGCTTATTCCTACCCATTTTCTTTGCTTTGGATAAAATTCTACCTTTCTTGGAGGGCTTGGTCACATTTTCATAATTTTTGGGCTATTGGTCCAATTACTATATCCTAGTCCAAGTCTATGTTTTATTTCTTGCTTAGGTTATCCAATCGCTTGCTAGAAACTTATGTGAAGTGGAAAAACTCTATATGAAGTGTCCATAGGTAAAAGCCCAATGTATGGGTAAAGATTTTAAACTTAGTAACTCTAGTTCGTGAATTAGGAAAAATTACCCTAATTCAATGTTCTTGAAATTTTAAGACATTTACTTGTTTCTAAAAATTTATCTTCCTTATACAAGAATTTTGCATCTCTTTAGTATGTTATTTCTAATTTCTTTCCTATTAGGTTTTCCCTCTTTATTTGTTCTCTTAATGTTAGAAACATTTTCTATGCATATACATAAGGTGAAGAATTTCTAAGGATTATATTTCCTTAGATATCTAAAATATTGTCTAATAAATTTTATTTCCTTAATTAAAATTTTATGTACTTTTATCAATAAAAGAAACGAAATTAGGGATGTTACAATGGGCACATGGGAATAGACTTAAAAATCAAATGGAAACACTCATTAAACTGTAACCTAAGAAATTAACTAAAATTAAAAATAAAAACTAGAACAAAAGGCAAGAAAACAAAACAAAAAGAAACTTAAAAATTAAAAGGTGGGTTGCCTCCCACAAAGCACTTGTTTATAGTCATTAGCTTGACTCTCTTTTCATGCTTTCTACTCAAGGAGGCTTGAAGAGAGTTTGGATAACCCTCTTTTTCATCCTTTTCCTCTTAGTGTGGTGTATGAGGCTTTTCCTAATGGTCTTCAAAGATCTTTTTGGCTCATTCAATTTTTCCCTTGCTTCATCCAAGCTTTGAAGAGGTGGTTTGGGTTTTAACTTTGGATCTTTCACTTCCTCTTCAATGTCTTGCTTTTCCTCCCCCTGTTTGACATAAACTAAAGAACTTTCCACAGAGCATAACTCAAGTGGGTTAGAAGGAGAAAAATTCATGGAATTATCATTAACATGAGGTTCATTTAAGCCAATCATACAGGATGATCCACTTAGAGATAGGGGGTTCATAGCATCATTCAAATTAAACTCTACTTTTTCATCCCCTACATTCAAAGAAAGCTTTCCATCTTTTACATTTATATTTGCACCAGCTGTAGCTAGGAAAGGACTTCCAAGAATGATGGGGATTTTATCATCTTCCTCCATCTCTAAAATAACAAAATCAACCGGTATATAAAATTTACCTACCTTTAGAGGAACATCCTTTAATATACCTACCGGATGCTTGATGGATCGGTCAGCCAAGTGAAGAGAAAGGGTGGTAGCCTTTAAGTCACCCATCTAAAGCTTTTTGCAAACCGAAAGTGGCATGAGGCTGACACTTGCTCCAAGGTCACATAGGGCTCTGTCAATCTTCATATCTCCAATGGAGCAAGGAATAGAGAAGCTTCCGGGATCTTTAAGCTTTTGAGGAAGCTTATTCTGTATTAATGCACTGGATCCCTCTGTTAGTGCCACCACAGCATGCTCTTCAATTTTCCTCTTGTTTGAGAGGATCTCTTTCAGGAACTTCGCATAGGATGGCATTTGGGAGATGGATTTTAGGAATGGGATATTGATATTCAGCTTCTTTAGCACATCCAGAAACTTCTCAAACTGCTTTTCTAACTTAGCCTTAACCAATCTCTGAGGAAAAGGGATTGATGGCTTGTATGGTTCAGGAGCCACGTATTTTGGCTCTTCTTCCTTCTTTTCCTCTTCTTCTGGTTCCTCTTTAAATTTCTTCTCAGATGTAGCCTGAGGTTCATTTGTCTTTACCTTCCCACTTCTCTCAGATTCAGCCAACTGCTTACCACTTCTCAAAGTAATGGCATTACAATGCTCTCTAGGGTTCTCAATTTGGCCTGGAAGTCTGCCAAAGTTCCTGTTAAATAGACTTGCTTGCTGTGCTATTTGAGTTTCCAGCATCTTGCTATGAGTAGCAAGTGAGTCTACCTTGGAGGCTAAATCTTTAATAGCCTTATTCATAGAATGGTTCTGGGCTCTGAATTCATTATTCTGCTTACTCTGTGTGGAGATGAAATTCTTCATCAGAGCCTCCAGATTTGACTTTGGCTGAAAAGGAGGAGGATTGAACGGCCTCTAATTTTGAAAGCCTGGAGGCTACCTAAAATTATTTTGAGGCTGATTTGCATTCGACTTGTATGAAAGATTCAGGTGGTTCCTCCAACCTAGATTGTAGATGTTGCTATAGGGATTGCTTTTCTTATTACCGTTCACAAAGTTCACCTGTTCACAATCCTGAGATGCAGAATTTCCAAGTTGACAATTACTGGCCATATGGCCAACACACCCACAGATCTCACATGTAGAAGATGAAGAAGAACCAACAGCATTGATGCTCAATTTATCTAACTTTTGAAACAATGCATCAACCTTAGAAGTAAGATGATTAAACACATCTACTTCATACATACCTGCTGGTTTCCTCGGCTGCCTTTCACTAGACCATGAGTAGTGATTTTGAGCCATATCTTCAATTAGCTCATATGCCTCATCTACAGTTTTATTAATAATGGCCCCTTCGGTTGTAACATCCCTAGACATACGGGTGCTGTAAATCAGTCCATTGTAGAAGGTATGGACTATAAGCCACTTCTCCAACCCATGGTGTGGGCATATTCTGAGGAGCTCTTTAAATCTTTCCTAAGCCTCATATAATGACTCCCCATCCTCCTGAGCAAATGTAGTGATCTTATTTCTAAGGTGGGTCGTCTTGCTCGATGGGAAGTATTTGGCCAGGAAAGCTTGAGAAAGTTGTTGCCATGTGGTAATGGACCCTGCTGGAAGAGAATGCAACCATGCACGGGCCTTGTCCCTCAAAGAGAAAGGGAACAGTCTCAATTTGATGGCATCTGAAGATACCCCGTTCAGTTTCAGGGTGTCACAGTACTCCAAAAAGATTAACCAGTGGAGATTTGGGTCTTCGATAGGTGACTCTCCAAATTGATTCTGCTGAACCATCTGCAAAAGAGAAGGCTTCAGCTCAAAGTTGTTAGCTTCAACAACTGGCTTGACTATGCTGGGATTTAGGCCATGAGTATCCAGGGCGGTAAAATCTTTAAGAGATCGGTTATCTCTCTCCCCTATGGTAGCTGCCAAATTTTCTTGCTATTGTATTCTTCTTCTCCTCCGCAGCGTGCGCTCAATCTCCGGGTCAAATTCAACAAGGAATTTGTGGCCTCTTCGTATAAAATAGCTACACACCTATGAAGGAAGAAAAAATGAACAAAATCAACAAAATAAAATTATGCAGAAAAAAAAATAAAAAGAAAGTGATCTAGTCTAGCTATTTCGCAAAATATCTAATATTGACTATTGTTCCCCGGCAACGGCGCCAAAAACTTATTGTTTGTGTTTTACCAAATACCGCAAGTGCACCGCGTAGCTGTAGCTAGTTCGAAAAGTGCGGGTCGTGTCCCACAGAGAACAATGTCAACTATTAGAATTTCACAAAATATGCTATCTAAATCGATGTAATTCGATTAGAGAGTGTCACAATTAAATAAGTAAAGATAATCAATTAAACAAGTCTAGGGTTACGGTTCACCATACTTATGATACTCAACAACTAGTATGTACCTCTAATTGTAATTATCTAGGTTATTGGGGATGGTTTAGCCTTAATTAACTAGCAACCTCTTTCAAGCGTTACTAATCATACCTAGGTTAATCCAATTGCCTACTTTCGTGGTTCTTAGTTCAACCTAAGTCCATTAAGTTCTATGCCAACCATGGAATACAATTAATCAGTTTTTTCATGCCCACTAATTGATTCAATCCTAGGGAACCTTAAACTAATTTCATGATTAAGATATCCGTAATTAACTATTAGGTTCTAGTATTCATCTTCACCTTTCAGTCCATCAATTAACATCCTAAGACGTGATAAATATTAGCCAAACATTCATTAACTCATATAACCAATGCTTAATAGCTAATCCTAATTAACCATGGATAACACAATTAGGGTTCCAAAGATTCAATATGCACAGTGTATCATCAAACCATAAGTGGGTTTACCAAAACCCTATATCAAAACTACTCAAGCATAATAGAAACAGAAACTAAAACCAAATTCATTAAACAAACAATAAGTGTTCAATACAATTCAAGAGAAAGAAGTAGAAGTAAAGATGGAAAGATAAAACCTGGATTGCTGAATCAATGTGAAATCTAACCTAGAACATGAATTGAACAATTAATCCTACTCTAAACCTAATCTAATGGGGTTTCCTAACCCTAAAACTGAGTAGAGAAGGTCTGAAATGCGTTCTCCCCCCTTTGGCTGCGTTTTTCCCTCAATATATAACACTTTGGGCGGCCAAAACCCTAAAAAATACGGTGTTTGCAGACCCGCAGCATGGCTGTGCTTTGGGCGGGTTTCTAGGATTTTCTGTAACTTCTTGCACAGAACACGGCCTGGCCGTGTTGCATGCCACCAAGCACGGCCTAGCCGTGTTGGGGGCTGCCATGCTCCTTTCTTGCTGATTTTTGGTGGGCTTCCTCCTTGCTTCTTCCTCATCTTGTTCCAAGTCCATATGGAACTTTTCATGACTGCTTTCCCTTGCTTCTTGGCCTCGTTTGCTCACCTACAAGCATCAAAACAACCAAAGCAGTATCCAAAGCAAAACATAACCAAAAGCAGGGAAATAACCACAAGTTTGCTATGAATTAGAGGATAAAATATAGCCATTAGTACTCAAAATTCCCCTTTATCACCTTCCAAGAATCTTTGGGCACAAAGTTAAATCTCAGTACTGCTTTCCATCCTCCAACAAATGGAAAATCTAAGTGAATCATCCAAATATTGGAAGACATGCTGTGGGCATGTGTGTTAGATTTTTAAGGTAGTTAGGAAAGATTCTTGCCCCTAGCTGAATTTGCTTATAACAATAGCTACCAAGCCATTATACAAATGGCCCATTTTGAGGCATTATATGGTAGATGTTGTCATTCTTCGATCGGATGGTTTGAGATGGGTGAAGTTAAGATTTTAGGGCCTGATTTGGTACAAGATGCACTTGACAAAGTAAAGATAATTAAGGAAAGGTTATTAACAACCCAGAGTAGATAAAAAACTTATGTTGATAATAGACATCGACCATTGGAATTTGCCATAGGTGAACATGTCTTCTTGAAGATATCTTCTATGAAAGGAGTAGTAAGATTTTGGAAGAAAGGGAAGTTAAGTCCACAATACATAGGACCATTTGAAATTCTTAACAAGATCGGTCTAGTAGCTTATCATTTGGCTTTGCCACCTGAATTGACCAATGTCTGTCCAATCTTTCATGTGTGTATGCTACAAAAGTACTTATAGGATCCTACACATGTTATACAGTACCCACAGATTCAGTTATGGGAAGACTTAACTTATGAGGAACAACCAACAGCAATAGTGGATAGACAAGTAAAGAAATTGTGTTCAAAAGAAATACTTACAATGAAAGTGATATGGCAAAATCACTCTTCTGAGGAGGCTACTTGGGAAAGAGAGGATGACATACACGCCAGATACCCGCATTTTTTTGAGCAATGAAGTTAGTGTTTATTTGCAGCTATGGTAGTGAAATTTGGGGACTGAATTTCTTAAAGGGGGAAGAATGTAATACCCTTAAAATAAAAAAAATGAAAACCCTGAATTAAAGAAAAAAATTGAATGTAAGCGAGGAATATGATAAATGGAGAAAAGTACTGTTGAAAATATGTTTATTTATTACATGGATTAAAGAACTATAAAGATAAAATGAGGTTTTATGTTTTGGGGCCAAAAAGCAATTTCCTAAAAGTTTAGGCATCAAAATATAAATAAGAAAAATTTGCAAGGACCTCCCTCAAAAATTGATTTTTTTGCAATATGGTCCACTATGATATTTTAGAGCCTCTGTTGCACAAGGAGTTGCAAAAATTAGGATTTCTCTCTCATTCTCTCTCCCGAAACTCCAACACTTCTCTCTAAAACTCTAGCAATTTCAGACCTTGGATTTTGACACCACCACCACCAATGGACTCAGAACAAAAAAATCTACGAATCCATCTAATTGGTTTCTAGAAAATTGCCTAGAGATTGGCCGAAAAATGGAGGGAAAATCACCTAAAAAGGTAATCCCCGAAACTCCTATCTACGATTCTCAAACCGAAAAACAAACACTGTAGATGGATCCAGCAGGTACCGAAACCTTAGGATCTCAAATTTCAGGTAGAGACTACCTTTCACGCGCCCCCACGCGCTAGTTCTTCCTTGGTGAGTGAAGCCCACGCATAGACCTTGTAGAAGCGTGTGGCCCAACAGCCCTGAGGCGTTGACCTGCGTCGACCGAGCTTTCGGAGGTCAAATTTCGTGAATTTGGAGTCATTTCCTAGGTTTTTCGACTCTCCGAACTCGTTTTTTAGGTCGTTTTAGTCAAATTCAGATTGAAAAAGTACATTTTGGGGCTATCTAACATGGAGCCCTTACCCTGTGAGTAGATAATTCTTTCTATAACTTACCCTATTGATAGCTCTAATTCATTAGAGTTTCTCTATGTTTTTCTGAGGATATTTAATATGCATTTTGACTTATTAACATTCATCCCCCTGATTTAATAGAATGTTTAGCCTCCCATAGACACAAGATCACCCATTCTGTTTGCTATGACAATTTAGTATACATCTGCAGCAATTAAGGCAATAAACCAAGTGATGTTGGGTGATCTTGGTCCTTTTTAATACGATGCATAAGATGGGAGGCTTACCTTTTGTGATATGGTGCAGGTGGTAGGGAGTCAGAGCTGTGCAACAGGAGCGGCCACCAACCAGCAGGAGGAAAAGAAGCACCCAGCTGACACAGCAGACTGTGGGAGGTACAGGAACTACCTCCACTACTAGAAGTGAAGAGAAAGCTACTGACAGAGGTGCTAGCCGAAAAGTAGGGAGAAATTCAGCAGACCAAGCCATTTTAATGGGACCACAAGGCTTGCCTATAAAAGGAGAAAATAGAAAGCACAAAGGGGAGACGCGGGTGACAGAAGAAAACCGAAAGAGGAAGCGCATAAATCCGTATCTGGAGTGGGCTGCATGGTTACACTCTAGCCTAGGATGGGGCAACCCTAGATGGTGAAGCACAGGGGCAACCCTGCATTTTTCTTTTCCTATAGTTGTACTACTCTTTACTGCATACTGGTTAATCTAATGCTTGTAGTCAGTTTGGATATGAGGCTGGGCTAATTTTCTAGCTAGGGTTCTAGATGGGTTGTAATGAACACATGCACATTTTAATTTATAAATGATTTTGCTGTAGCAACGCTGTGACATTGAACTGTGTTTATATATCTTAACTTCTCCTGCTAACTGAAATTAGATAGAGGAAGGCTGAGGCTATCATTAACCTAGAAAGGTGATGAAGGCTGGAAAAGAGTTGGATGTGTGGGCATAACTCATATATAAATGTATGGTTGTCCCATTTGACCCAAGAGTTGGGCCTTCAAGTACAACTCTGAGGTTGGGATTGATGTAGGGATGCATGTCCAAACCCTAAGAGTGCAAGGAATGGTAGTCTGGAAAGACCCCATTCAAGAGAAAACTGGGCACTGAAGTAATTGCTATAGCAATTTCTAGAGCAAAATGAGTGCAGAAGTTCATGGCAACCCTAAAGCAACCCTAGTTCACCTAATATCTTCTTCTTCATAACCTAGAGTCTCTTAACTTAATTTAAGCCTTGTCTAGTTTGTTAAATTTTAATTTCTCCTGAACATTAAATTGTGTGAACCAATAGAATTTTGCAACAGCATTTCGCGAGTCAAGCATTCTATAGTAGTTTCTAGTATACTCCTCATGGGACGATACTCACTCATCATTATATTACTTGGTCACGACACGTGCACTTGCATTCTGACATTGCATATATATTTTGCAACCAACAAGTTTTTGGCACCGTTGCCGGGGACTGTCAACTAGAAAATTATTATTAGATGCTTGACTGTGTGAAAGACTTTATCGTTTAGTTATTCTAGTGTCATTTTTGGGCAGGTGAACGCAATGCATGAGCAGGTCAAAAAGAAAGATACTACCTCTAGATCCTGAGATAGAAAGAACGCTTCTAAGAAGAAAGAGAGGATTGTTGGTGTAACAACTATTTTTTTAAAATACCATGAAGTTATTACCTCGTTACAACTTAACTCAAAATAACATTTATTTAATTTATATAATACAGAGTTTAGATACATGTCATTAATCAAAACATACGTACAATATATCAAACACATAAAAATCTACATCTTATTTATTCTGGTTGACCAATTCCGGAGATATAGGTGCGGGTGGTTGCACCTTCATCGGGATCTAAGCCAACTCGACCACAAACATTTTATTTGCTTCTAGGATCTGCCCAACATAAAGTACTCGATCCAATGTGCACTAAAAGCCAGAGCCATAGAAAAATCTGCATAACTAATTTTTTGAACATGATATGGAAATATAGTGAGAATTAAATCCCAGTAAGTTCAATAATAAATCATCATCAATATATCTTATCACGTCATGTTCAGCTGTATAAACTACAACAAATAACTTTGGTCACACAAATGCACTATATCTATGCACATGAGAATCGTACAATAATAACATGTATGATAAGGTTAACTATTTTCAGAATATCATATAATAACTATCAATTTATTCTCATATCAAGCTACCCCGGTCAGGGTGAGTATTTTCTACTCTCTGGTACGGGCTTTTCTCGCTCCGTCCGACATGGCCCACTTTCTCTTTCTTTTCTCATTAACATGATCATAACCATTGGTAGGGCGTCTCTTATTGATGCACCACACGGATTGCCATGTGACCGTGCTCATTTCTTTTCTTTTCACAATGATAGCAAAAAATATGCTTTCAATAACAAGTATGTTCATCAAAGTATAACTATTACCAAAAATCATTTGTAATCATGCCATGAACATAAGCATTTCAAATATCACTTTATAAAATATTTTCATGTCAAAATTTCACACTTAAGATGGTAAGAAGTTCATACAATGGAAATGGCTATGGCTATACTATTCATTTATTATTTTCATTTATAAGATTCATCTTCTTTTTTAAATATTGATTTTATGTCTTTATTTTCTTGATGCAGCTTTTCATCCTATCTAACCTTCTCTTACTAGTCAGAGCATAAATCCCTCAATTTAACTCCGATGTAGGTAATCTTGGTGTCAATTTCAAGATAAAACAATTATCTAAAACTATTATGTTGAACATTATAGCTAAATATTAAGAAATCAAGGTGATATTACTCCCTCAATGTACAGGTTATTTCTTCTCGGATAGGTTCTGACCTCTACCTACTAATCTGTCCATTTCTCCCTTATAAGAATTCCAAATTAAGTGCTTCCAGTGGCAAAACATCTGTGACAAATATATCTATAATTCATATGTTAACCATTTATTTTAATTCCTTATAGAATGTTCCCTTAAATTAAAACACCGAAGCTATCCTAACATATTCTTCCCTGATAAACCATTTTCTGACCTTTGTTTATTAATCGGAACATATCTACCTCATATGAACTCTAAATGGAATGATTCCAGTGGCTACAAATCCGTGACACATATATCCATAATTCATATGTTAACCATGTATTTTAATTCCTTATAGAATGTTCCCAGAAATTAAACCACCGAAGCTATCCTAACATATTCTTCCCTGATTAACCATTTTCTGACCTTTGTTTACTAATCAAAACATATCTACCTCATATGAACTCTAAATGGAATGATTTCAGTGGCTAAAAATCCGTGACACATATATCTATAATTCATATGTTAACCATTTATTTTAATTCCTTATAGAATGTTCCCAGAAATTAAAACAACAAAGCTACCCTAACATATTCTTACCCAATTAACCATTTTCTGACCTTTGTTTACTAATCGAACCATATCTACCTCATATGAAATCTAAATTGAATTATTCTAGTGGCTAAACATCCGTGAGACATAAATCTACATTTTTTATGTTAACCATTTGTTTATCTTCCCTATAGAATGTTCCCAGAAATTAAAATACAAAAGCTTAAAATTCTGTCAATCATAGCCATACCCATGCAGAACTATCTACACCAACCTAAGTATTCAAACATACATAATATGTAACATGATATAGCAACATCCATGACCAATCATCAAAGTTCTAAGATCAAAATCCCATATAAATATTACAAATTTCAAAACTTTTCTACAAAAAGAAATATTGTTAAACTTACCTGGAGCACTTAGTCCCCTAGACTTCTCATTCCTCTTTCTTCCTTTCCTCACTCTACCTTGCTTCTATTTTTGCTCTCCCTTACTTGGATGAAATTATAATGTTGTAAGGGTCGGTTTTCGTATATAGACCACCAACTAATTCAAATTTCATGATCATGGGTCTACCTTATCACAATTCGGTTACACTTGGTTGAATTTTTGGAAAACAAACAACTTATGTTCTTGTCTTCCTCTTCCTTAGTCAAGATATGGATAGGAAAAGGAGATTTGTATTTTAAAAATTATGATAATATTTTCTTAAGATATGGGACAAGGTCCCTTTAATTTAGGGATTCATTTACTTTTTCTTTTGTCTTAATCAATTATGATAGGTTTGCCTTCTTAAGTGGCAAATTTCTAGCCCTTGAATCTCCATTATTTGGTTGAAATTATTTGTGTGGGATAGAAATGTTTTGTCCTAATGCTATGTATTATCATACCACTTGCTAAAATTATGAGTGTAGGATATAGATGTTTTGTCCTAAAGCCTTGTATTATCATACCACTTGCTAAATTTTTGTCTTAATGCCATGTCACCTAATCTTGATTACACCATTATTTCATCACTTTAATTTTATTTTTATTTTTTATTTTTCCTCTTGGGTTTGGGTTCATTCTTGCCCATTTTCTTTACTTTGGTTAAAATTATACCTTTCATAATGGGCTTGGTCACATTTTCATGATTTTTGGGCTACCGGTCCAATTTCTATATCCTAGTCCAAGTCTATGTTTTATTTCTTCATTGGGCTATCCTATTGGCTTGCTAAAAATTTATGTGAAGTAGAAAAACTCTATATGAAGTGTCCATAGGTGAAAGCCCAATTTATGGGTGGAGATACTAAACTTATTAACTTTTGCTCTTAAATTAAGAAAAATTACCCTAATCCGATTTTCTTGAAATTTTAAGACATTTACTTACTTTACAAAAATGTATCTTCCTTACCTAATAATTTCACCTTTCTTTAGCATGTTTATTTCTAATATTTCCTCTTAGGTTTTCTTTCTTTACCTATTCCATTAATATTAGAACATTTCTATACAAACACGTAAGGTGAAAAATTTCTAAGGACTATATTTCCTTAGATATCTAAAAATTGTCTAATAAATTTTATTTCCTTAATTAAATATTTATGTATCTTTATCAATAAAAGAAATGAAATTATGGATGTTACTTTGAATACTTTTGTACTTTTATTAATACATGAAACAAAATTAGGGATGTTATAGTTGGGACCTCAGTAACAAGCAGAAATGGCCAACCAAAATGGAGCAGACAGCATGGATGACAAAGATAGAGTCCTGAATGCTTATGTTCAACCAAACCTGAATGGGTTGAACCCGAGCATTGTAAAACCAAAAATTGAAGCTCTTCATTTCAAGCTCAAGTCGATAATGTTTCAGATGCTACAGACCGCAGGGCAATTCAGTGGAATGCCTACAGAGGACCCACAACTTCACCTGAGAGTATTCATCGAAGTCACTGATGCTTTCAAAATGAATGGGGTGACAGATGAAGTTCTCAGGCTGAAACTATTCCCCTACTCATTAAGAGATCGAGCTAGAGCATGGTTAAACTCTCTATCACCCGATTCTATTGCAAACTGGTGTGATTTGGCATAGAAGTTTATGCTAAAATACTTTCCACCTACCAAGAATGTAAGATTAAGGAATGATATCATGTCCTTCCAGCAACTAGACGAGGAATTGCTATATGACACTTGTGAAAGGTACAAGGAGCTGCTACGGAGATGTCCCCATCACGGAATTCCATACTGCATTCAGATGGAGACCTTTTATAGTAGCCTTAATGCCCAAACACGAACCATAGTGGATGCAGCAACTAATGGGGCACTTCTATCCAAAACATACAATGAGGCACATGAGCTGATCGAAAGAATGGCTAGCAATAACTATCAATGGCCTATGGATAGAGTCTCAACTAGAAAGAAGACAGCAGGTATACATGAAGTGGGTGAAGTCACTTCTCTCACAGCCCAGCTAGTTTCATTAGTGAATGTCCTAAAAATCCAACAGCTGATTCGCCCTCAAGCAACTAATGCAGTCCAAGAGATTAGAGTATCTTGTGTTCTATGCAACGGGCCTAAGCAAAGAGACAGCACCAAAAAGACCCTACTGTACCCCTGGAAAAGAAGAAAGACAATCAGAGGCCGGTGGAAGAGGCAAGCGATGAAGCAGGAATCTCTAGAGAAAAGTCTGCAGTTTTGCCACAGCAAAATACTGCAGCTTTGCCATAGCAAAACGTGCAACTGACCAAGTTACCTACACCATTTGCTTAAAGATTCCAAAAACAGTAGAATGACCATTAGTTCAGAATATTCCTGGATGTCCTCAAGCAGCCGCATATTAACATACCCTTGGTGGAATCATTAGAGCAAATGCCAAACTATGTAAAGTTCATGAAGGACTTCTTGACCAAAAAGAGAAAATTTGGGGAATTTGAGACTGTTGCCCTCACATGAGAATGTAGTACTGTGCTGCAGAATAAGCTACCTCCCAAACTCAAGGATCCAGGTAGCTTCACCATACCTTGTTCCATTGGGAACTAGTATTTTGGAAAAGCCCTTTGTGACTTGGGAGCAAGAATCAACCTCATGCCAATGGCCATATTTAAGAAGCTGGGGACTGGAGAAGTAAGGCCTACCACGGTCTCACTACAATTGGCAGACAAATCCATTGCACATCCAGAAGGGAAAATCGAGGATGTCCTAGTTAAGGTGGACAAATTCATTTTCCCAATAGACTTTATAATACTTGACTATGAAGCTGATGCAAAGGTGCCAATTATTTTGGGCAGGCCATTCCTAGCAACTGGCCGAACCTTAATTGATGTCCAAAAAAGGGAATTAACCATGAGAGTACAGGATGAGCAGGTTATATTCAATGTATTCTAGTCCATGAAATTTCCCCGTGAAGTAGAGGAATGTTCAGTTATTTCTATGATAGATACATTAGCATCAGAGCAGTTTGAAAAATGCTGCAAGGGCCCATCACCAGTTGTATGGGCAGATAACTCAGATTCAGAGGGGGAAAATGAGAAAGAATAGGCCTGGATTGAAGCCAGACATGGTACTAGGAGCGAAGCTGCCTAAGGCATCAGTAGAGGAACCACCAATCTTGGAGTTAGAGCCATTACCAGTACATCTCAAGTATGTGTATCTAGGCAAAACAACCACCCTTCCTGTGATCATTTCAGCCCTCTTAACAGAAGTGCAAGAGGAGAAACTAGTCCTGACGTTGAAAAGATTCAGAAAAGCTATTGGTTGGACCTTTGCTGATATTAAGGGTATCAGCCCCTCATTTTGTATGCTTAAGATCCTTTTGGAGAGCAATGAAAAATGGTCCATTGAACCCCAACGGAGGTTCAATCCAATAATGAAGGAGGTGGTAAAAAAAGAAATCATAAAGTGATTAGATGCTGGGATTATTTACCCCATATCGGACAGTTCCTGGGTTAGTCCAATCCAATTTGTTCCTAAGAAAGGGGGCATGATTGTGGTGAAAAATGAAAAGAATGAGCTTATCCCCACCAAGGTTGTGATTGGCTGGAGGATTTGCATGGACTACCGAAGACTGAACAAAAGCACCAAGAAAGATCACTTCCCCTTGCCATTCATAGACCAGATGTTAGACATACTTGCAGGAAGGGAATACTATTGTTTTCTAGACGGGTATTCATGCTACAATCAGATTGCTATAGCACCTGAAGACTAGCATAAGACCATATTCACATGTCCTTATGGCACCTTTGCATTTCAAAGAATTCCGTTTGGGTTATGCAATACTCCAACAACTTTTCAACGATGCATGATGGAAATTTTCACAGAAATGGTTAAGCAATTTGTGGAAATCTTCATGGATGACTTCTCAGTTTTTGGGGACTCCTTCGACTTATGTTTGGGAAACCTTGTTAAGGTCCTACAAAGATGTGAGGAAACAAACTTAGTGTTGAACTGGGAAAAGTGTCAATTTATGGTGAAGGAGGGGATTGTGCTGGGACATAAAGTCTCTCAAAATGGACTAGAGGTTGACAAAGCTAAAGTAGAGATCATAAAGAAGTTGCCTCCTCCTCCCTCAATCAAGGGCATCAGAAGCTTCCTTGGCTATGCAGGATTCTACAGGAGGTTCATCAGGGACTTCTCTAAGGTTGCGAAACCTCTATGCAGTTTGCTAGAGAAGGAAAAAACTTTTTGCTTTGATGAAAACTGCATGACAGCATTTTGTGACCTCAAGAAGAAATTGAGTTTAGCACCAGTTATTATGGCACCAGACTAGACTTCTCCATTTGAACTAATGTGTGACGCAAGTGAAGTAGCATTGGGAGTCGTCCTTGGGCAGTGCAAGAATAAAGTTTTTCATTCTATATATTATGCAAGCAAAACGCTGCAAGGGGCCCAGCTCAACTACACAATAACAGAGAAGGAGATGCTTGCAGTAGTATTTACTTTTAAGAAATTCAGATCATATTTAGTAGGAACAAAAGTAATTGTGCACACAGACCACTCTGCCATCAAGCACCTAGTTAAGAAGAAGGATTTCAAGCCTAGGCTCATTCGATGGGTGCTCTTGTTCCAAGAATTCGATCTGGAGATCCGGGATAGAAGGGGAACAAAGAATCAGGTGGCAGACCATCTTTCCAGACTGGAATAGGACAGCGTAGAAGTAGAAGAAATTAATGAGAAATTCCCAGATGAACAACTCTTCCTTATGTCTTAAGCTGGTGTGTCATGGTATGCTAACTATGTAAACTACCTGGTGAGTGGCCTGCTCCTACTGAAGTTGACATCACAGCAGAAGAAGAAATTTCTACATGATGTGAATTCATATTACTAGGATGAACCATACCTTTTCAAGTAGTGTGCTAATCAGATGATAAGAAGATGCATTCCCAGTGAAGAGATGGAGCAAATCCTGCAGCAATGTTATGCTTCACCCTATGGAGGCCACTTTGGCAGAGTGAGGACTGCAAACAAGGTACTGCAGGTAGGGTTTTACTAGCCTTCTCCATTTAAGGACTCCTACTCCTTTGTGTTGTAATGCGACAGGTGCCAGAGAATAGGAAACATATCCAGAAGACATGAAATGCCGCTGAACAACATTCTAGAAGTGGAATTGTTCGATGTATGGGGAATAGATTTCATGGGCCCATTCCCTTCAAGTTTTGGGAACCAATACATCCTAGTAGCTGTTGACTACGTTTCAAAATAGGTAGAAGAAAGTGTGTCTCCCACTAACGAGGCAATGGTGGTAACCAGATTTCTGAAGAAGAACATTTTTACAAGGTTTGGAACCCCCAAAGCCATCATCAGTGATGGAGGATCCCACTTCTACAACAAGCAATTCGGAGCACTACTAACCAAATATGGCATAAGGCACAAGGCAACACCATATCATCCATAAACCAGTGGGCAGGCTGAAGTCTCTAATAGAGAAATCAAAAGGATTCTAGAGAAAACAGTTGGCCCAACTAGGAAGGATTGGTCCTCAAGGCTGGATGATGCATTGTGGGCCTATAAAACAGCCTATAAAACACCACTGGGGATGTCACCATACAAGTTAGTGTTTGGTAAGGCTTGTCATCTGCCAATAGAGCTAGAACATTGGGCATATTGGGCAATGAAGGAGTTAAACCTGAATTTGGAAGCTGCGGATGAGAAAAGAATGTTGCAGCTAAATGAGCTGGATGAATTCTATGGTCAAGCTTATGAGAATGCCGAGCTATACAAAGAGAAAACAAAGCAATGGCATGACAAGAGGATACAGCCGAGGGACTTTGAAGTAGGACAGAGAGTGCTGCTATACAACTCTAAGCTAACCTTGTTCCCTGAGAAATTAAAATCTCGCTGGTCTGCCCCTTCCGCATCAGCAAAGTCTTCCCTTTTGGAATTGTTGAACTAGAAGAAGAAAAGGAAGGGAGGACATTCAGGGTTAACAAACAATAGATCAAGTGCTACCTGGGAGGTGATGTGGATCACCAGCACACCTCACTCTAATTGCAAGAGGGATGAACAGGGAAGAAGTCAGGCTATTGACTCTAAAACAAGCGCTCATGGGAAGCAACCCATGTTTAATTCACTTTTTGTTTTATTTTACAACTGTTAGGTAGCTTAAATTTTGACTTTAATATCATTTTTGTTTGTTTCGCATGATGGAGAGAACATCAGGCTAAAGGTTAGTTTTTGCCTTGCTGCAACAAAAGCATATGAAAGCTAGTCTTTGCTTTTCTGTGGCAAAAGTGTGTGAAAGCCAACTTTTGTCACAAGACTTGCTGTAGCAAAATCATAGGGAAGCCAGTTTTTGCCATAGGAATTGCTGCAGCAAAAGTACTCAGCCCTGAAAAAAAAAGGGGGCGGGAAAACCTTGAGAATCCCATAAGTCACATACACCCCCTCATTTCACCCAACCCAGTCTGGTGTACTCGACAGTCTCTGTAACTCTCTCTCAACCCCTTTACATCCCGAGTGCTCTAGCCAACAATGCCGAGGGTCAAGACCGTAGCATGGAAGGCAAGCAAGATGCAGAAGTTTACCTCTGAAGAGAACAAGAGGCAACACGATGAAGAAATCGTTCAACAAAATTTTTGCGCAGAGAAAGGCTTCGCCTTTACCACGCTTAAAGATCTGGGTTTGCCAATGTATGTGATAGCAGTGGTGAAGCAACGAAGATGGGAGACCTTCGGCACTCACCCCAAGCCTACCCTTATCCCTTTGGTAAGGGAGTTCTACACCAACTTCCCACAAAATGCCAAGGAATGGGTCAGAGTCAGGGAGACCCAGGTATTATTCGACCAACCCACGATCAACAGAGCCTATAAATTGCCTGATAAGGACAATGACTATGAAGCACATTTAGAGGCTCTACAAGACCACGACTGGTAAGCAATGTTGGCCAAGGTATGTATCCTAGGCACCACCTGGGACAGATCTTCCCAGGGTTCTACTACAATCAATCGGGCCTCCTTGGTGCCTGTCGCAAAGGTTTGGTATCATTTTTTAAAGACTCGCCTCTTGCTCTCCACTCACGGGCAAACGATGAGCAGAGATAGGGTGGCAATGGTCGATGCCATTATTTCGGGTAGGCCTATTAACATTGGCAAGGTCATCAATGAACAAATTCGGGTGTGTGCAAGCCGCAAGAAGGGAAGTCTACTCTTCCTTTCCCTTATCACCCTGTTGTGTTAGGACAACAAGTTGCCCATCTCAATAGATGAGGAGACACTCAAGGGGGCAGCCCCATTAGCACCATAACCATTTCTCAAATTGTCCAAGAAAAAGGTGAACCAGATCCACCAACTACCACACAACCCCCACCACACTCTGAAGGCCAAGCTACCTCCACCTCTACTCCTCATCTGGCTGATAAGACCTTACACCTACTGCTGCAGCAGCAAGCTCTACTCCTTAAACACTAGCACACCTTCTGGCAGTACCAACAGCAGAGGGATATTGCCCTCCAGAAAATGCTCGAGCAAAATTTCAAGCAGTTCTTCCCCTTTCCAGACTTCCCCTCGGACCTACTACACTACACAACTGGGGAAGAACAAATGGCCCTAGAGCCTCAGTCTAAAGAGGGCCAAGAGTCCCAAGACTCTTCCCACAGCCACGAACAGTAGCCATACCCACCAAGGACTCATGAGGAAAATGAGTCCTCTGAGGATGACGAGCCACTTGCAAAGAGGGCAGCAAAAATCCAAAAAGGGAAGGCTAAACTCCAGAGCCCACAAAGATCAACTCAACGAAGGAGTGGGCTCCGTAGCGCCTCAAGGTCTTAAGGGGGTCAATGCCATTAGGGTGCTGTAGCATCCCTGCAAGCACCCTCAGGGAGTCCCTTTACCTTC
Source organism: Gleditsia sinensis (assembly GCA_037074535.1). NCBI lineage: Eukaryota > Viridiplantae > Streptophyta > Magnoliopsida > Fabales > Fabaceae > Gleditsia > Gleditsia sinensis. The sequence continues at coordinate 39,053,633 of CM073467.1, forward strand.
TATTTCCCTTTTACTGTTTTCGTATTTTCACTTTACTTTGCATGTTGTTGTTCCTGTTTTAGTATTTTTCCTCTTTTATGGGTTTTGCAATATAATCAGCAGTGGGGACACTGCTCATCTTTAAGTTTGGCGGGGAAGTGAAATTAGTGTTGTTTTAGTGTTTGCTGTGGCATTTGCTGTGCTGGGGGATGGAATTAGTGTTGCTTTAGCAATTGCTTTAGTGTTTACTGTGGCATGTTATGTGCTTGATTGAATGAGTATGTTTCAATTTGTGCTAGTTCTAGTATGAATTTCTGTGTGATTATGTTTGAATGTGAGTTTATGTCTGATGTGTAGTTAACTTTAGCAATTAGGGAGTTCGTACAATTACTTTTTGTTTTACCTAAATAAATAAATAAAAATGAATCTGTCATGTGTATTTCATGACCTACTATTAGCTCTAGGAAACTCTATAAGGAAGTTCTAGAACTTCACTGATAGCCAAAATAGGAAGTATGCATGTCAACCCCACACAACTAGAACCTTCCCCTAATTAACACGGGACTATGGTCAGTTTAGCAAGAGAAATTTGGTGATTTTTCAGGAATTGGGCCTAAGTTTTAGAGTTAATGTTGAGAGTCTCCAGCAGAATTAAAAAAAAGAGGCATGGGCTATGGTCAGAAAGGTTTAAGTTTGGGGGAAAGAAAAGAAGATGAGAGAAATGTTACCACTCCAATGCGTCTGTTGTTCCTTATTAACCAGGGGTATGCATGAACCCCATGTGTACTTTTGTGTAAAACAGCGACATGGAGGTATGAGTAGGATTCTGCTTAAGGGTGATAATGCTGAGTAACCGGGTGCCTTCATCCCACATGATGGCATTCGTGTCAAAAGGCACTAATGACCTTTGCTGGAATAATAATAATAATAAATCAGTAAGCTACCCCATCTTATTTGCCCTGGCTGTGCCTATTAAGTATGCCAACTTGTCCTGATTAAGAAAACTCGATATGTTAGCATGGGAATCATAGGACTTTGACTGATCTTGACCCAAGTGGCTCTTGGAAAACTGTCCATATCACACACACAACTTTGAAGAAGGTTCTGGTTGAGATTGGGGAAAAAGGCAGAAGGCATGTGGTATTCCCTACATGGAAACAACCCTGAGAGTTGAAGGCTAGCAGTAGGACTACATGGAACAATACAGGGGAAAGGAGCTGGAGCTTAATAGTAGAGGTGTAGTGGATTGAGTAAATTGCTTAAGGACAAGTATCCCTTTAAGTTTGGGGTGAATTGATAGCTCTAATTCATTAGAGTTTCTCTATGTTTTTCTGAGAATATTTAATATGCATTTTGACTTATTAGCATTCATGCCCCCTAATTTAATAGAATGCTTAGCCTCCCACAGACACAAGATCACCCATTCTGTTTGCTATGACAATTCAGTATACATGCGCAGCAATTAAGGTAGCAAACTGAGTGATGTTGGGTGATCTTGGTCCTTTTTAATATGATGCATAAGATGAGAGGCTTACCCTTTGTGATATGGCGCATGTGGCAGGGAGTCAAAGCTGTGCAGCAGGAGCGGCCACCACCCAGCAGGGGGAAAAGGAGTGCCCAGTTGACACAGCCGACTGTTGGAGGTACAGAAACTGCCTCCACTACTGGAAGTGGAGAGAAAGCTGCTAATAGAGGTTCTGGCCAAAAAGTAGGGAGAAATTCAGCAGACCAGGCCACTTTAATGGGACCACAAGGCTTGCCTATAAAAGGAGAAAACAGAAAGCACAAAGGGGAGACGTAGGTGACAGAAGAAAACTGAAAGAGGAAGCCCAGAAATCCCTGTTTGGAGTGGGGTACGTGGTTACACTATAGCCTAGGATGGGGCAACCCTGGATGGTGAAGCACAGGAGCAAGGAAGAGGACTGCTACTAAGGATTCCTTTCATTTTCTTTTTTTTGTTTTCATTGTTAGCAAGAAATTACATTTTTCTTTTCCTATAGTTGTACTACTCTTCATTGCATACTGGTTAATCTAATGCTTGTAGTAAGTTTGGATATGAGGCTAGGCTAATTTTCCAGCTAGGGTTCTAGATGGGTTGCAATGAACACATGCACATTTTAATTTATAAATGATTTTGCTGCAGCAACGCTGTGACATTCAACTATGTTTATATATCTTAACTTCTCTTGCTAACTGAAATTAGATAGAGGAAGGCTTAGGCTATCATTAACCTGGAAAGGTGATGAAGGCTAGAAAAGAGTTGGATGTGTGGGCATAACTCATATAGAAATGTATGGTTGTCCCATTTGACCCAAGAGTTGGGGCTTCAAGTACAACTTTGGGGTTGGGATTGATTCAAGGATGCATGTCCAAACCCCAGGAGTGCAAGGAATGGTAGTTTGGAAAGACCCCATTCAAGAGCAAACTGGGCATTGAAGTAATTGCTATAGCAATTTCTAGAGCAAAATGAGTGCAGAAGTTTATGGCAACCCTGAAGTAACTCTAGTTCACCTAATATCTTCTTCTGCATAACCTAGAGTCTCTCAACTTAATTTAAGCCTTGTCTAGTTTGTTAAATTTTAATTTCTCCTAAACATTAAATTGTGTGAACCAACAGAATTTTGCTACAACATTTCGCGAGTCAAAGCATTCTATAGTAGTTTCTAGTATACTCCTCATGAAACGATACTCACTCATCATTATATTACTTGGTCACGACACGTGCACTTACGTTCTAACATTGCATATATATTTTGCAACCAACACCTATTCTCTTCTTGAACTTTAAATAGATAATTGATGATGTTTACAAGTTATTTATACTTTTATATATCTCTAAAATGTATTAAGTTATCTGAATTATTTACAATCTGGTATATAGTTCAAGAAGAATATGGTTTTGAAAATGGATTTTTGAACACATTGAATATGCAATTTTAAATTGTATTTCTCATTATATGGTAAAGGAAAAATATTATGCATGTGGCATTGATATGTAAAGCTATAAGATTGCCTTGGAAACGGGCATGTATAAGTGATTACCTTGATTGGAAAGTTTCTGACAGAGGAATTAAACTGACGTTTAAAATTCTGTATCATACTAGAACCTCTATTTTGAACGATATGGCATATATGCAAATATAATTTTTGTGGAGGAATCCTTTTGAAAATATTGTTTGTTAATAGCAGGCGATGTTAACCCTGGTGCACCTTGATACCTCAGCTAGCAGGGGTGGTGTTAGCCTCGTGTGATAGCTAACACACGGGATATGATATGTGAAGGAGAGCGAGATGCCTCTTATATGAGCGAGATGCTGACTATATGATATGTGATTTACCCTCTTTTGCTGTGTGCTTTGGAAATTGCCCATATTAGAGTCCCTTCGTGTGTCCTCTTGAATGGTGGTAGGGAAAACCTTAGCTGAGATGCTAAGTATAGGCAAATCCTATACCACCAAAATACGGAAGGGCTTGAACTCTGATATGGTGGTTTTGATATGGGATCCTCCTAATGTTTTCATGAAAAACATTTTGATGCATAACAATATTTGAATAATGATCATACTGTATTGCATATGATTTTGGATATCTGAATGTGATTTGAGCTGAAAATATTTAAAATGTGGGTCCTATATGAATGTACTTCTGAACTATAATTTTCTATGTGATAAATTTTAATATATAAGTACATCCATATATTAACCTAAGAAGTCATAAGAGGTATTATTTGCTCACTGAGTTGTCAAACTCACTACACGATATTTCTACATTTTTCAGATAAAGATACAGAGTTTGGTCCTACAACTACATGATCAACTAGGGGTCATACTATCTGGTTGAGCCTACGTTGCTTCCAAGGCTCACAGTATTTTAAATTATTTTGTACTAGTATTCTAGAGTATGCTCTGAACACCATAGGCAGGATCCCTGCTTCTCTTGTAATATGTGTATAATGTAACATCCCTAATTTCGTTTCTTTTATTGATAAAAGTACATAAATATTTAATTAAGGAAATAAAATTTATTAGACAATATTTTAGATATCTAAGGAAATATAATCCTTATAAATTCTTCACCTTATGTATATGCATAGAAAATGTTTCTAACATTAAGAGAACAAATAAAGAGGGAAAACCTAATAGGGAAAAAAAATAGAAATAACATACTAAAGATATGCAAAATTCTTGGATAAGGAAGATAAATTTTTAGAAACAAGTAAATGTATTAAAATTTCAAGAACATTGGATTAGGGTAATTTTTCCTAATTCAAGAACTAGAGTTACTAAGTTTAAAATCTTTACCCATACATTGGGCTTTTACCTATGGACACTTCATATAGAGATTTCCCACTTCACATAAGTTTCTAGCAAGCCCATTGGATAACCTAGGCAAGAAATAAAACATAGACTTGGACTAGGATATAGTAATTGGATCGATAGCCCAAAAATTATGAAAATGTGACCAAGCCCTCCAAGAAAGGTAGAATTTTATCCAAAGCAAAGAAAATGGGTAGGAATAATCCCATAATGGGTAGGAATAAGTCCAAATCCAAGAGGAAAAATAAAATAAAATAAATTAGGTGATGATATAATAATGTAATAATAATAAAGATTAGGTTACATGGCATTAAGACAAAAATTTAGCAAGTGGTGTGATTCTACATTCATAATTTTGGCAAGTGGCATGATAATACAAGGCTTTAGGACAAAAACATCTATATTCTACACTCATAATTTTAGCAAGTGGTATGATAATACATGGCATTAGGACAAAACATTCCTATCCCACACAAATAATATTAACCAAATAATGGAGATTCAAGGGCTAGAAATTTGCCACCTAAAAAGGCAAACCTATCATACTTGTTTAAGACAAAAGAAAATGGAAATGAATCCTTAAATCAAAGGGACCTTGTCCCTTATATTAAGAACATATCATCATAATTTTCAAAATACAAATCTCCTTTTTCTATGCATATCTTGACTAAGGAAGAGGAAGACAAGAACATAAGTTGTTTGTTTTCCAAAAATTCAACAAAGTGTATCCTAATTGTGATAAGGTAGACCCATGATCATGAAAGGTGTATTATTTGGTGGTCTATTTAAGCAAAACCCACCCCTACAACATTTTAATTTCGTCCAAGTGAGGAAAAGAGAGAAATAGAAGCAAGGTAGAGTGAGGAAAGGAGAGAAAGAGAGGAGAAGAAAGGAAGGAAGAAGAAGGAGAAGTTTAGAAGGCTAAGTACTCAAGGTAAGTTACCTTAATCTCCACTTGAATCCATTTTTCTTCTTCATCCTTGAAATTCAAAAACTCACCCTCCTTCTCTTACCTAAGCTGCTAGAAAAGCTAAGGGAAGGGAGGAATCTTGCTACTTCTTTCAAGAGGAAACAAGAAAACCAATTCACTAAGTGAGCTAGGGAGATTCTTAGGTAAGTTTAACAATATTTCTTTTTGAAGAAAACTTTTGAAACTTATAATATTTATATGAGATTTTGATCTTAGAACTTTGTTGATTGGTCATGATGTTGCTATATCATGTTACATATTGATCTTGCATGTGATGTACGTTTGAATACTTAGACTGGTATAGAAAGTTCTGCATAGGTATGGCTATGGGTGGCAAAATTGTTAGTTTCTGTGTTTTAATTTCTGGGAATTATCTATAGGGAATTAAAATAAATGGTTAACATAAGAATTAAAGATATATGTGTCACGGATTTTTAGCCACTGGAATCATTCAATTTGCAGTCCATATGAGGTAGATATGGTCCATTAGTAAGCAAAGGTCAGAAAATGGTTCATCAGGGAAGAATATGTTAGGATAACTTCTGTGTTTTAATTTCTGGGAATTATCTGTAGGGAATTAAAATAAATGATTAACATAAGAATTAAATATATATGTGTCACGGATTTTTAGCCACTGGAATCATTCCATTTGGAGTCTATATGAGGTAGATATGGTCTGATTAGTAGTCAAAGGTCAGAAAATGGTTCATCTGGGAAGAATATGTTAGGATAGCTTCTGTATTTTAATTTTTGGGAATTATCTATATGGAATTAAAATAAATGTTTAACATAATAATTATAGCTATGTGTGTCACGGATTTGTAGCCACTAGAATCATTCAATTTGGATTCCATATGAGGAAGATATGAGCTGATTAGTAGTCAAAGGTCAGAAAATGGTTCATCTGGGAAGAATATGTTAGGATAGCTTCTGTATTTTAATTTCTGGGAATTATCTATATGGAATTAAAATAAATGTTTAACATAATAATTATAGCTATGTGTGTCACAGATTTGTAGCCACTGGAATCATTCAATTTGGATTCCATATGAGTAAGATATGAGCTGATTAGTAGTCCAAGGTCAGAAAATGGTTCATCAGGGAAGAATATGTTAGGATAGCTTCTGTATTTTAATTTTTGGGAAATATTTGTATGGAATTGAAATACATGGTTAACATAAGAATTATAGATATGTGTGTCATGGATTTGTAGCCACTATAATCACTCAAGTTAGAGTCAATATGAGGTAGATATGGTCTGATTAGTAGGTAGAGGTCAGAACCTATCTGAGAAGAAATAACCTGTACCTTTAGGGAGTACTATCACCTTGAGTTCTTAATATTTCGCTACAATATTCAACATAATAGTTTTAGATAATTGTTTTATCTTGAAATTGACACCAAGATCACCTACATCAGAGTTCAATTGAGCGAGTTATACTCTGATTAGTAAGAGAAGGTTAGATATGATGAAAACATGTATCAAGAAAATAAAGAAATAAAATTAATATTTAAAAAAGAAGACGAATCTTATAAATGACTAGTATATGCCATAGCAATTGTCATTATATGAACTTCTTACCATCTTAAGTGTAAAATTCTGACATGAAAATATTTTATAAAGTGATATTTGAAATTGTTATGTTCATGGCATGATTACCAATGATTTATGGTAATAGTTATATTTTGATGAACATACTTGTTATTGAAAGCATATTTTTGGCTATCATTGTGAAAAGAAAAGAAATGAGTACGGTCACATGGCAATCCGTGTGGTGCACCAGTAGGGGACGCCCTACCAACGGTTATGATTATGATTATGAGAAAAGAAAGAGAAAGTGTGCCATGTCGGACAGAGCGAGAAAAGCTCGTACCGGATAGTAGATGATACTCACCCTGACCGGGGTAGCTTGAAATGAGAATAAGTTGATGGCCATCATATGATATTATGAAAATAGTTAATCCTGTCATACATATCATTACTGTATGATTCTTATGTGCATAGATATAATGCATTCATGTGATCAAAGATATTTTCTGTAGTTTATACAGCTAAACATGACATGATGAACTATATTGATAGTAAATTATAATTTATTGTTAAACCTACTGGGATTCAATTCTCACTATATTTCCATATCATGTTTAGAAGAATAATGCAAATTTTCTCAATGACACTTATTATTTCCGTACGTTGGATCGAGGTGCCCTACCTTGGGCAACTACCAGTTATATCAGATGTATCTGTAATAGATGTGACTGAGATTCCGGTAGAGGTGCCAACCGCACCAGTGTCCCCGGAAGTAGTCGACATAGATGATTAGAACTAATATGTATCTTTGTACAAATGTTTGTAAAATAATGGTGTGTAGTTTGTAAAATAATGGTGTGGAAACTCAGTATTGTATCACTGTTAATAACAATTATACTTAGTTAAAGTGATTATTATTATGAGTTAAGTGGTTAGAATTAAAGTAGTAATAACTTCATGGAATTTTACAAATATAAAAAAAAATTGTTACATTTACATAAATGGAGTTGTTACATATAAAGACTTGACTTGTATATTTGGTTATATTAGAGAACTTGTAAATGTATGTTATTAATCCTGATAGATGACATACTTGGAGCAAGTATGCAATAGAATAAGGTTAAAGTTATCTGCTATTCGTGACAACCGCGTTTCCTTAAATTGGGGGTGTGACAAGTTGGTATCAGAGCATTAGGTTTCCCTGTAACTATCAGAGCAAATGAATCTTTAGTAGCACCTTTAGTATAGATATGAGCCGTACATATTTATATTTCAAGTGCTGTTGAGAGATTCTATAGGTTTACAATTTTCTTTCCATTTTAAATTTGTTAAAGTTCCTAGTATAAGGCCGACTGAATTTTATGGTATTTTAAAAAGGCATTTGTTTTCTATAGCTTATGATGCCACCAAGAACTAGAGCAGTTGATAGAGAAGATGTAGATCGTGCACTCTCTACAAAAGAGTCTGTACAATGTACAATTCCAGTACAAAGAGGTCATGGTAGAGGCTGACCTAGAGGATGAGGCAGAGGTAGAGGGTGGGCACGGGGTACGAGAACCCAAAGATATGATGAACAGATTCATGTATCTGATAGATTCCCTAAAGAGAGAGTAGAACCCTCTCAGGAGCCATATGATAGAACAGCTGATATGATTGCTGGTATACATAGGAGTTTAGAGACATTGGTTAGATTTAAAGTAGAACAGGGCAGAAGGGATGGCCAGCCACTAGAAATGCTCCTGAAGCGCAAGAACTGGAAAGACCAGTTGAACAAGAGAACAAGTTTACAGGGATTGAAGTAACATTACCACAATTCCTAAAGCTGAAGCCCTTGACATTTTTTGGGTCAGTTATTCAAAAAGAACCACAAATATTCATTGATGATTTGGAATGAGTTCTTAGAGCTTTGGGTTGTTCCACTAGAAGATATGTTGAACTAGCATCCTTTCAACTATCAAATGTGGTCTAGGTTTGGTTTGATACTCTAGTATAAAGAAAGTAATTACCTTACCACCAATAGAGTGAGATGAATTTAAGGAAGCATTTATGAATTTTGTCCTACCAATGAGTGAAACGGACAAGAGGGACAAGGAATTTGAAGAATTAAGACAGAAACTGAACATGACAGTTTCTGAATATGACATTCATTTTACCCGATTGTTTAGATATGCACCATATCTGGTTCTTAATGAAAAAGATAGAATTAAGAGATTTATTTCAGGGTTGATCCGTCTATTGTTTAAATCAGTGGGTCCTTAGATGAACTGTTTTTCAACTTATTCAGTAACTGTAGATTGTGCTAGGATGATGGAAACACGAAAAATCTGGTAGCTCTAGTTAGACGTCAGTCAATATCAATAAAGAAAGAATGATTCAAAGAGATATGAGACTTACTAGTCAACAGGATTCAATATCGATTCCATTATGTCCCATTTGTAGCAAGCCTCATACTGGACAGTTTCACAGAGAAACTGGTGCATATTTTAAGTGTGGACAAGTAGGTCATTTGATGAGGAATTTTCCATAATTACGAAATTTATACATCAAGCATTAGTACAGCCAGCTTCACCCCTTGTATCTGTACCAACACGACTAGCTAGAGTAGCTTCAGTTCAAACAAGTAGTGGTGGTACTAGTAGAGGATCAGGAAGTCGAGGCCGAGAACAAGCCTAAGTCTTTACCTTAACAAGACAAGATGCTCAGGCCTCAAATGCAGTGATGACAGGTACATTATCAGTATGTTCCCATAGAGCATATATACTGTTTGATCCTAGTTCTACTCATTCTTATATATCACCCTACTTTGCTAAGAAATTGGATAGATATCCTACTAGTTTACACTGTTCTTTTATGGTTGATACTCTATTAGGAGAATTCTTACTAGTAAATGATGTGTATAAATCATATGAAATTTTGATAAAAGATAAGGAAACTCTTGTAAATTTGATAGTTTTAGATATAGTAGATTTTGATGTGATACTAGAAATGGATTGATTGTCATAATGCCATGCTATTTTAGATTGTCACTTTAAGGTGATTAAGTTTAATATTCCTGGATAATCTCCCTTCTTGACACAAGGAGAACGTAGTGAGGTACCTAGTAATTTAATCTCTGCTTTAACAACCCATAAGTTATTACAAAAAGGATGCCAGCGATATTTAGAAGTGGTCAAAGATGTTGATATGAAGTACACCAATATAGAGCAAGTTCCGGTGGTTAGGAAATTTTCTGATGTATTTCCTGAGGGATTGCCAAGGTTACCCTGTAATATCCTATAATTTTTAAATAATAATATTTTGTTATAAACAAACATATTTTTATTTTTAAATGATTATGTTTTGCTAAAAGTAAATACGCTTTTAATTAAAATGATTTTGATTTTGCTTAAAATAATTATATTTGGCTTTAAATAAATTTTTATTTTATTTTTATAAATTTCTTTCTTTAATATGCATGAAATTATTTTATATTATGATTTTTTTAATTAAAATTTTTATTAAGAAAGTCATGATTTAAGAGTTCAACAAAAGTTTTGCAAAAATATAATTTTTTAGAAATTTTTGGGATACTTTAGGTTGAAAAATAATATTATTATGTATATAAAAAATACTAAATTTTAACTATTTAATAATTAAATAATATTTTAAAAAAATAAGAAAGAAAGAAAAAGAGGGGAGACGAAGCGTGCAGAGAAATTTGTGAAATCCCTTAACCGATGAATAGTAAGAATAGTAATTTTCTCTCCTCCATGTTTTCTCTCTAGATCTGGAGTGTCTACAAGACTCTAATCTTAAAACTAAGGGTTTCACTAGATTCAGGATGAAAAATACTATGATTTTGACCGAACAATTTTTTAAATTAGCCGTAGAATCGCCGCAAATTGGAAGTAGAAGATCTTAGAAGAAGGTAAACTCTAAAACTCCTATTTAGAAACTTCAAATTGAAAATCTAACAATGTAGATGGATTCAGGAGATAGATAAACCTTAGGATATGAAAATTTTCAATCATCTGACAACTTTTTGTGCTTTGTAAACAGTAAATCCGACAGGTATTAATAGTAATTTCGGCGGTGAATAGTATCCATCAGTTGACTAGTGTTGACCAAGCTCCCGGAGGCCAAATTTTGTGATTCTGGAGTCATTTCTTAGGTTATAGGACACTATAAACTCGTTTTTGAGGTCTTTTTCATCAAATTTGTATAGAAAAAGTTTGTTTTAGGGCTGTCCAATCTAGAGCCTTTCCTTATGAGTAGATAATTCTTTCTATGACTTACCTTACACTCTTCATGAACTTTAAATGTATAATTGATGAATTTTACAAGTTATTTATACTTTTATATGTCTCTGAAATGGATTAAATTATCTGAATTGTTTACAATCTAGTATATAGTTCAAGAAGAGTATGGTTTTGAAAATAAATTTTTGAACTCATTGAATATGTGATTTTAAATGTATTTCTCATTATATGGTAAAGGAAATATATTGTGCATATGACATTGATATGTAAAGCTATAAGATTTCCTTGGAAACAGATATATATGTAACTACCCTGATTGGAAAGTTTTTGACAA